>QGSO01000223.1:322767-776375 GCA_011037825.1 Carya cathayensis
TACCAAAAAAAAATGCACTGCCATATTTGCAATTGACCACCATTTTCCAAAGAGTTTCCGGTTCCATACTATATCTCCAAAGCCATTTCCCAAGTAGGGCCTGATTAAACGTTCTCAGGTTTTTATCCCCCAAACCACCAGAGGGAATTGGCATGCACACCTTAGAGTCACCCGGCCTCCTTTTGACAAGTACACTCTTTTCCAACCTGCCAATTTTCGTTCTATCTTTTCAATAATTGTCCAAATAGATAAAGTCCGTGAGGCAGCCCCTAACGACAATCCCAAATATGTCATGGGAAGAGAAGCAACCTTACACCCAAGTGTGCTGGCCAAGTGTCGAGTGATATTGACACTCCCAACTGGACTAGCTCTGACTTATCAAAGTTCACTTTCAACTCTGAAGCTGCTTTGAAGCATATTAGGAGATCGAGATAAGGCCCCTACTCGAATCACCTACTGAAAATTTAGCCATAAAACCATTTCTAATCACCACCGATATCATCCTACTCAAGGTCTCCATGGTAATAACAAAGAGAAGTGGGGAGAGGGGATCTCCCTGCCTTAGCCCACGAGAGTTGCTGAAGAAACCCTCTGGGTGGCCATTGATCAAAACAGAGAATCTTGCCGTTGAGATGCACCATCTGATCCACAAAAACCATTTTTCCCCAAAGCCACATCTCTTCAACAAGTAGAGAAGGAAGTCCTAGTTTACATGATCATATGCCTTTTCCATATCGAATTTGCAAATAATCCCTGAATACCAGACTTTAATCTACTATCTAGTCACTCAATAGCTATCAGAACAGAATCCAGGATTTGACGATCCTTACAAAGGCATTTTGCGGCTTCGAAATTATCTTCCCCATGGCCTCCCCTAGCCTATTAGCAAGTACCTTGGAAATGATTTTGCACACCCCATTTATGAGGCCAATGGGTCTAAAGTCCTTCACTTCCGATGCACCAATCTTCTTCGGGATCAAAGCAGTAAAAGTAATATTTAGGCTTTTCTTAAACTTCCCAGCCAAGAAAAATTCCCGGAACACATTCGTATGTCCTCTTTCACTACCTCCTAACATGTTTGAAAAAATCCCATGGAAAAACCGTCTAGACTTGGAACTTTGTCTTTCACTATTCTTCTTACCACCCCATAAACCTCCTCTTCCTCGAAAGCTTTTTCCAACCAAAACGCTATTTGGGACTCAATAGTATTGAAGCCAAGTCCATCTATATTTGGCCTCCACCTCTCTTGTTCTGTAAATAAATGTTCAAAGAAATTCACCACATGGTCCCGGATCACGAGGGCCTCCGTGCAGTCTATACCATTGATGTTTAGCATCTCAATGGTATTATTTCTCCTATGAGAATTAGCCACTCTATGGAAAAATTTTGTGCTTCGATCCCCTTTTTTCAACCAAAGTGCTCTTGACTTCTATCGCCAAGAGATCTCCTCCAAAGATATTACTCTTTCCAACTCTGAACCCAGTTCTGCCTTATGTGAGACTTCATCTGAAGTGAGGCCTCTTTCCTCAACAATTCTCTCAAGATCCTGTAATTCCTCCATCATGGTTTTCTTTTGCTTCCCTATATCTCCAAAAGATTACGAGTTCCAAAGCTTTAAATCCTTCTTTAAAGTTTTTAGTTTGCCTAGAAGTATGTGGGAGGGGGTACCATGAAACTGATAAGATGACCACCAATGCCTTACCTTGTCCACGAAACCTTCGCCTTTAAGCCACATATTTTTGAACTTAAAGTAGTGACGCCCTGCTTGAATACCGTCTCCATCCAACATAATGGGAAAATGATCTGAGCAAAGACACGAAAACCTCTTTTGACACACATTCAGATAATGAGTTTCCCAATCTGGTGAGATTAGGAATCTATCTAGCTGAGACCACATCTGACTATTAGACTAGGTAAAGGGCCCATCTATGAGCGGGAGATCCATCAGGTTCAAGTCAAAAATACAATCTGAAAAATTTGTCATGGCTGGGCGTAGACGATTGTCTCTAGATTTCTCACTAGGGAACCTTGTGACATTAAAGTCATCACCTATGTGTCAATTTTAGTCTCAATAATCTTTCCATTGATTTCTTTCACTTATATAGAAGAGATTTACAGAGAGTGCCGTGTGACCAGTCTGATACCAGCGCCTACTTGCTGCTGGTTTTACTGTACACATACATATTTACACGTTAAGACTTTGCTGGTGTTACTGTACACATACATATTTACACGTTAAGACTTTGCTGGTGTTACTGTACACATACATATTTACACGTTACATGTTTACACGTTAAGTCTATCTAAATATAGAAAGTTACTACAAGTATATGTGTAACCCAAAAAATGTCTCTGTAATATAACCCAAAAAGTATCTCTGTAACACTATGCACCATGGGAGGTCCCACCAGCTATGAATTCTAGCGAGTTCTTCCCACAATAGTTTTCTGCTGATGTGCACATTCGGACCATAAATACTTGCAAAAGCCCACATAAAATTATCCTCCACCATCTTAAAAGAACAAGCCAATGTGTATTCCCCTACAAAGTCCTCCATCTTCTCCACCACCCTTTTGTCCCACATCACAAGAATACCACCTAATGCCCCATTCGAAGCCAGATAAACCCAATCTACATATGGGCAACCCCACACACTTCTTACTAGATTTCTGGATGCCAATTTCAGCTTGGTTTCTTGTAGACAAACAATGTCTGCCCTCCAATCCCGAAGTAAGTTTTTTATGCGAAGACGCTTATTAACCTCATTCAACCCGCATACGTTCCAAGATATGATTTTCGGCTTCATAAAGAAAAAACAATCCCCTTCCCTTTGGACCTTTCATGTCTTGAGCTCCTCTCATTCAAAGACCATTTAAGTCTCTTGAGCTCCCTTTGTTTCTTTGCCTCCAGCTTTCTTGGACTGAGAATGATCCACCTCAATGGTCGTGAGAAGAGTCATAAATTGCTCCTCATAGCCCACACACTCCATTCCCACAACATGTTGGATATCCTTTACCTTCTATAACATTTAGTCAGAGACTAAAAATAAAAAATAAATAGTTCATCTTTCAAAGTTTTGATGCAGCAAATAAAAGAAAAAAAGGAAATGGAGCTGTTGGGGGACTTATCCGGTGAGGAATTAGAAAGAAAAAAAGTGCTGGTGGATGATTTAGAGAAAATCACTTTAATGGAGGAAATCTCTTGGAGATAGAAATCTTGGGTCCTTTCGTTGAAGGTAGGTGACAAGTGCACGGAATTTTTTCACCATATGGTGAACTTTCATCGTAGAAATAATGCAATTGAGGTTCTTCGTGATGGTTGAAACATCATTTCAGATCAAGAGGTCATTAAGGATCACATTGTCAATTTTTATGAGAAGTTGTTTAGCAAAGAATATTCATGGAGACCTAAGCTTGATAGTTTGTTTTTTGACTCCATTGATCAGGCAAGTGCAGAATGGTTGGAGAGAGCTTTTGAAGAGGAAGAAGTTCTCGATGTGGTGAGAGGAATGGCAAGGGATAAGGCTCTGGGCCTGGATGGTTTTTCAATGGCTTTTTTTTCAATCTTGTTGGGATATTGTGCGGGAGGATATTATGAAGGTTTTTTTGTGAATTTTATCCTTTTATGAAATTTGAGAAAATTTTCAATGCTACATTTATAGCACTTATTCCCAAAAAGGTAGGGCTGTGGAGATGCGTGATTTTCGGCCTTTTAGTTTAGTGAATGGGGTCTACAAGATGATCTTTAAGGTGTTAACTAATCGTATGAGTGGGGTGTTGGGTAATATTATTTCGAAATCTCAAAATGCCTTTGTAAGAGGGAGACAAATCCTTGACTCGGTTTTAGTTGCTAATGAGTATGTGGACGGTAGAATTAAAGCAAATGAATCTGGAATTTTGATTAAATTGGATATGGAAAAAGCTTATGACCATGTTAGTTGGGATTTTCTCTTGTATTTGCTTGGGAGATATGCTTTTGGAGAGAAATGGTGTATGTGGATCAAACATTGCATTTCGACGTCGAGATTTTCCATATTGGTGAATGGTACTCTGGTTGGGTTTTCTAATAGTTCATGTGGTTTGAGACAAGGAGATCCACTATCTCCTCTTCTTTTTGTCCTTGTCATGGATGCGTTGAGTAGAATGTTGGAAGCGGCGGTTGAAGGTAGGTTCTTGTTGGGCTTTGAGGTGGGCAATGAGGATCGGAATAGTATGCAATTATCTCATCTACTTTTTGACGATGATATTTTGATTTTCAGCGAGCCCAATTGTGAACATATTTGATCTTTGAGAGCATTGTTGTTATGTTTTGAAACTGTTTCGGGTCTCAGGATTAACCTTAACAAGTCTGAAATTGTTCCGGTGGGTGCTGTAGGTAATATTTCTGTTTTGCTAATATATTAGAGTGTAAGATTGCTTCACTGCCGCTGAAGTATCTGGGTCTTCCCTTGTGGGCTCCTCACAAATCTGTTTTGATTTGGAATGGGGTTATTAAGAAGATTGAGAGAAGGTTGGCTGGATGGAAAATGTTATATTTGTCTAAAGGGGGAAGAATTACTTTGATTAAGAGTACGTTGTCTAATCTTCCAATGTATTTTCTTTCACTTTTCCCTTTGCCGGCTGGGGTTGCTAGTAGAATTGAGAAATTTATCGTAATTCCTTTTGGGGAGGAATAGGAGAGGAAAAGAAGTTTCATTTGGTTAGTTGGAATAAGGTGTGTCAACCGGTTTCTTGTGGAGGATTGGGGGTGAGAAATTTGAGGTTGTTTAATAAAGCACTTCTTGGAAAATGGCTTTGGAGATTTCATGAAGAAAGAAATGCTTTATGGAAGAATGTTGTTGCTGTTAAATATGGGAGTGGATTTGGGGGGGCGGGGATTGGTGTTCTAATGAAGTTAGAGGAGCGTATGGGGTGAGTTTATTGAAGGGCATTAGGAAAGGTTGGGGGGAGTTTTCTAAACATATTATAATGTGGGGGAAGGGAAGAGGATTCTCTTTTGGCATGACATTTGGTGTGGGGAATCAGCTCTACAATCAGATTTTCCATCTCTTTATAGGATTGCAACGGACCAAAATGTTGTTGTGGCTGATTATCTTCAATGCACGGATAATAATATTCTTTGGAATGTGGACTTTATTAGAGATGTAAATGATTGGGAAGTAAATGTTGTTTCAGATTTTCTGGGAAGAATTTATAATTCTAAAGTGATGCAGGGAAGAGAGGACAGGCTTTTGTGGGATCATTATGGAAATTTCAGGTTTTCAGTCAGTTCTTTTTATAAGGTGCTTAATTGTCATGCTGGCTGTGTTTTCCCCTGCAAAAGCATCTGGAGGGCTAAAGTACCTTCTAAGGTGGGCCCATGGAGTAGGTTTATGGAAACACATAAGAAGAGGGTGGGGGGTCTTCAGTCGCTTTGCTAAACTCCAGTTGGGTACGGGATCTAGAATCAAATTTTGGAGCGATGTCTGGTGTGGAAACAGGGCTTTGAAAGATTTGTTTCCTTTGCTCTTCGAGTTGGCAAGTGCCAAGGATGTCTTAGTAACGGAAGTAATGGAGACATCGGAGGGACGACTTCTTTGGAATATTAATTTTAGTAGTATGGCACATGACNGGCTGGGGTTGCTAGTAGAATTGAGAAATTTATCGTAATTCCTTTTGGGGAGGAATAGGAGAGGAAAAGAAGTTTCATTTGGTTAGTTGGAATAAGGTGTGTCAACCGGTTTCTTGTGGAGGATTGGGGGTGAGAAATTTGAGGTTGTTTAATAAAGCACTTCTTGGAAAATGGCTTTGGAGATTTCATGAAGAAAGAAATGCTTTATGGAAGAATGTTGTTGCTGTTAAATATGGGAGTGGATTGGGGGGGGCGGGGATTGGTGTTCTAATGAAGTTAGAGGAGCGTATGGGGTGAGTTTATTGAAGGGCATTAGGAAAGGTTGGGGGGAGTTTTCTAAACATATTATAAGGTGGGGGAAGGGAAGAGGATTCTCTTTTGGCATGACATTTGGTGGGGGGAATCAGCTCTACAATCAGATTTTCCATCTCTTTATAGGATTGCAACGGACCAAAATGTTGTTGTGGCTGATTATCTTCAATGCACAGATAATAATATTCTTTGGAATGTGGACTTTATTAGAGATGTAAATGACTGGGAAGTAAATGTTGTTTCAGATTTTCTGGGAAGAATTTATAATTCTAAAGTGATGCAGGGAAGAGAGGACAGGCTTTTGTGGGATCATTATGGAAATTTCAGGTTTTCAGTCAGTTCTTTTTATAAGGTGCTTAATTGTCATGCTGGCTGTGTTTTCCCCTGCAAAAGCATCTGGAGGGCTAAAGTACCTTCTAAGGTGGGCCCATGGAGTAGGTTTATGGAAACACATAAGAAGAGGGTGGGGGGTCTTCAGTCGCTTTGCTAAACTCCAGTTGGGTACGGGATCTAGAATCAAATTTTGGAGCGATGTCTGGTGTGGAAACAGGGCTTTGAAAGATTTGTTTCCTTTGCTCTTCGAGTTGGCAAGTGCCAAGGATGTCTTAGTAACGGAAGTAATGGAGACATCGGAGGGACGACTTCTTTGGAATATTAATTTTAGTAGTATGGCACATGACTGGGAAATAAGCAGCTTCGCAGATTTTTACAGCCTCATCTACTCCATTAGACCAAACAGGCAACAAGAGGATGCTCTATGGGGATCCCAGCAGGCAAAGGTATTTTTTCCGTGCGATCATTCTATAAGGCCCTCACTCAAGAATCTAATATTCAGTTTCCTTGGAGAAAGATATGGCGTCACATGGCTCCTCCCAAAGTGTCCTTCTTTGTCTGGACGACCTCTTTAGGTAAGATACTTACTACCGACAATTTGAGGAAAATGAGGATTATTATTGCAGACTAGTGTTGCATGTGCAAAGGAGCAGGAGAGTCGGTAGATCACCTACTATTGCATTGTGATATAGCAAGGAGTCTCTGGAATGAGGTTTTCACTCAACTGGATATGGCTTGGGCTATGCCAAAAATTGTGGAGGTAGTTTTGGCTAGCTGGGTAAACTTGAGAGGTCGGCAACCTATTAAAGCTATTTGGAAGATGATCCCTCTCTGCATTATGTGGTGCTTGTGGCAAGAGCGTAATGAATGGACTTTCGAAGATCAGGCGAGATCGTTGGAGGAGCTTAAAGTCTTATTTTTTAGAACTCTCTATAGTTGGGCTGTTGCTGTTGACTTTAACGGCATGGCCCTTCATGATTTTCTTGTCTCTAATGTGCCTACCTAGTTAGGACATCTTGTCTCTCTTGTAATACTGGCTTTTGCCATCCGTTTTTTATCAATAAAGTTTGTTTATTTTAAAAAAAAAGAAAAGGTGGCGTTCTTTGGTTGGGTGGTTGCTCTTGGGAAAGTATTGACCACGGATAACCTTAGAAAACGTGGTTGGTGTATAGCTGATTGGTGTGTCATGTGTAAGAAGGATGGTGAATCTGTAAATCATCTTTTTTTACATTGTGAGGTGGTGAAGTCTTTGTGGAATGAAGTTCTTGGTAGGACAGGGTTATATTGGGTGATGCCTAAGGAAGTTGTGGATCTCCTTGCATGTTGGTGTGGTTTTGAGGCAAGAAAAAGTGTTGCTGCCAGATGGAGAATGATTCCTTTGTGTCTAATGTGGTGTATATGGCTGGAAAGGAATGGAAGATGCTTTGAAGATAAATAGCGTTCTTTTGAAGATCTTCGCTATTTTTCTTTTCTACTTTGAGTTTGTGGGCTAAGATCTTTGTAAGGAATGATGATAATGTACTGAATCTGTTTCTATCGTAGTTTCCCTCTTTCTAGTGTGTATTAGGTATTTCCCTTGTATTTCTTGTGTACTTGGGCTGTGCCTATGCTTGGTAATAAAATTCTTATTAACTATATAAAAAAAAAAAAATCATCTTTCATATGACACTTAAAAGTTGCTTAAAAAAATGTGTAACCGTTTAGTGGGATGAATATGGCATTTGGTTTCTGATGTTTGGAACTCTGAAAATCTGCAAGTTGGTAAATTTCCTTTCTTTGCTTTTCTTTTCTTTTTTTTCAAAACTTTTTGGTCCTTTGATGAGCTTCTTTTTCCATATGGATTATGATTGCCAGGTCTGCATACTGTGATGCTCAGTTACCACTTGGGAATTTAAGAGAGTTCTTGCCACGTCTAGTTTCGGTATAGTTAGTGCTCTATTGAGATTTTTCTGGACAATAATTTTTCTCTGGAGTCGTGCAATTCTTTAATGTACCTGTTTCTGTTACAGGTGTTGTTGTCCAACATGGTTTATGCTGACGATGATGAATCAATTGTGGATGCCGAGGTTAACTTTTATGGGTCAATTAGTTTTGGGGTGTATCTGAATTGATTATTGCTCATAATTCACCTGGATTCAATTTATTTTTGCAGGAGGATGGGTCACTCCCAGATCGTGATCAGGTTGGAACCATGTTGTCTTTGTTGCGTTCTTGGGTTTTCTATGGTTTGCATATTTCTTCAGTTGTAACATTGTGCTCATCAAGTTTTATTTTTTTTGTTCTTTCCTCTACTTCTATTTTCTGTCCTTCAGGACCTCAAGCCTCGTTTCCATTCCTCGCGATTTCATGGATCAGATAATGCAGAAGATGATGTAAGTAAACCATCATCGTTCTTCCTTTGCTTATTGAACAAGTTTTGGCCAGTCGAGTTGACTCACCAAAGATCAAATGGTTTTTTGCTTTCATTAATGATTCATGGAAGGTTAAATTATTGTTGTGGAGTTCTATTCAAATCGCACTTCTCAAATCTACAGGATGATGACATTGTTAATGTATGGAATTTACGGAAGTGCAGTGCTGCTGCTCTTGATATACTCTCAAATGTGTTTGGGGATGAGATTCTTCCAACACTGATGCCTATAGTTCAGGTAATTGATTTAGTTGGCATTCAAAGCAAATACATGATTGTGGAAGGATATATTGCTTTCATTGCTTCTTTTCTTCTGTAATTTTCTTTCTTATTCCCATCTCCATATTGGAGCTCTCTTCCTGTTCTTGGTCATCGATACGATCTGTCCCTAATTGAACCAATATGTTTTTCTGAACAATCAGAAATGGTCCTTGTTGTGAAATTACACGGTTCAATAATGTTGAAAATGATATTTTTATTTTTTAGGTTTTGATGGGTTATTGGTTATACCTATAAAAAAAGGTTTTGATGGGTTATTTTGGTTATTAAGGCAACTGATATACTTATCCTGTAATTTAGTTTTAAACATTTGTTTACATTGTGTGTGTGTGTGTTTGGCCGTAGTATATGCAAACCTCAAAACATGTGCTGTTACTTTGGAAAACATTATCGTACATGTTCAGGCACAAGAATCCAAGCAATACTTGAATTGCTGTCAATATGTTGAATTAAAACAGTAGCTTTTTTTTTATTGGGACTGGGTGTCAAGGAACAAAGTCCTGACGAATCTCGGGGTGCATAGGCTCTCAGCAAGGAGTTTCCTACAAGTGCACCTTGGATGGTATAAAGGGAAATTCCCCTAGTTTGATGGCCCAAGAAATTATTTGCACTGAAGGGTTTGAACCTTAGACCTAGAGTGAGCATATGACCAAGACCAAGGCTCTTACCACTTGAGCCAAACCCTAGGGGTTTTAATCAATAGTTGAAAACTGAACTTGAATCTAACGCTTTTTTTTAAAGGTAGGCGGTAACATCAGGTAGGATTCTTTTTCATAAATTTTAAGTGCAAGTTGAATCCAAATGTATCCTGTTGGAGGAATGTTACTCTTCAGTTTTATTTATCAAAAAAAAAGTAGCAGCTCCTGCATCAAATACATGTTTTTCACTTTTCAAATTTCCTCAGGTCAACTTGTCCAACACAGATGATACAACCTGGAAAGATAGGGAAGCTGCTGTTTTGGCTCTTGGCGCCATAGCTGAAGGTTGCATTCATGGTCTTTATCCTCATTTATCTGAGGTAATATTTCATTGTCTGATTTTAATTAGTTAAGTTTTGAAGCACATGGCTTATGACTTAACAGAAAAATGGGGGTAAATCTGATGCATATATGGCTTATTTTTTTCGGTGAGATTTTGCTTGTTGCTAGGTTTGAATTATTTTATTTTTCTGTTTTGTGAATTTGATTGTCTACTTGTCTTTTGACTTTTTATCCCCATTCTTTCTAGAGCTTATTTTTATACCATTCAGTTGTGTGATTCCTTTGCTTTTCACTTAGATGGGAATCATGGAATTGCTATACTTTTGACTCAGAATTTAGTTTTGGCTTACTTTTTTACATTTTTATATTGATATCATCATCATCTCCATAGCAGTAGGTAGGTCTTGCAGTTTGTAGTTAAAAGTTTTTATATCTAGATAGTAAGAAATGAGAAATTTGTATTCTATACTGTTTCTTATTATACACTTGCTACTTACCAAAATGAAAAGCATCGAGGCTTGCTGATTCAGCACATTTGAAAGCTTGGTTTATCTCTTTTGCAGATCGTCACATTTCTAATCCCTCTTTTAGATGATAAGTTTCCGCTCATACGAAGTATTTCATGCTGGACACTTTCTCGTTTCAGCAAATTTATTGTTCAGGTATAATGATATATCCATTCCATTGTCCGGTTGTAGTCAAAGATCATTATTGCCTTGATGCATTTCACTTGTATATGCCTTTCTTAGGCTGATAAAACGCATAATGAGTTGAAGCTTTTGAGTGGGTTTTTTGAATCAAATATTTTAGAGTAAGCTGGATTAGACAGAACCACAGAATTTAATTGTTGTGGACTAGGGTAGAAAGGCAGGAATGATGCTGGTGCTCTGGAGAAACTCAGATCCACTATTAGTTAATTTGGTCCAATCTCATGGATGAACAGGGGGGTGTCCACTCTACTAGGACGTTGTGTGTTCAATAGATGTCCTATCTGAATGCAAAGCATTATTCAATAAACTGGCTAGAAGTCAGCTGTGATTATAGGGAGCAACATCATGCCTCTAAAATAGCTTAGCTGAACTTAAGTTTGTCAGAAGTGTTTTCTGAACACACAAGTGATATGCAGATGCTCTGTGAAACATTATTCTCAACGAGTAAGAAATAGAACACGCCCAGAACATCATGAAGCATGCACTAGGTGCTCAAGAGAACTTTACAGTACTCTTCCATGAGTTCATCCAGATCCTAAATCACTTAAAAGCAAGTTAGCTGTAGTTGTCTATTGAATATGCCTTTATACTTGAAATATATATATATATATATGTGTGTATATGCATAATACAGTTGTGATTCATTTCATATCTGGTAGTATTATGACTTATTTACCTAGATTTTGTGGTTGATAACTAATCTTTCCTTCTATTTCAGGGTATTGGACATCAAAAAGGCTATGAGCAATTTGACAAGGTTCTTATGGGTCTTCTGCGAAGAATATTGGATCCTAACAAGAGGGTGCAAGAGGCTGCTTGTTCAGCTTTTGCGACGCTGGAAGAGGTTATTTCTATAATGTTTCCCATTCTTTTTCTAGATGCAGGATGTGGTTTTAATATTTCATTTTTGGTAGTTTTATGACTTGGTAAATGGAGGTTTATTAATTTGCAGGAGGCTGCTGACAAGCTGGCACCACGCTTGGAAATTATTTTGCAGCATCTAATGTGTGCTTTTGGGAAATATCAGGTTGTTTTCTGGACATTGCTTTAACCAAGTTCCTTTCAGTGGTACAATAATGATATGTAATTCTGATTGATTACATAATGAATCTGTGCAATTCTTCATGCTTTGTTTTTTATTATGTATTACTTTGGGTTTGTGGAATTAAAATCTTGTATGATTATACCTAGAGACGGAACCTCAGAATTGTATATGATGCTATTGGAACTTTGGCAGATGCTGTTGGAGAGGAGCTAAATCAGGTATCATCATTATGCTCAAGATAATCTCACCATCCCATTTTCCACCTGCACTTCTTTTGAAGTGATGTTTACATCATTAAAGTATCTATTTTTAGCCAAAAAAAGAAAAAAAATTGATGTTTACATTATTGTACTGGAAGTTTGTTGCCCTCTTCATTTGTGGAGAAGACAATTAGATGCCAATTCACTGTCTCAATTTGCAGCCCAATTATCTTGACATTCTGATGCCGCCATTGATTGCAAAGTGGCAACAACTTTCTAATTCAGACAAGGACATCTTTCCGCTTCTGGAGTGTTTTACATCTGTAGCACAGGTATTTTCACTCGTTTCTTTTGATCTTGATTGTTGTAGTATTTAAAAAAGATTGTGACTATGCTAGTTGTTACGATAATAATTGGGCTTTGCCTATTCTTACGAATAAAACTTCTTGATTACCGATGAACAAAAATTGTTACAATAATAATCTACTCTAAGCCCTCATTACAATAACAACTAGCAAAGGGGCATAAAGGGTCGCTTGTTGGAATGCTCGAGTACTACTGAAGAACTCCACAAGAAAAGTTCCATTCACCAGTACCGAAAAATATACTGAAGAGATAATATGGGCAAACAATCACACTCTTTCTCCCTGAAGCCATACATTCTCAACGAGGAAAAGTTTGAGAAGTTTTTTCTTTTGGTAGAAAGTTTGGGAGTTATCACATGAAGGTCTTCGACTTGAGTTTTAAGTACCAGATCTCTCTTAAATCATCTGTGGTCCTTTTAAAAGTAAATCCGCTTGAGCCAACTATGAGTCTATGAGTACGCCACATATATGGTTAATGTGCCAACCACATGCAGTCATACTTCTATTGCCGTTATTCTGATCACACAAATAACAACTTGAAGTTGCTGTATTGCAGAAGAATAACAAGTTTTTCGTTTTGTAGGCATTGGGTACTGGATTCTCTCAATTTGCCGAGCCTGTATTTCAGAGGTGCATAAGCATCATCCAGACACAAGAATTGGCAAAGGTCTTTGTATTTTGATATAGACTGTTGATGACTTAGCCGTTTTAATTCATTTGTTTATTTTTTAGCTAATGAATTAGTAATATTTCTTTAAGGTTCTACTTGTCACACACACACACATTACCTTGTGGTCCGAAGTTATCTCTTTATTTTAACGTTAATGTTACTGTTCAATGTTACTTGGGGGTTTTTTGAGATATATATATATTTTGGATAAGGTTGTTTTAGATGTTAACAGAAAGGCTCATAGACATCAAGTTGGTGATCCTCGCTTTCAAGTCATAGCTTCCTCTTGGAAATTCCTCAAGTCTGGTTAGAGAAACTTAAGTTGTTTATTGTATAAAAAAAATTTGTATCTTGGAAACTCATTGGAAGAGAGACTCTTTGGCTTCGATGCCAACATAGTGCATTAAGTTTATCAACTTCACAATTAAGAGAAGTCACTATATGAAATGCTGCTTGAATCTAGTACGAATTTCGATGGTATCTTTTGTTTTTTTGATTGGCACTGGGGTTGAACAATGTCCCGACTAATCCCGGGGGTGCATAGGCTCTCGGCAAGGAGTTTCCCGCAAGTGCACCTCCGGTAATTCAAGGATAAAATTCTCCAATCCGATGGTCCCTAGAGATTATTTGCATGCAATGGGATTCAAATCTTAGACTTGGAGGGAGCATACCTCTAAGCCCAAGGCCTTCACTTGAGCCAACCCCTAGGGGTTAAAAAAAATAAAATGTTGTGTCTTCATCACTCAGTGGTATCTTCATCATTCAGAATCCTGCATTTGTTGTGTGCATCGGTAACTTTGGCATAATTTTTGAAAGCCCAACTATTCTGAATTCTTGTGGCATTAGTGTCATTTAAAACTGCATGGCATTACATAAACCTCATAGTGTCCGTTCTTCTTTTAAGATATTTGTTCCAGCTTCTAATTTTTGCAAGATGCTTATTTGAAATTCTATTGCAGGTCGATTCTGTTTCAGCAGGGGTTCAATATGATAAAGAGTTTGTTGTATGCTGTCTTGATCTGCTCTCCGGACTTGCAGAGGGTCTTGGCAGTGGGATAGAGAGTCTGGTACTCTCCTTTCTCTGAATTTTCTGCATCAAGAAAAGATATGAAATAAAGTGTATTGCTTTCTTATCTGCTTGCCTTAGTGACTTCCCTTCTGAGATTTTTTTCTCTCTATAGAAAAAAGTTGTTTTATATTTGTTAAGAGAGCAACTTCAGTGCTTTACTCAAAGAAAAAAGAAAGCAACTCCACTCTGAAAATAAGACATAACTAAACATCTATGACTGTTATCTATATAATACTGCTAGACAATGGATTGGGATTTACATAAAAATGATTTTATCTCTGAATCTGAGTAATTATTGGATAGATAGTCTTATAGGCGAGTTTTTGCACTACAAGGGCCTGCTTTTTTCCTTTGTTGTTTACTCATGCCTTTTTAATTTATATTCATGCCAGCTTATGTTTGGGGATGAAAAACATGATTGTGCAAGTCTTGATAATTTTTCCAAAATTTTCTTTTCGTAGTAGATTGCAAAACGCAAGCTGTGTCTGTAACAGAGCTGGGATTACATAATTTCTGAATGGAATGGGGATATTCTACTTATTAAGAAGATTTAAACATGTTATGGCTTGTACATTGACTTGCTATTACATTCGTTGAATAAAATTTTTACTTAAAAAAAAATAAAATTGACTTGCTTATACTATTCCTTTCTTCAGGTTTCACATAGTAAGTTGAGAGACCTGCTTCTGCAATGTTGCATGGATTATGCCTCTGATGTCCGACAGAGTGCCTTTGCCCTTCTTGGGGACCTGGCAAAAGTAAGTTGAAAATCTTATTCATCCGATGACCTTATTTTACCCCAGCCCTTAGGAAAGGTCCATGTCCGCTTGAGCTGCTTGTTGGATCCAAGGACTTGAACATAAAGACTTCCTGTGCTCAAAAAGAGATAAAAAGGACTTCTCAGAAAAGCAGTGAGATACCACAGGGCAACAAGGCCATGGGACATGGACCATAGCCTCTTTTTTTTACAATAAAAAAATATAAAGACTTTCTATGTCCATAAAGGAAAAAAAAGGACTTCTTGAAAAAAGAAGCAGCGAGGTACTGCAGCGCAACAAGGCTACTGGTTCTAGAGGACCTTTAAATTTTGTTGTGCCAAGGTAATTATCTATCTGAATCTTTGATGCATATTAGTGTCCCTCATTGATTTTGATTAGGTATGCCCTGTTCATTTGCAACCCCGACTGTCTGAATTTCTTGATGTTGCAGTGAAGCAACTGGTAAGTAAAACATATTTCATGGTGTTTACTTTTAACCAGTATCTTGGTAGCCTTTTTATCTATGTAACATTTGTGCTGTACAGAGCACTCCTAATCTAAAGGATACTCTTTCCGTAGCAAATAATGCATGTTGGGCCATCGGGGAATTAGCGGTTAAGGTATGCTAAGCTCTTTATGCTCCATCAAATTAATCTTAGCTTTTGCTGATTTCAAGTTTAGGTAACTTTGGTTTAAAGAAATGTCTAGGTGATTAATCCACATTGTGCAGAGTTTTTCATTCTTGATCTACAACCTTTTCTCAGGCTCTTTGGGTGGTTGCCTTTGTCATTTAGAATTCCTGGGTTTCATTAATCATTACTTCAGTGGCCTACTTCATCTGATAAACAAAGGACTTATTAAGGTTTGCAAAATATGTCAAATGATGGGCTTGCACTCAAGCAATATGATCATGGAGATAGCACATTATGGAATTCTCGCATGTGATCTTGGATTCATACTTCTTTGTTGTGCCACACAAACAAATTTGAGTGTATGACCGTTATATAATCTCCCTCCAGCCCATATGTTTAGTTCTGAAAACAGTAGTCTTAATTATATGGATACTTCTTGGGTTTGCGTTTCTTTATCAATCGTGAACAAGTCCATGGCTTTGTTCACTATGCCATTTAAAGCACTTAACTAATTGTGATTTTAAATTTCAGGTCCGTCAAGAAATCGCTCCAGTTGTTTTGACAGTTATTTCATGCTTAGTCCCAATACTTCAACATGCAAAGGTAATTATCTGTTTCATTTTTGTCTGTTTATGTGTGCACGTATTGTAGAACTTTTGTCATTCTCAGTTGCTTTTCTTGATCCTGAGTAGGACCTCAACAAGTCACTCATAGAAAATAGTGCTATAACCCTTGGGAGGGTTGCCTGGGTTTGTCCAGAGCTTGTGGCACCACATATGGAACATTTCATGGAACCATGGTGCAGTGCTTTGTCTATGTAAGTAGTTCTTTGCCTGCACTGATGAATGAAACTTATTTTTGTCAATATCTTTTGTGTATCAAGAGGTGTTTTGTCAAGAAGTTCCTGATGAAGGTAATCAAACTCTAGCAACTTAGAATTCAAAGCTTCCTTAGTTGCTTGACTTGTGTTTCTTTTTGTCACAACTAAACGAGAGCTTTCAGAACTTTTATTCATGGCAATAAAGTGATCAAGAGGGAAACTGGGCGTTCTCCAAAGGCTTCAATTGTGAAGTGGTTATACTTGGGTTAAATGATCTTGTACAATTCAGCATAGCATATCCACTCCAAACTTTTTAGTCTCATCTGTTTATGCCATTGATGACACGATCATCTCTTGAGCAATGTTTATTTTTTTTAAGATGAGCTCAGAATAATAATCCTTGCTCACAGGCCTTCATTTTCTCCTAAACAAATTTATTGATGCAGGATACGTGATGATGTTGAAAAGGAGGATGCTTTCAGGGGTCTATGTGCAATGGTATACATCTGCTTGCTCAAAAATTTATATTTTTAAATATCAGTCATTAAAAATGTTCCATGGGTTTTTGTAAATGATGTCAGGTTAAAGTAAATCCATCAGGGGCGCTAGGTTCACTAGTTTTCATGTGCAAAGCAATTGCAAGTTGGCATGTAAGAATGGCTTGCCTTCCTTTAGAGATCAATCTTATTGTTCTGATTTCTAATAAAAACTCAATGGTGTTACTTTTCCTATGTCAATAGGAAATAAGGAGTGACGATCTCCATAATGATGTTAGCCAGGTGTTGCATGGTTATAAACAGGTTAGCTTTGATTTTTTATTTTTCTCTGGCTCCTTTATAGAATCATGCAATTACCTGTATGTTTCCAGCTTCAATTTATGTCATGGTACCAATAATTCTTCAATAGGCTTGGCTGAATTATTTGCAATACCTAGTTGTTCCATCTATTGGTAAGACATGTTATTGGTAAGACTGCGCCATATTGATTTTCTTACATCAACACATGATTTGGCAGATGCTTATAAATGGAGTGTGGGACCAATGTATGTCTGCTTTGGAGCCCCCGGTGAAGGACAAGCTGTCAAAGTATCTTGTGTAATAAGTTTCTTACAGCAGATGTATTTTCTCTGCTGGCTCTCTTCTGCAGTGTGCTTATTCAGAGTTTTGTGTCTGCATCATTACTGCCGGTCATCTATCAACTGTCCGATATTTTATTGCGGTCATGATTAACCGAAGCAAAGTCCGGCCCTATCTTCTCAGCAAAGCTTCGTATTGACCTAATTCATTAAAAGCTTGGAGTTAGCGAACTTGCTCTTCAGAACCTTAACGGAACGGTCATGTCTAGACAGCATTTGTTTTGAGAAAAATGAAGCCACTTATGGCTGGGACATGGATATGGTGTACAGGGGTGCAGCTTTCTAAGCTTTGAGATGGAGTGTTCATTTTTTCCTATATCTAGAAAAATGCTAAATATTTATCAATCGGTCTCTGGAGTCATCATTGTTATTACCTTTTCTGGGCTTAAGGATTTTCTAAAGTTAAAACTTTCAGTGGATAGGGTGTGTTTCCACAGATTTTGTACTTGGTGTTCCATTTTTTACTAGGGGCTTGACATATGATCTTGTTGGACTGTAATCTTTATATCGAGATGGGGGTCATTATTCTTGCTGCATTCAGCAGCAGTTCGGATTCGAGTTGTGGCCTGTGGGAGGATTAATTACTCCATAACGATGGTTTTTATAAATTATTGGATTGCATTTTTACTCAACATAACTATGCAATGTTATTTTCTCCAGTTTGTGAATTTTTTATGGTACCTTTTCCCGTTGTGATCCGACCACACATGCCCGCGTGCCGGTGCGTTCACACATACATACGCGCGCACACATACATAAATAGTTGTATATATCTTACACCTGTGGGTTGACGAAGAGATGCGTATCATCAATAACTTCAGCCCAGATGCCCAACGAGAACACATATATGGTTTAAAGCCTACACAAATCTTAAATTCTAGGAAGAAAGGGAACTTTCAAGCTCACACTTCCAATGGGTTGTTAACTCTTCCACTAATCTCAACGAAAAGCAAGTATTCTCACTGCCCTGCCTTCTTCTTCCTACAGGAAAAGTAGTACTGTTCATAGTTTAAAAGTTTTTTACTTTTATGCAACTAGAGTTTGCTTCTTGATTACGGTTTTCTGATTGTTGTCTGTTTTATCCGTGGACAAACATTGTTGGGTGTAAAAATGAGTCTAGAGAAACTGAATCCATGAGAGTTAAAAGTATATGGTTTAACAGAGAGAAGGGAGAAAAGGAAATGAGAAAAAGTCTGCCATGGGAGTAGGTGAATTGACTAAATGTCGACAAAGACAAGATATAAAAGAAGAAAAGTAAAGCCAAAAGGGCAAGAGACACGATCAGGAAGGGAACCATTTTCCGGAAACCATGCAATGTTCATCTTCTTCGACCTCACATCCACATTTTTAATCACTGCAATAGAGGGTACGAGAAGCTTTGGGAGCTATAGACGTAATTAGTGATGAATCACGTAAATCTTGATGTCTTTTTATTTACCTTTTATGCGTTTTATTTACTATGTAAACCATAGATAAGTATCCAAGCACCTTACCACAGTTCAATTATCTTTATGGATCATTCGATTATACTGTTAACATTTGACCTCGATGGAAAAATCGAATTAGAACAAAATATGTGATAAAACGACATAAACATAGATCAAGAAAATAAACATTTAGTTAATGATCACATGTATCTGCAAAATTAATGACAGACCCATTTGCCATGGATACAGCTCTTAAATAGACTATTCAAACAAGAGCAGCTAATGAACATGATATATGTTGATGTCGTGTTGCACAGCTCAAGCAACTCCATGGAAGCCAAATCTGATGACCTGCAACTAAGAAGAAATGAGAGCTCTGGGGTGGTGCAGGGCACCTCCGATGCTAAAGTCAGTGGGTGTTCTTGGTGTAGATTCAAGAGATGGAAATGTCAAAATGTGTGTAGAAGAAGAGTAGTGAGAAGAAAATCCAGCCCACTCCTTAGTGAGGATATGGGTACTTATACCTGGCTCGGGCTCAACCTCAGAGAGGGATCGTGGGGTGTCAGTCCGTACTCAGGTTAGACTTGCTGTCAGCCTCTCCATCAGGCTATAGTGTGTCAGGGCAGGGTCGTGCCGACTATCGGCACCCCCGGAAGCACGTCGTTGAGTGCCTGGTCTCTCTTGAGCATTGAATGCGGTGTGGTCCCTAGTTGTGGCGTGCCCTCCTCTGTGTCCCATTTAATGCGGCATGTCCTTGGTCAGGCACGCCCCATTTCTAGACATATCCAGTCGCCAGGGCTCTAGGGTAGGCATCACTTTCGTCCTTGTTTGCAGGGTCCTGTTGGTCACTTAGGTTTGATTATGGCATGCCCTCTGGCTGCCTTGCAGCCAAGCTTCTTGGATGGACCTTTGGCGCAACTCCTCTCTTGGGTCCTGGGTCTCCTTCTACCTCGCGGTCCAGACCCGTTGGGCCCGAGTTGGCCCCGGGAATAACCCCCCTCACAATATATATATGATTGAGGCTTCACCAAGTCGATTTACTCAACCGCGTGAGTCAGTGCTTCTAAGTGGGTGTAATGAATGCTTCAAACTTGAAGAAGAAAGGCTTCAATAATTCAAACCATGTATCAAGATAAGCAAACTTTATGCTTTTTGGATTCTTCATTTCTTTGTTTAAGTTCTTCAATAATAGGCAGCTTTTACTACAATGTAAATCTGTGTTTCCTAAATCCTTAAAGAATCACAGGAAATAATTGTGCAGAAAATGGTTTCCTCAATTCATCTGAGGGAACCTTCATGTCTATTTATAGAGGAATTTCAACGTACAGTTACAAAGCAATTGAATTTTGAATACAATTATGTTGTTATCATATTCTAACTTTATCTCTGTCACAATGTTGTTGCTCGTATTGTTGTTGGTCTTTATCCTTATCTTCATTTGAGTTGTTCTGATCTTTTTCCTTATTAATCTGGTGTTGTTGATCTATAGATAAGCTGGAGTTTATCTCAATATACCCCCTTAATCTCAAGGGTAACTCGTGAACATTGAGATTGGCTCGTAGCTGGCAAAATTGTGCAGTTGGTAGTGGTTTGGTAAGTGTATCAGTCAGTTGATCTTTGCTTAAAAGGAAACGTATCGACAACATGCATTTGGAAATATAATCCCGAACGAAATGCAAGTCGATCTCGATATGCTTTGTTCTGGCATGGTACAACTGATTTGCAGTCATGTAAGTTGCTTCTATGTTGTTGCACCACAAGATGTGGGGGCTAACTGGGATAATGCCCAGTTCAAGTAGTAAAGAACGAAGCCATAATAATTCAGCAGTAGTGTTTGCAATTGCTCTATATTCAGCCTCCGTGTTGGAACAAGATATTGCGGCTTGCTTTCGTGAGTTCCAAGAGAGAAGGTTTGAGCCGAGAAAAACACAAGACCCACTCACAGAGCGTCGGTCATCTGGGCACCCAGCCTAGTTGGCATCAGAGAATGCTGTCAACTATATGGCAGAGTTGTGGCGAATTAGTAGCCTGTGATGTATGGTGTCTTTTAAGTAGCAAAGGATCCTCTTTATGGCACTCCAATGTTCTGTAGTTGGTCGATGCATATACTGGTAGACTTTGCTGACAGCGTAAGATAGATCTGGTCTGGTGAAGGAGAAATATTGTAATGAACCAACGACACTGTGATTAGAAAAGGCTTCACCTTTGAACTGTTAAAGATTTGCAGTGGTGGACATTGGAGAAGACACTGGTTTTGCTTCTAACATATTTGTTTTCTTGAGGAGATCAATGATGTACTTCTTCTGAGATAGAAATAAACCACTAGAATCAGAGATGGCCTCGATACCCAAAAAATAATGTATTGGGTCGAGATCCTTCAAAGCAAAATCATGTTGGAGTTGTTCAGTGAGAGCTGTTAGAGCAAGTGGGTTAGGCCTAGTAATTAGAATATTGTCAACATAAATAAGAAGAAACGTGAGGTCCGATCCATTTCTGTAAATAAAAGTGAGGTATCAAACTTGGAACCAACAAAACTCAGATTGACTAATTTATTGCCGAGGCATGATAACCAGGCTCTTGGTGCCTGTTTCAGTCCATATATTCTACAAAAAACACACATGATTAAGACAGTTTGGATTAATATACCCGGGAGGTTAGGTCATATATACATGACCTTGCAAATTCCCATGCAAGAAAGTATTTTTAAAATCTAATTGATGGATTGGCCAATTAGAGGAGATTGCAATGAAGAGGACTGTCCTTGATGGTTGTTGGTTTCACAACTGGACTGAAAGTATCATCATAATCAATGCTGAGTACTTGATGGAAGCCCTTTGCTACAAGACGAGCTTGGTATCTTTCTATGGACCCATTTGCACGCCGTTTGACTTTATAGACTCATTTGCAGCCAATGAGATTCAATTTGGGCTGATGAGGGACAAGGGCACAAGTCCATGAGGGCTTGAAACTCATCGTTCATAGCCATGCGCCAGTTGGGGTCTTTGATTGCTGAGGAAAAACATGTTGGTTCAGTGATATTGTCTTCCACTGTGGCGAACAAGGCTCGGTGAAAAGGATAGCGAACCATGTCAGGTGGTTTCATTTTCTATTTGCTGATATTGTTTTTGGACCGTGTCTACATATGGTGATGAGAAGCTGGAGGAGGAGCTGGCGGAGAAGGAGCATAGTTCGTATCAGGCGCAAGTATAGGAGCTGAAGTGAGAGTATCACACGATTCAACTGGAGGCTCTAGTGAGTGATTTAATTGTGGATAAGTAGAAGGAAAGTGAGGCAAGGAAAGTTGGAGGAAGGAAGTGGTATGACCGATGATGGCTGTTGTTGCAAAGGAGAAGATGGATTTGTAAAGGGGAATATATTTTCATAAAAAATGACATGGCGGGAGATGTAAATATGATTGGTTAATGGGTCTAGATAGCGGTAACCCTTGTGTTGTGTGCTATAGCCACTGAAGACATAGAGAGTGGACCTGTAGTCAAGTTTATGGTGATTGTAGGGACGGAGATATGGCTAGAAATCACAACAAAAAATTTTCAAAAAATTGTAATCTAGTGGGTGTTTGTATAAATGTTCAAGAGGGAGTGAAGATATGAACGAGACTTATTCATTTGATTCTTCGAATCCGAGGAATTGGATGCCCATGCCTTTCTTTGAGAACCAACCGTAAAAAGATCAATTGTTTTTAGGCGAAGACATATTCCCTTTATGACCTAAAACAAACCCTACCTTCCTTTTCATTCTTTACGGAGATGAGTTTAGTGAATGACCTTTGTTCAAAATGACCAATTATGAATATGACAGGGGAAGATGAGACTCTTGAAGAGTAGATCATAGACCAAAGGAGAGGCGGTGGAGTGAAAGCCTATTTTATGGGGGTCTGGTATGCGACTAGAGAATCTCTTTCAGACTTTTGTTTAGAAGGGAAGCTAAGGGTGTGAAAGAGGGCGGCTATCCTATGAATACTTCCCGAAGGTAGGCGATTGATGAGATAGCATGCCTTTTGAAAAGCCTTGTCCCAATAGCAATGTGGGATAGAGGCAGAAGCCATTAGAGCAAGGCCAGTTTTCACAAGATAACGATGACGGTGTTCAATTGAGTCGTTTTGTTCGTGAGTGTGGGGACAAGCAAGTCGATGGTTAATGCCAATAGATAGGAAATATGTATGTAAGGACCTGAATTCTCCACCCCAATCAAATTATTCATTTTTTATTTGACATGAGAATATTCGTTCCATTTGAGATTGGAAATAAATAAAGGTTTGAAAAACGTCTAATTTTTGCTTGAGTAAAAAAATCCACATAATTTTGGAGAAGTCATCAACAATAATGCAAAAATAATATTTATTTCCACACATAAATTCAGTGGAGACAGGACCCCATACATCAATGAAAAGTAACTCAAAAGGACTTGAAGACCTATAAGGGGATAAAGAAAATAGAAGTTTATGACTCTTACCAAGTTGGCAAGCATGACATGCAAAGACTTGTTTAATCTTTGAGATTGATAGATGCTTTTTAGAGACGACTTGATGAACTGTGCGTAAGATAGGGTGACCAAGTTTGGAATGCCACTATGCAATAAACACACGTTCACCTAAGTTGGCGATTAGTGGAGATGATGAAGAGACGGAGGAGATTGCTGGGAGAGGGTAGAGCCCATTTTTACTGTTGCCGCTGAGTAGGATATCTCCCGAGGATGGATCCTTGACACAGAAAAAAGATGGATGGAATTCAAAATATACGTTATTGTCTTTGGTGAATTGATATACTAACATTATATATATATATTTTTTTATTGCAGGTAAATGAAGGATATTATTTAAGAGGAAAGATTTAGAGGATGAGAGCAAAAGAGAAGAACCAGTGTGATGAATATTCAGTCCTTGACCATTGCCGACACGCACTTGATTCTATCCAGTGTACTCTTCAGCATGGAGGTTGAGATTTTGTAGTTCAAAGGTAATGTGAGATGTTGCTCCTGTGTTTGGATACCAGGAGGAATCTACAGCTTGGTGAGAGGTAGCAGCATAGGCTTAAGGAGGTAGGGCGGCTTGAAAAGCTTGATCAAACATGTGCCAACATGCAGCTGCAGGATGACCAATTTTGTTGCAAAGTTGGCAATGTGGGCCAGAACCAAATTTGGTAGGAGACATCGATGGCAAACTAGATGAAGGATTGCCACGACCAAGAGTGATAAAGTTATGGAGAGTGGTAGGAGAAGATATGGGAGGGGCGGAAGTTGGTGGTGTGGCAGATGAGATTGAACTTTCTAAGGCCATGGGAATGAGAGGGATGTTGGTCAATGGCTCTGATACCATAAAGAATCACAGGAAATAATTGTGCAGAAAATGGTTTCCTCATTAATTCTGAGGGAACCTTCATGTCTATTTATAGAGGAATTTCAACGTATAGTCATAAGGCATTTGAATTTTGAATACAATTATGTTGTTATCCTATTCTAACTTTATCTCTATCACAATGTTGTTGCTCGTATTGTTGCTGATCTTTATCCTTATCTTCATTTGAGTTGTTCTGATCTTTTTGCTTGTTAATCCGGTGTGGGTGTTGATCTGTAGATAAGCTGGAGTTTATCTCAATAATCCTAAATGATGCATAAATTTGCTGGAAGCTCTGAGCATATTTCGGAGACTTTCTGTGGCTGGCTGGCCATGAGGCCTGTTCTAGGAAGTTATTGTTAAAATAATTGGCTTGATCTTGACGATTATTAGTTTGACAGATATTTTTTGGCCTTTAGTGTCATGATTTTTACTACATTATAATGATTTTGACTGTAAATAATTCTGATGAGCACGTTTTAGTTGGCAAACCAATCACTTCCAATCTGATGCACATGCATATACACACACACACACGCTGTGCGTGTGTATATATGAATATATTGGTTGGAATACATGCCTGCTGATTTCAGGTATCAAGAAATATATTGTATTAATCTTCCAGGATAATGTTCAATGATTTTTGAGTCGATTGCCAGCACAGGTTTGTACACATTTGTTTCTCCAATGAGGGACATCTGCAATGTTGTGGTTGGAGGAACTGATTCCGGGCTGCTGCCTTTTCTATTCTCTCCCATCTTTCCTTCCTCTTTTCTTGATGAGCTCTGGATTCTCTGAGGTCAATTTCTTCGAGGCATTCGGAGTAGAAAATAGGATCCATTTCTTCCAGCATTGCCTTTATATTTTCTGTCAATTGTAGGACGCTTTTGCTTCAATGCCATTTGAGGTTTTTCTCTACGCCTTCAACAACCACAGGAAATACCTCTTCTACTCCCAGTGATGCCATCATCACAAACTGCTCATTGTTCCATACATAAAGTGCCCGCTCCACAACCTAGGTACAATATTACAAAACATTGTCGGTCAGGAATTGCAAAAACAGAAGATCTTAGGTAGTGTTAGAACAAAAATAAAAGAATAAGAAAGAGAAGGCAGTTTTATCCTCTTTTCCAGGAAAAGACAACAAAGGAAACCATTCAGACCTTTCTCCACAAGAAAGACCTTAAAACTCAATAAAAGAAACAAAGATTTAAGGATAAAAGCTATATGTGAGAGAGAAATTGTATAATTAAGCTTACCAGTGAGTTCCAACTGTTCAAACATATTGTAATCTGGGTGCACAGAGGCAGTGCCAACTTCCTATACTGATCAGGATCTAAATTCTCCACCAGTTCCTCCAATTCCCCTATTAGCAAAACTTCTTTCTGACAATTGGTGACAGGCCAATACCTCAAAAGTCCTCTAACAACAACCCCTCCAAGCACAGGCTCCTTCTGTACAAACTGAGAAACACAGTAAGCCAGCTGCCTATGGAAAGACTGCATTCCCTTGGTCTTGTGCAATGGAATTAGTACTCTCATTAAGAACAACTTGTGCTCTTCTTTGAGTGGAACCGTAAAGCCATTGATGATAGTTGCCCATATCTCAAGCAGCTCCCCGACGCCACAGTGCCTCTCTGTCTCAAATATATAGTGCAAGAACACATTTTTCATTTATTCCCGCATGGATTAACGATAGAAAGTGAATCTCAAATATATCCGGTGGTATATGTTCTTCAAGTCGTCGCATTCCCTTGGGTCTTCAGACTGGAAAAGAGACAGGAGATTGAGAAGGAAAGAATGGTCTACATGCTCTCAAAGTATCTAAGGACCTGTGCTGATGACTAGTCGTAGGAGAATGTCATAAACAACTTGGAGATGAGACCATGTTGGTGAAAAAGAAGAAACAGGGTCTTCATCATCAGGCAAATCAGGTGTGATGCAGAGGTTGGAAGGTGGAGGGAGTGGCCGAATAAGGTTAGTCGATAGCATGGACATGAGAGGCGCTAAATTTTGTCTATTCAGTGGTTTCTTCGACTTTATGGTGGATAGGAGCTCAGAGAGCTTTACCCGCTTAAGATCTCGCTGTGAAGGAGATTCAAGAGGATCGGTGAAGGTGAAGATCATGTCGGTACAGTAAGAGATACTGGAAAGAATTTCTTCGTTTTCAGCATTGGATAGATGCCTGGCAAGCGTACTCATAGGTTTATTCTTTGAATCTACTTCGAAGAGGTGCTGAAGGGTGGCAGGTTTTTTCTTTGGAGATGCAATTGAGGAGTTTCTTTGAACAGCCATCATGCCTCTCTTCTCTTTCTCCTTGCTTCCTCTCTCTAACGCCTGCTAGTCATGCGAGGAGGTTGCATTGTTTGGAATGGTTTGATTATATTTCTTCCAGGTGCTAAAGAAATAAAGTTTTTGACGTTTCCCATGTATCTTTGTTGCCTTTTGGTTCTGAAGAAAGGCCAAATCCGGCGATAATCTATAGGCAAGAAATGTTGCAGTCTCCGACCCTTGATGGGGTGTCGAATTTTCATAGGCACTTGTCTGGTAAAGCGACAAAGTGTTTTCCGGATGTTAATTTCGTGTAGTTGTTCCTCATCTGGGTGAATGCCACGTGGCATTTTTCTGGCTATTGTTAGACGTTGGTGATCGTNGAATGGTAGTTGCTGTTACTTAATTTCTCGTTACCAAAACACACCAGGATGATCAGCAGTAGTAGGAAGTAAGGACTGCGGGATCAACTCAACATTCCAGCGGAATTATTGGCAGGAGGAGGATAAGCCATGATCGAGAGAGGAAATTAGAAAAACCTAATTTCTCTCTGATACCATATCAAGAATCTAATTTCCAGAAGAGAAAACAAGATTCTGTTATTGTATATCAATGTAATTACAATCTTCTTTATATACAAAACTATCCTCAGCTTCATTGGTCAAATACAAAAATAGTAAGCTAACTAACTTTCTATATATATACACGTGTAAAAATAGAAAAACTTAATAGCATGACTAGCAGGCGTTAGAGAGAGGAAGCAAGGAGAAAGAGAAGAGAGGCATGATGGCTGTTCAAAGAAACTCCTCAATTGCATCTCCAAAGAAAAAACCTGCCACCCTTCAGCACCTCTTCGAAGTAGATTCAAAGAATAAACCTATGAGTACGCTTGCCAGGCATCTATCCAATGCTGAAAACGAAGAAATTCTTTCCAGTATCTCTTACTGTACCGACATGATCTTCACCTTCACCGATCCTCTTGAATCTCCTTCACAGCGAGATCTTAAGCGGGTAAAGCTCTCTGAGCTCCTATCCACCATAAAGTCGAAGAAACCACTGAATAGACAAAATTTAGCGCCTCTCATGTCCATGCTATCGACTAACCTTATTCGGCCACTCCCTCCACCTTCCAACCTCTGCATCACACCTGATTTGCCTGATGATGAAGACCCTGTTTCTTCTTTTTCACCAACATGGTCTCATCTCCAAGTTGTTTATGACATTCTCCTACGACTAGTCATCAGCACAGGTCCTTAGATACTTTGAGAGCATGTAGACCATTCTTTCCTTCTCAATCTCCTGTCTCTTTTCCAGTCTGAAGACCCAAGGGAATGCGACGACTTGAAGAACATATACCACCGGATATATTTGAGATTCACTTTCTATCGTTAATCCATGCGGGAATAATGAAAAATGTGTTCTTGCACTATATATTTGAGACAGAGAGGCACTGTGGCGTCGGGGAGCTGCTTGAGATATGGGCAACTATCATCAATGGCTTTACGGTTCCACTCAAAGAAGAGTGGTCTCGCTCGATGTTGCTTTCTTTAAAGGCTCGAAATAAGCTAGGCTTCATCGATGGATCTCTTCCTATTCTAAGCACAACTGCTACTCTGTTTTCTTCTTGGAGTAAATGTGACACAATTGTGCTGTCTTGGCTCCTTAATTCTTTGTCTTCAAAAATTGCTCAAAGTGTTATTTACATTGACTCCTCTCGTGCAATGTGGCTGGAGTTGAAGGAGCGTTTTTCACAAGGCAATGGACCTCGGATCTTTGAATTACAGACTGCAATCTCTGCTCTTCGTCAAGAACAGAATGATGTTAGCACATATTTCACAGATTTAAAGGTACTATGGGATGAACTCTTGAATTATCAACCATTACCTATCTGTCATTGTCATGGCTGCAAGTGCAATTCCTCAAAGACTTTTGCTGCCTATCATCACCAGACTTATGTCATGACTTTTCTAATGGGACTTAATCCTGTTTTTGAAAATGTGAGGGGTTAGATTTTGATGATGGATCCTTTGCCTTCCATTAATAAGGCTTTTTCTCTTGTTATACAAGAAGAGAGACAACAACTTATTAGTCATCGTAATTCTTCTCTTGTCTCTGTTGATTCAGTAGCTTTAGCTGCTAAATATGACAATTCTTTTAAGAATTTCAAAGGGAATGCACGTAGCAGACTTCTTTGTAGTCATTGTGGTCTTGCTGGACATATTGTAGACAAATGCTTTAAACTTCATGGTTATCCCCCTAACTATAAGTTTAAAGACAAGTCCAAAACTGGATCTGCATCTGTTAATTCAGTTCAACAGTCTGCTATGCTTGCTGACAATTTCTCCAGCACCTTGCCTTTCACTGTCGATCAATGTCAACAATTACTGGCTTTACTCAAACCAGCTACTTCTGCTGTTACACATTCAGCCAATATGGCTTTGGTTCCTAATTTCTCAGGTAACTCTACCTCTTTTTGTCTTGCTGCTGAGTCTACTGGTTTATCTTCCTGGATAATTGATAGTGGAGCTTCAGATCACATGGTTTATTCTCCAAGTTTTTACACCAGTCCACCTACTGCTGTATCTAATTCTGTGAAGCTGCCAAATGGTACTTATGCCACTGTTACACACATTGGTGACATTATTCTAAGCCCTACCCTTACATTAACCAATGTTTTTTGTGTGCCTACCTTTTCTTTCAACCTCATTTCAGTCAGCAAGTTAACACAATTTTTAAATTGTTGTTTGATTCTTCAAGCTGACAAATGCTTCTTGCAGGACCTAGCAACTTCGAAGATGATTGGGATGGGTGAATTGCAAGATGGCCTATACAAGTTGACTACTTCCAATTTATCTACTACACACAGTGATCTTTCTTTCTCTAATTGTTTTTCTGTCCAATCTAATGTAGCCTTGTGGCATTTTAGGTTAGGACATCCATCTTTTTCTAGATTACAACTTTTGAATAAATACATTCCTGTTTTGTCTTCTAAGTTTGATTCATGTACAACTTGTCATATTGCTAAACAGAAACGTTTGCCTTTTCCTATTAGCAATCATAAATGTACTGCATCTTTTGATTTAGTGCATTGTGACATATGGGGTCCACTGTCTACTCCTACTAAAGATGGATTTAGGTATTTTCTTTCCATAGTAGATGATTTTTCTCGAGCCACCTGGCTATACCTAATGAAATCAAAATCTGAAACTGGTTCTCTTTTGAAATCCTTCTTCATTCACATAGAGACTCAGTTTTCTACCAAAATTAAAGTCCTCAGGTCTGATAATGGACCTGAATTTGCCTTGAAATCTTTCTTTGCTTCTAAAGGTGTTCTTCACCAACTAAGTTGTGTTGCCACTCCACAACAAAATTCTGTTGTGGAGAGAAAACATCAACATATTCTCAATGTGGCAAGGTCAATTCTTTTCCATGCCAAACTTCCTATCTGTTATTGGGGGGACAGTGTTCTTACAGCTGTATATCTCATTAATAGAACTCCAAGTCCTCTCCTTTCAAATAAAAGCCCTTTTGAACTCTTATATCATAAAGTTCCTTCTTATTCACATCTCAGAGTGTTTGGCTGCTTATGTTTTGGCTCCACACTATCTCACAATCGATCCAAATTTTCTCCAAGAGCTATAAAATCTGTTTTTCTAGGATATCCCTTTGGTGTTAAGGGTTATAAATTGTTGAATCTAGAGACTCAGATTTGCTACATTTCTAGAGATGTAGTATTTCATGAAGAAGTTTTTCCTTTTTACACTTCTTCCTCAACACCATTTCTTGCTCAAGATTCTTTATCTTCAATTTCTGAGATCAATTCTTCTAATTGGTCTCTTCCCATTCCTCATTTCATTTCTGAACCAATTTCAGTTTCAGAACCTATTTCTGAAACCATCATCACACCTACTCAGATCGATTCATCTCCTACTCAGATTCCTTCAACTCCTACTCAAATTCCTTCCTCATCTATTCAGGTTGATCCTCCTAGAAGATCAACTAGGCCTAGGCATCCTCCTAGCTATCTTCAGTCATATCACTGTCAATAGGCTGCTTTGCAATCTTCTCATTCTTCTGATCAACAAGTTGCTGGGTCTTCTTCTCAAAGTACCTATCATCCCATCAGCAGCTATTTGACTTATGACAGATTATCTTCTTCCCATAAGCTCTTTGTTCTTGCTACTTCCACCTTGATAGAACCTAAGTCATTTTCTCAAGCCATTTCCTACCCTGAATGGAGAATTGCCATGCAATCAGAAATTTCAGCACTAGAGGAAAATGACATATGGGACTTAGTTCAATTACCTGCTGGAAAACACCCTGTAGGTTGTAAATGGGTGTATAAACTGAAGCTTAAATCAGATGGCAGTGTGGAAAGATGCAAGGCTCGATTGGTAGCCAAAGGCTACACTCAATTGGAAGGTTTTGATTACTATGAAACCTTCAGCCCAGTAGCTAAACTTACAACAGTTAGACTTTTTTTGTCTATTGCTGCTGTAAAAAATTGGAACATTATTCAGATGGATGTGAATAATGCTTTCCTGAATGGTGACCTTCATGAGGAGGTTTATATGTCTTTGCCACCTGGATTTGACAGCAAGTGGGAGACTAAGTTGGTTTGCAAACTTAAAAAATCATTGTATGGCTTAAAACAAGCCTCGAGACAGTGGTTTGCAAAATTTTCCTCTACTTTGTTGTCCATTGGCTTTACTCAGTCGAAATCAGATTATTCTTTTTTTTCCAAGATTGAAAGCACATCAGTTATCATGCTTTTAGTCTATGTTGATGACATTTTAATAGCCAGTAATGATGATACAGTTGTGGCTTCTCTAAAAGCATGTCTTAATGCTCATTTTAAGTTGAAAGACTTAGGTCCTTTGAAATATTTTTTGGGTCTAGAGGCTGCTAGATCTTCTAAAGGAATTCACCTTTGTCAGAGGAAATATTCCTTAGAAATTATGGAAGATTGTGGTCTGCTTGGCTGTAAACCAACTAGTTCTCCAATGGAACAGAATTTGATTCTTAACTCAAGTGATGGTGATGAGTTAGAAGATCCCTCTCAGTATAGAAGGCTAATTGGGAGATTGATCTACTTGACTATTACAAGGCCAGATATTGCTTTTTCTATCCAGAAGTTAAGTCAGTTTATGCACAAGCCACGAAAGCCACACATGGCAGCAGCTCATAGAGTAGTTCAATATATTAAAAACACAATTGGATTAGGTTTTTTTTTCTCTGCTTCTTCACCTGATCTTCAACTAAAGATCTACACAGATTCTGACTGGGCTGCATGCCCTGACACTAGAAGGTCTGTAATTGGCTACACAGTGTTCTTGGGTGATAATTTGGTCAGTTGGAAATCAAAGAAGCAGCATACCATTTCCAGATCTTCTGCTGAATCAGAGTATAGGGCAATGGCAGCAGCTGTTTGTGAAATCGTGTGGTTGAAGAATTTGTTGGCAGATTTTGGTGTTATGCATCCTCAATCTGCTCTAATGTATTGTGATAGTCAAGCTGCTATTCACATCTCTTCAAATCCAGTATATCATGAACAAACAAAACATATTGAATTGGATTGTCATCTTGTGAGAGAAAAGCTACAAACTGGGATTATCAAACTGTTTCATGTCAAATCCAATAATCAAATAGCAGACATCTTAACTAAAGCACTCGGTTTGTATCAATTTAATCATCTCATTGGCAAGATGGGACTAGTCAACATATATAGTCCATCTTGAGGAGGAGTATTAAGTTTTTCTATTTTTACACGTGTATATATATAGAAAGTTAGTTAGCTTACTATTTTTGTATTTGACCAATGAGAGCTGAGGATAGTTTTGTATATAAAGGAAGAATTGTAATTACATTCGAATACAATATACAGAATCATTTTCTTCTTTTCTAGAAATTAGAATTCTTGATACATGCAAGGAGGTTGCATTGTTTGGAATGGTTTGATTATATTTCTTCCAGGTGCTATAAAGAAATAAAGTTTTTGACATTTCCCATGTATCTTTGTTGCCTTTTGGGTTCTGAAGAAAGGCCAAATCCGGCGATAATCTATAGGCAAGAAATGTTGTAGCCTCCGACCCTTGATGGGATGTCGAATTTTCATAGGCACTTGTCTGGTAAAGCGACAAAGTGTTTTCCGGATGTTAATTTCTTGTAGTTGTTCCTCATCTGGGTGAATGCCACGTGGCCTTTTTCTGGATATTGTTAGACGTTGGTGATCGTGAATCACAGCTTCTGTCAATTCATTAAGTATTGGCAGCAGGAGGGCATTTTTGCTTTATTTTTCTCAGCACAGCAGAAGGACACCATCATTATTAGTTATATGCGTGCGGCATGCATGTGGCTCGCCAACCATCGGTCTGGACATTTTGAATCAGAGGGCCGCATAGTCAACTGGAACTTGACTTAATTTGCACCAAATGGTCTTTCCATTCCCCTGCTTGTTGCAATTGTAACATAAAGTACTGGTAGCAGAATAGATTAAGCCTCATCTCAGCTGGTTGGAACTTCCAAATAAACTAAAAAGAACACCCACCCCCATATTACATTACCACAAAACTCCGAGCACTTCATGTACATTGATTTTTTGCAAGAAAAGAACTAGAATAACCAACATCTGTTTTTTTTTCCCTTTTCTAAAGAGAATAATTTGACCAACGCAAAAGAGACTCAAGTGCCCTAAACATGGTCATTAATTAGTTCCATCCTGGTGTAGATCCCATAAACCAAAGGACTAGAACTCTCAGAAGCAGGGAACATGAAATTCTAAAGCTTTCAAAAGAACATACCAACTCTATTAAAGAGATGATATGGTCCATATCAACAAGATCAATCTGAAATATACACTAATACACATCTTGGTAACAAAGACCTTCTGAAGTCCCCATGTAGTACGTACCTGTACGATTTCTCATGTTTTGACAGCTTTAGTAGTCACCTACAGTTAATCCCTAGCCTTCAAATTTGCAAAACTCATATGCCTAAGTGATTCCAGCGATCTCTAGTATAAGTATTAAGGTACAAGCAGAAACAAACCTTGCACCTATTTTTAACATCTTATTTAAAATTCAGTGCTAGTATTGAATTTCACCATTCAGAGGTAAAGAAACCAAAAGCAATGAGAAAATTTTACTAACAAAGGCTAGTTCCATTCATGCTTATAAGCTGAAGTGGTGATGTGCAGTTCTATAGATATCTGGAAGGTCAGAACTCATTGAGAACCCAAACCATCTCTTTAATTCTCTAGGTGTATTCATGGCAAGATTGCATAACAGGCCCCATTGTCACAGCCAATAAGTTGATGATCATAACCTTGAAAGAAGCAAGAACTAAAACCACTAAATTACCAGGGTAGGCCTAGAAATACACACCAAAATTACTCCAGATGTACCCATGCTAAAATTGCATTGCCCACGTCAACCACAAACCACTTTGAAAAGTTCACATTCGGATCGTGACAAGTCCCATAAACAAGCAAAGAAGAATTGAAGACACTCCGAGCAGTCTAAGCAACCCATGCCACAATGGTCAAAACCAGCACTGCTAATCTAGAGAAACCACCTTCTAAAACTGGGGTAGCTGATTTCAGATAGCCAATAAACAGAGCCTGGTGAGCATGCGCGCGCATTCCTTATAAATGAATTATCATCCCTCTTATGGGGTCAGAAAATCAAGTTTGTGTCAAGTTTCTCCTCGTCATCTATTCGCTGCAAAATCAATTTCTTTTCGAAAATCAGCATTCCAAGTCTGTAGCTTCCCAAATAAATAAATTTCTATCAATTGACACACACATACAGAAATACCGTCAAAAAATGGGGGAAGAAAACAACAACAACGTTGTAGGTTTTGACACTAAGCCAAAGGCAAAGGATGAAGCAATTACTTTCCATGAGTTTATACATGAAGGTAACTGGAATGCATTTGGGGTTTCATACACATACGAAAAAACAAAAGGCGTACAAAATACAAGATGAAAATAAAACTTTAAAATATTTGGTTAACAATCCAGAGAAAGACAAACCCATAAGGCCATAGCGATCGGTATGATTCCAATTTAATGCAATAAAGAAGAAGAAGAAGAAGATGCAAATCATGGGCGAGAGCTGAGAGAAGCTACAGCGGTTGAGGTAGCGAAGCGTCGTAGGCTCGAAGCTGCATGGAGGGACTCGGGGTTTTGGCGAAACTTTCACACCTTAATTGGTCCTTGAACCTTGCATGTTTCCACTGCCAGCAAGCCTCGTAAAGTTGTACGTACGTGACCCATCGTAGCATGAGATCGCGTTGCACGTAAGTCCGAAGTCGTGAACGAAGTTTGTTTTTTTTAAATAAAAAATTATTTTAGTGACGAAGTCGTGTCGTAGCAGTCTAATCCCGCAACTCAAAAGAATTAAGATATTTATAATTGTGATTTATATAACTATAGCGTAATTATTTAAAAAAAATAAATAAAATATGAGATTCATATCATTAAAAAAATTTTTTTTTAATAATAAATAATAATCTTCTTTAAAACGATTACGTACTTCATGATTATACGTAGAATTACTCAACTCAAAAACCAAAGACAACCACAGCCATAGCCTATCACACGCATTCTCATCTTAAAAATTGAAAGGCCAATTACTTTTTTTGAAAAATGTTTTAGATATAGAGAGTTTTAATAAAATAAATTTACAAACTGATGTAATATTAGGTGATACATTAAATTATAAAATTATTTTTATCGTAAAGTAAATCTAACTTCTCATATAGAGCCAAGTCAGACGAATTTATTTTTATAAAATTTCTTTACGACGATAAGGTAACTCTCGTAATTCTCTACATTTTTTTTTTCTTTTCCTTCAATTATAACATGTCATTATCAAATCTTATTCAGACATGCATATGGTGTCTTATTGAAAAAATTGATCATGAACTTGCGTCGCGATCAAAGTCTATTATGGATTTATAACACATATACATGATCTAATAAAAAGTATTAATTTTGTTTTTATTTTAAACTCTGTTTATTATCTTTAAACAATGGGATTTTCGTTGATCTCTAACTTTTTTGAGTGGAAGAAAAAATACTTGGAATTTAATATCTGACATTCATTAAACTATATATAATCTATGTAATTGAATTTTAGAAAAAAAAAAAGGTAAATACTGACAGCTGTTGATTTCTCTTATTAGAAAAGAATTCTAATGAGGAGAAAGCAACTTGAGTCCCAAAGAAAAAGAAACACTCAAGAGGCTCAAACTCGGTACAGTGGTAAGACTCCTAGTCCTATCCTCTCTCTGATTCGTATCCCATTAAAACGAACACCTGCCATTGAGGATCCACATCAATACCCAACAGCAAAACTGTGTGTGTGTTTTTTTTTTTTCCAATGCAGTCGTACACCAATTTCCCACACGCTCATTACCAAAGTTTTCTTCTGCACGACGGCTTCAAGTCACCGGAGCTCCCAATCTCCAACCTAGAGTTGACTAGCATGCAGTACTCCTGGCCGGAGTATACCAGCCTGAAGGACCTGCTGCCGGAGAGAAGGAACTACGCCAGCTGGTACGGCGAGATCCCGATCAAGAACCCGCTGGTCAAGCACGCTGCTCTTGCTTATCTCCAGCCGGCCATGTCGACGCCTATGCGCGAGAAGGGCTTGTTCGGGAGGCTCAGGGAGCAATGCTTGTGCCAGAGCGGGTGCTTTGGGGTGTTTACTTGGCTTTGCGACGCCGTTTCGAGGATTAAGTTTACGTCTCGGGTGCCAGTATTAGGGGATGAATACAATGCTGAGGATGAAGATCATCAGCAAGACGAGAAACATCACAGCAGTGAGAGAGACAGAGAGAGCTGAGGGACTTTTTCTGCAACTTTTTCGGTTTGACCGGTGATATGTTGTTTTTTTTTCAAGTCATAATTGGATTGATTTTTTACATAGTTTTTAGGGGGTCGATTCTGTACATTTGTTGAGGTTTACAGGTTGTGTCCAAAGAATTAAATATATTATTCAACAATATATGATTCGTGGCAGGGAGAATTAATTTTTTTTTTTGGGTTATATTTTAATATTATATATGTGTTTCTTTTACGCTTGCACATGGAATATTTTTTTTTTCTTATAGCTAGCAATTAAGATGAATTATAAAATATTAAAAACTTTAGGTGCAATCACTTTTACATATTTATGGTACACTTTATTTATATAATTGATTGTGCCAATTTTTTTTAAATATAAAATAATTATTTTAGTCAATCATATCAATAGAGTACTCAATGAATATATAAAAGTGACTTTATATAATATAATTCATATTATAAGAATTTACAGACAAATTGAATCTTGTAAATCAAATTGTGCAATATCAATATATAAATGGTGTGTTCTCCGCACCGATTTACAATTAAGATAACTATTTTGAGATTATTTGTATTATAGTCTCTAGAACATGGCAAGTGGAACAAGCTAGCATGCCCATGTTGGCATTTTCGATAACATAGACTGACTGCACATGCCATGTCTTGATCCATAACTACGATATTTTTTAAGGAAGATTTTATTTATAAATCTATTTATTGAAATATCAAACAAAAAGTTCTATTGTGAAAAAAGTATCTGATTTTTACATTTTTTGTGAATAATAATAAATAATATATTATATAAGGGCTTAAAAATAATAGAAGTCTTTTCTTCCATTAGTGCCATAAAACTCGGCCAATTGAGCGTCAATAAATTGCCAGCATCGGTTGACTTTAATATTGCCTCGGATTTCACTTTTACTTTTGGAATCGAGCTTCACGTTACGACTAACGTGGGGAGTGCTCGTCAAAAGTTCTTGCTTTACAGAGCTAATTAAGGTGGCAGTTTACTAATTGAATTCACGTTTTTAATTCGAAAAATTATATTTAGCACAGCTACGTCACATGCTTCTCGATAATATGTAGCGTAGAAATATTGAGTAAAAATACTCTTTAAACTCCCACATGCTTCTCAAAATCTCCACTGACTAAATCAAATTACTCGATTTTCACCTATTTTCACTCTGAAAATCGGCAAATTTGATAGCATTATAAGATTTAATTTAATCATGCTACAAAATAGTTGAGTCTACTGACTCAACTAGATGAGTTGAACTTATTTAAGGATCCAAAAGAAACTTTAACTCTCAAATCACTATGTGTCACTCTACTTAAAACTTCTTTATATGTGAGACTTATAATTTTTTTAACTCAATATATTTTTACACATGAGATTTATAACTTTTTTCAATTTTTAATAAATACATTTAAACTCTTCTTAAAATTCAAGTACATCTAAACTCACGTTACCTGGATCCGATAAAACTTACTCTACCATTTCAAGTCACTACTATTAATAAAAAATTTAATTAATCTCAAATCAGCTCGATATTTTAACTTGACCTAACAGAGAGAGAAATGTGCTTTCATTGGGTTTGATGCCTCTAATTTATCTTAGGGAACAATTGAGCAACAAATCCACCCAACCCATGAATGGAATGGACCCAGCTTTTCTTTAAATTTGGGAATTATAGATCAATCATGCCTATTAACGATAAGAAAAATTTAATTGTAAACATAATTACGTATTAATATATATATCGATCTAATATGATTAGTTATTAAAAATAATATAAATTTAAATTTTAAAAATGAATGAATTAATATTAATACATAAATTAGCGTATGATTTTATTTGTATATAATAAAACTATTAATAATATTGTACATTTAAAAAAAAAAAGCAGCCCTCGAAGAGGAGTATTGGTTCTTGAAAGTTGAAATGACAGCTTTGTCGTCTCCCTCACGACATATTTTGAATCAGGTACTTGACTCTCTCTCTTTGGCCCTCGGGTCAAGTCAAGTCTCAACCCCCTTAGCTCAGCCCTTTCGTGGCTACAGACTACAGCTACTCTCGAAGCCGCTTCAAGGGTTCTCAGTAGTTTGCCCTTTACGTAGGTTGAGGAAGTTCTATTTTCGATTATTTAAAAGTCTGTGTCTTTGTACATGTGAGAAACATGTATTTTGTAAAGAAATTTTTTTATATAAAAGCCTTATTTTGCATTTTTTTTTAATCAATATATAATTTATCATTTTTATCATTTTATCTTAATGATTAAATATGTATAAATTTAAATAAAATATTAAAATAAAAAATCACGTATTAATTAAGTAAATGTGTGGTACTGTAATGTAAGACTTTCTTGAAGAATTTTTTCTTTTTAATATAATAAATTTATAGATGAGTTAGGAGGAAAAGTTTGGAAAAAGAAAAATGTATTGAATGGCCGTGAAATCACGTCCCGTCACAACAAGCGATCAAAAACTTCTCTAAATCCCCAAGTTTTGCATGCATATAGCTATATAGCCGAAGCTTCTACAACTGATCTCTCCTTGAAGAGGACTGGCCCATTCAACGGACTAAATGGCTAATTTTTGTGCGGCGCAACTTTGCTAATTGGATCACTTTCAACCCTTTTCTTGGGCTGAGAATGTTGATAACCAAAGGCCCACTAACGTTTTTTTAATTTCTCAAAACTCTCCATCATTAAAAGATTAAAAAAATTACTTGTTAGTAGATATTCATTATAAACTGTGAACAAATATTATATATATATATATGTGAGTTTCGTATCTTTATTCATAGTTTATAATTTATTTTTTTCTTAGAAAAATATATATACATTATAAGATTTCACTTACGTGGAGGTTTTTGTATTTCTTTGTGACACAAGAATAATGAACCATCTAGCATTAATTGAAGGGGAACAAATAATTAACTTAGATTATCATCTCCAAATTCCACTACAACAAATCAGGCATTTTTCAATGTTTAAAATCGTCGCAAAAATCTTATATAATTGCTGCATTTGTATATTTTCGGTGATTTTTAGATTGATACAGTTTTGACGAAATAAAGTGTTCACTTCTAATCAATTTCAACGAAAAAAAATCGTAAAAAAAAAAACTAATATTACCAGTGATTTTTTTCCGTGGCAAATTTTCAAAAAAAAAAAAAACCGATGGAAATGGTGTGATAATTGACTTAATGATCACAATCTTTTCGTTGCATATTTTTAATGAGGACCTGTGGTTACAAAAAGCAATTAGTTCGTACATATGAAGTTCTATGGTCTAGTAAGATAACTATCATTTAAATATTAAATTAAAAAAAGGCATGAATCTGAACAAACATTCATATTGAGTTTCTTATAATTAATAAACAAAGTTAATACACAAAAAATAATTATTCTATTATTAAACAGGTGTGTAGAGCACATCATTCATATTACTTAAATGGTAATATTTGATTTGTAAGATTGAAATTTTAAAATTTAATTTTTAAATCAAATTAGGTCATATAAACAGTCTGTGACATAGATGCTTTAGAGTATTAGTACTCTTAAAAAATATATGGTTAAAGCTCTTAGCGCTCTTGGGGATGCTTTGGAGTGGAACATTGCCATCTCTCATTGATTCCAGAAATTGGTTGAAGTCTTTTCTCGCAACCATCTTAGTCATCAAAACCCCATCTTTAATACGAGTAACAATACTACTACTCATTGTAAAATCACTATTTATATTAAAATAAATATATGAAAATAAGTAGATTTTATTATTTATATCTCTAATATTTCCTCTTTTGTGTGAGTCAAACTCCATCTCAATAAGTACAACACGTGAAATATTTATTTAAGTGAGTTAAGTGAAGAGAGACAAGATTCTAATTCAAGACTTTTGCTCCAATATTATGTGATCAAATCTCTTTCTTAAAAGGATAAACTGATGAAAAGAATTAGATTTTACATCAGTTTTAACACTCCAATCCCAACCATATGATCTTTTTGCTATGACTTCCATTAACTGTTCTTGCTTCTAACATTTTCCATAGCAGGTTCTGCGGGTTCTGATCTCTAAGAGCACTAGTTAGCCATTGCCAAGTCTAAATTTTGACTAGAACTTCAAGTTTTAGCTAGAGCTAAAAGATTTGGCTAAGTTAATTCACGTTGGACTAGCCATCTTAAAGCCAAAATAGTAATATAATATTATGTGTTGCCCAGATGACTAACACAAGAGGGGGGTGAATTGAATTGTATTTAAAAAAAAATAACAATTATAAATCAAATATACAATATAAAATATAAACAAAATATGAAACAACAATAAATATAAAGAGTAAGGGTAAGAGAGAAGCAAACTCAGTATGTTAACGAGGTTCGGTCCCACTGCCTACGTCCTCGCCTCAAGCTACCCCTTGAGGATCATCGAATTCACTATTCAATCACCTTCAGGTGGAGATAGAAACCTATTACACCTTTGAACAATACCGCTATAGAGGATCCGTGTAGAACACCCTCTACACTTGCAATCACCTTACACGTGGTGATTCAACGATTTCCTGTGTAGAACACTTTCTACACGCACAAGGGTTGTACACACCCTTTTACTGATACAAGAATTGATAGTGGGTAGGATATCAGAAAACACTCCTCAATGAGTGAAATAAGAACAATACAAGCACAAACTATATCTCTCAAAATGAATAAGGGTTAAGGCTCAATACTTAGAGAAGAGAGAATGAAAACTTTGAATGAATATTGTATGCTCTTGGTATTGTGAATGTGAAGCTCTCAAATGATCTATTTATAGGCATATGAGACTTCATATTCAAATTTAAAAAGATTCACATGTCAAAGACATCATCATTCACTTTTCAAAAATTCAAACTAATCTTTTTACTTTTTGCATATGACAAAAGGAGCACACTTTACTTTTCAAAAAAATCAAACCTAATCTTTTACTTTTTGCATATGACAAAAGGAGCACACTTTACTTTTCAAATTTTCAAACAAAGACATCTTCCTTTTGCATAAGTCAAGAAAAGTATCAATCACTTTTGAAATTATTCAAATAAAACATGCACATGTGAAAGATGACAATCAATCATCTTTAATATTTTCAAAGTTCAAACCTTTAATCATGGCATGCACATGTGAAAGATGACAATCAATTATCTTTCAAAATATTCAAATTTAATTTTCAAAAATATTCATGCACATGTGGAAAATGTATTTTAATGCTTTATGATAAAATATTAATTTTGAGCCTTAATCCTAATTTCAAATTTTAAGAGATTTACAACATTACTCTATGATTTAATGTGAACTTGTTTCCTTCTTGCTCATGCTTGGTTCTTTGATGTGCTTGACTCCATTGTGTGGACAACTTGAGTTGAGACTCCTTCATTCTTTGAAATCATTTGTTATCATCAAAATCCATGTGTAGATATATAATTACACAAAACTTGAAATCTTAGGTTCAACAATCTCCCCCTTTTTGATGATGACAAATACTTGATAGAACTTGTGTAATAGCCCGCTAAAATAATCAGTTTTGGATTCTTTCCCGACAGCAATCACATCTCTCTCGTCTTTACCCTCATCTGGAATCACGCGTATAGATTATCTTTTCCGTAAATCACGTAATTTGTTCTTCACCGACAGCTGTAAAATCATGAACAGTTTTATCCTAAGCGTTGTACCTCGATGGCGTTTTCCCGGATCTTATCCATCGAATTTCAAAGTATTAGATAAGCTTGTTTTTAAAGTAGCACAATTATAATAATTTAATGAGCTCTGAAAATATTATAATTGTGGATAATTATTTAGATTAAATATTTTAGTTGTTTTAAGATATTAAGATGTTTAATTTTACGTTGAAAACTCTTATTTAAATTAATTGGTTTTATCATCTTCGATTAATTAACGGTACTTTATCATTTTATATAATGATGAGGAAATATTATTTTATAAATTTTAGTTTATAAAATAATATTCTACCTTAATTCATCGTGGTGTTTTATTTAAAATAAAACATTTACGCGTTTTTAATCAGTGTTTTAATTCACCGTTGAATTATTTGAGGATCCCAAAACGTAGGATTGAAGTTTATTACCTAGGCTCCTACCCTTTTTCCTTCATTTTTCCTTTTTTTCTTTTTTTTCCTTCTCTTTCCTCTCCTTCTCTCCATGGTCGACTTACACCCTTCCACCATAGCTGATCGGTTCTAGCTTCCTACCGGCGCCACCTCCGGCCGCCGTGCCTCACCTCCACCTCCGGCATGTCCCTCCCTCACCGGCGAACACATCTGCACCGGAGGTGTGCAACGCCGGCCACCAATTCTCTCTCTCTTCCCGTGCTCTTCCTTCTTGTCTCATTACCGTCGCCGCCCCTTTGACCGCCCGTTTCTCCGCCGTCCGGTGGAGGTGTCGTACACCACCCCCGCCATTCTCTTCCCCTTTCACCATAGTTCATACACACCAATTTTCAGAGCCATCGGACCAGCCGTTAGTCGCCGAGAGCCCCCGGAAGTTGCTGCCCCTGCCCTGTTTTCTCCCCTGTTGCCGATTTCTTTCTCCGCCCAGAACCGCCGCTCGCCGGCGGCGTGGACTACACCACCCACCCAGATTTCTTCCCCTCTCACCGGTGAACATCCCAACCAAGTTTCACCTCCATCCGAGCCACCGTTAGCCACCACTCTCGCCTCCAACAAATGGGTCTCTAAGGGTTTTTCACATTTTTGGACCACCATACGTGGCCAAATCAGCCACCAAGCACCACCAATGGACTCACCTCATCAAGGGCTTCCTCCCCATGTCTTTCTTTTTCCCAAACTCTCATTTTTTTCATATGGGTTTCTCAAAACACCCGTTCGGTTGCACCACCGTGCGCCGCCGTACACGGCCACCCGTGGTGTTTCACCACCACCATCTTGTTCCTCTCATCCTCATGAACCTCCCCAAGAAATTTCATGACCAACGGAGCTTCGTAGAGCCCTCACTCTCCTACACTCTCCAAGGCCAAAAATGGTTTCAAACGGCCGATCCGCCGCCGTTAGCCACCGTCCGACCACCACCTCGCTACCACAGCTCCACCACATGTTCATCTACCTATCCCTAGCTTGCCATGAAGTTCTATGAATTTTCGCTACCTCGCGTTTCCGCTCACCGTTCGGATTTACTGTTCACGGCGTGACGCCGCCGTGCTCCGCCACCTTTGACCATCACAAGGCGACCATGAACCTTCCAAGGCCACGCCTAGCCTTTCTCAAGCCCAAACTACCACTTTATGTGGTGGACAGCCACCGTACGCCGCCACGTACGTTCCTCCGACGCATGTTCGTGACGAACAACGAGCGACGCACGGGTTATCCCGTCGATGGTATAACCTTCTATCTCTAGTTATTTTACGTTTAAAATAGTTAGTTGGTTGGTTTGTGGATTGTGTAGTTGTATTTGTGGAGTTCGTTGCGTAGTTGTGAAGCGAAGTGTGGTTGTGAAGTGTTGAGTTTGATTGTGTATTTTGTGGACTGTGCTGTGAAGTATAGGCGTGAGATGGATGCCGTAGATGTGATACGGCGGGTTGTGTGAAGAGAATACGCGTGTAGCGTATTCTGTGTAATGCAGCGACGCGCCGCGCGACGTGCGCTGTAGTGATGTGTGTCGTAGAAGGAAGGGAGTACGCATGTAGTGTACTCCGTGTTGTATGGCGATGCATCGTGTGATGTGCATCGTGTTGATGAGTGTTGTAGCGAAGGAAGTACGCGTAGCGCGTACTCCGTGTCGCGTAGCGATGCACCGTGAGACGTGTATCGCAGTGATGGGTTTTGCAGTGTGGATGGAAGAGAGTTCACGTGAGTGTACTCTGTATTAAGTCGTGAAACACCGGATGACGTGTCACGAAGGGTTGGATGGCGTAACAGAGAAGTGTAGAGCGTATGGTGTAGTGTTGGGAAACTGTATGACAGTGTCCCGAAGCAGTGGTGTTATGGATTATAGTCCGGGGTGACTGGTGTCATCTTGTGGTTGACTATGGCTAAGAGTATATGGATTGAGAAATGAATTGTTTGTTTGGTTATTATTGATAATTTTAATGAACTTGTTTTAGTGCAAAGGCTTTCTGAAGTCAAATTATCTCTTCTGGGTATAGTGAAACCTCAAGTTGCCGTGGTGTTGCAAGTGCTCATAATATGACAATTGAGTTCAGAAGTGAAAATCTTAAGGACTTGAGTGTTCCTCTTCCAGCTGTTGTGCAGTTCCTCGTGTTTCGCGCTCTATTCTCATAGAACGCGACGATCGAGGTAAGTTAGCCTCTAACTTACTATCAGTTTATTGTGTATGTGTGATGGGTAAGGGAACTACAATTTATGTATGTATGTTATCGTATATGCCATGTCATGCTATGTCATTACATGTTTATCTGTTACGTATGATTTAATCTCTCATGAATATTTATCTGTTACACAATCTTTTCTGTCATACAATGCTGTATGTTATAAGTATGCCATATGATACATGTATGCCATGAAATGTTTATGATTAAATCATATTGTGCCATTTACAAGTATACGCCATGTTAGAAAAGTATATGATATTAAATAATATCTCATGCATTAAGAAAGATAAGACATGTTATGTTATGATAATACGTGGGGCCACAACAACTGTGGAGTACGTATTATATTTTATGTTACTTATAATGCGTGGGGCCACAACAACTGTGGAGTACGTATTATATTTTATGTTACTTATAATGCGTGGGGCCACAACAACTGTGGAGTACGTATTATATTTTATGTTACGTATAATGCGTGGGGCCACAACAACTGTGGAGTACGTATTATATTTTTGTTACTTATAATGCGTGGGGCCACAACAACTGTGGAGTACGTATTATATTTATGTTACTTATAATGCGTGGGGCCACAACAACTGTGGAGTACGTATTATATTTTATGTTACTTATAATGCGTGGGGCCACAACAACTGTGGAGTACGTATTATATTTATGTTACTTATAATGCGTGGGGCCACAACAACTGTGGAGTACGTATTATATTTATGTTACTTATAATGCGTGGGGCCACAACAACTGTGGAGTACGTATTATATTTTATGTTACATGAAGTATGGGGCCACAACAACTGTGGAGCATACACTACATGAGACACAGCAATTGTGACATGTAGAATACGTGGGGCCACAACAACTGTGGAGTACGTATTATTTTTTATGTTATGTGAATTCATGGGGCCACAACAACTGTGGAGCATGAAGTATGGGGCCACAACAACTGTGGAGCATACACTACATGAGACACAGCAATTGTGACATGTAGAATACGTGGGGCCACAACAACTGTGGAGTACGTATTATGTTTTATGTTACTTGAATACGTGGGGCCACAACAACTGTGGAGTACGTATTAACGCACGTTATTAATCAAGACAATTGAATAAGATTCCAAGTTTATGTTAAGTCCAGTTTCAGATCAAATACATGATAAGTCAAGTTTTAGATCAAGTCCATGTTATGTTATACTCACGTACATGTTATGTTCAAGTTTATGTTATTTTCAAGTTCTTATTTATGTTATGCAGGTTTACGTTCATGCTATATTTCAAGTCCATGTTATGTTTCACGTTCATGTTATGTTGTTTGTTCATGTTATGTTTTAAGCTTAAGTTCATGCCATGTTAAGTCAAGTTCAGTTCACGCTTAAGTTCTGGTTAAGTCATGCTATATGTCAAGTTATACTATGTTTATGTATGACTATAATTATGCATTTATGCTTTTACTGCCATGCATGCATTTTTAACCTGTGTGTGAGTTTTATGTTAACTTACTGAGATTTGTAATCAAATCTCACTGTGGTAGTCCCAACTACCATTCCCCCGAATGGTAGATCTTGTTACAGGACCCAAAGGAGAATTGGAATCTGACCAACTGAATACGGTCGACTAGGCCACGGTGCGATGTTGATGATGGTATAGTATTTAACTTAGGTTAATACTTGTACTTTTGGATTTGTATCTCAAGTATTCTTTTGATCACAACCATTTTAGACTAGTGTGGTGATCACGGCTTTTTAGTATGCCTTTATGTATGAAATATGTTTCAAGTATTTGGGATATTTTTAGTTTGGTGCATAGTATTGCTAAAGAAAAAAATTATCCGCTGCGAATATTGCATAATGCTAGATGCATGTTAGGAACATTGCATCTTATATGTCATGAACGGGGGCAGGTAACCTTGTGTTGCATGTCTCGACGCTTCAAATGTCCGTTCAATCCCAAGCGGAATTTGGGGGCGTCACAACTGAAACCTGTATTAATACTTAAGCTCCCCCTGAGAATATGCGTTAGTTTTTCAAGCAAAAGTATAAATATAATTCCAAGCATATATAACAAGTTTAGCAATTTAAACAATATTAATGTTCTAGTCTAAAACTTCTCCCCCTTTTGGCATCATTAAAAAGGATCGGCAGCAAGTAAATAGACTGAAGAAAACGGTGCGTTAATAGACACTGTAGATAGTTGAAAAAGGGAGCCGTCCGTGACCCGACAAGTGCTGCAAAGCCTCGACGCCTAACTCTATGAATTTAGTGCGGCTGGAGATTTAAACAATCGCCTGATGTTGTTGACAGATGTGATTGAAGGCTCTGAGTTTCTATAAAAAAAATCATTTTCACCTATCGGATACCAAAAAAAATACATCTCTTCTTGACTTGAGTTCTGTTTTTCCATAACGATAGAATGGCTGAACAATTCTCTTCCACTAATGTTCCAGACTTGAATCAGGAACCCTTGACGCATCAACCACCAATCTTCTCTCCTGAGGCCGTCAATACCATGATAGGAGCAGAGAACCGTTTTTCTAGTAGGGCTGATTCTGAGATTATTGCAGAATCAAGAATGCTCAGTAGTCAATATGCTGCCTCTGTTACGATCATGTCTCGGAGGTTAATGGCGAGGGTGAGTGAGATTGATCATCTTAACATCCAAATATCTGAGTTACGACAGAAGCTTTGCTAATAAGGATAGAGAGAATAAAAGGCTAAAGCAAGAAAACAAAGAGTTGAAAAAATTTGCAGATTGGTATGCTCATGATCTGCAACCACGAATAGAGGAGCTAGAACGAGAAAGGGTTCAGATACAGGGTCAACATCGGCAGATAACAGCAGAGGTTCATCGTTTACTAGAAAAATAGGGACAATCTACTGTTAATCTCGCTGGCTTAGTAAGAAAACTTTTGACAATGTGTATCCAGCATATCTTGTATTTCTTTTGACTAAATAAGATTTGAAGAGACAATTGTTTGTCTTGTTCTTTATGCTATCTCTATAAAATCAGTCTTAAAGTTCATCCGATTTGCATCAAATCTTATTCTCATCTCTATAACTCATCTGCATTCCTTCAACATTCTCGCTTTAAGTTTTCAATTCTTTTCTCAATGGCTCATTCTTCTAACATTCCTCTAGATTCATCCATGAGGTATTCAGCACCTCAACCTCCTGTCCTTTCTGCAGCTGCCATTGGTGCCATGTTGCAGCAAGAAAATAATAGTTTGGCTAATAAGTCAGACTCCGATGCTATCTACGACTTGGTGAGTCTCGGGACTCGCTACTCATCCTCTATTGTTGCTTTTTCCCAGCGGGTACAAGCCAAAAATCATGAGGTTGAAAGGCTTAAAGAACAAATTGTTGTACTTCAACGAATTGTTCAAGAGTCTCACACAAGGGAAGGAATTCGGCAGAAGAATAAACAGTTGAAATCTCTATTGGATTCTTCATTCCGCTTGCCAGTTCCCATGGATAAAGATGACATGATATTGTATGAAGAGAATGAGCGTCTCAAACATGAGGCTAAGAACCTCAAGTTTATGTAAAAGTATTTAAAAAAAATCTCTCTATTTTTATGAACTCTGATCTATCTTTTAAGAGATATTCATAATATGCATCATACCTATTTCTCTTCTAATCATACATAATCTATCTTCTGGTAAAGGTTTTGTGAATATATCTGCTAACTGATCATGTGTGTTTGTGAACTCTAGTACTATATCGCCTTTCTGCACATGATCTCGAAGAAAATGATATCTTATTTCAATATGCTTAGTTCTAGAATGTTGTATTGGGTTCTTTGAAAGATTTATAGCACTTGTATTATCACATTTGATTGGAATGTGATTATACATGAGTTTAAAATTTTCAAGTTGTTGCTTCATGTAAAGAACTTGAGCACAACAACTACCCGCAGCAACATATTCTGCCTCAGCAGTAGATAGTGCAACAGAATTTTGTTTTTTACTAAACCAGGAAACTAGTGCATGACCTAAGAAGTGACATGCTCCACTAGTGCTTTTTCGATCTATTTTACAGCCAGCATAATCTGCATCTGTGTAGCTAATTAGATCGAAAGATGTGTGCTTAGGGTACCATAACCCTAAGTTAATTGTACCACTAAGATATCTAAGAATGCGCTTAACTGCAATTAAATGTGATTCTTTTGGAGATGATTGAAAGCGTGCACATAAGCACACACTGAACATAATATCTGGTCTACTGGTTGTCAAATATAATAAGCTACCAATCATACCTCGATATACCTTCGAGTCAACTGGCTTACCGGATTCATCTTTATCAAGTTTAGTAGATGGGCTCATTGGTGTTCCAGTTTCCTTAGCACCTTCCATCCCAAACTTCTTCAGCAATTCTTAATATATTTTGATTGATTGATGAATGTCCCACTTTTTGCTTGCTTAATTTGCAATCCGAGAAAGAATGTAAGCTCTCCCATCATGCTCATTTCAAATTCTTCCTGCATAGTCTTAGCAAAAACTTGGCACATATTTTCATTAGTAGCACCGAATATTATATCATCAACATAAATCTGAATCAAAAGAATATCATCATTTTCGTATTTAATGAAAATAGTTGTATCAATTTTTCCTCTTGAAAAACCTTTTTCAATCAAGAAACCACTGAGTCTCTCGTACCAAGCTCTAGGAGCTTGTTTGAGTCCATATAGTGCTTTTGTGAGTTTGAAAACATGATTTGGAGAAATATGATTTTCAAAACCTGGAGGTTGCTCAACATATACCTCTTCATTTATAAAACCGTTTAAGAAAGCACTTTTAACATCCATTTGAAAAAGTTTGAAATCTTTATAACAAACATATGCAAGTAGCATTCGAATAGCTTCTAATCTTGCGACTGGTGCATATGTCTCATCATAATCGATTCCTTCTTCTTGATTGAACCTTGGGCTACAAGTCGAGCCTTATTTCTAGTAATGACTCCGGACTCATCTTTCTTGTTTCTAAAAACCCATTTTGTTCCAATAATAGTATGATTTTTGGGTTTAGGAACAAGTGTCCAAACATCATTTCTTTCAAATTGATTAAGCTCTTCTTGCATAGCTAGAATCCAAGATTCATCAAGAAGTGCTTCATCAATATTTTTAGGTTCAATCTGAGATAGAAAAGCAGTATGATTGCAAATATTTCTAAGAGATGATCGAGTGCTTACACCTTGTGAAGGTTCTCCCAGAATTAGTTCCACTGGATGATCTTTCACAAATTTCCACTGTTTGGTTGCATCTTGTATTAAATTTTGATGATCTTTCCTGATGTCTCCATGTTGGACTTCCTCTATTGTGTTCTCTTTGTTGAGATTGAGACTTTCTGTATTATTTATACCTCCTGTTTCTTCATCAATGGATTTCTTAGAGAGTAGAGAATTAGATTCATCAAATACTACATGCATAGATTCTTGTACAGTCAAAGTCTTTTTATTGAATACTCTATAAGCTTTACTATTAGTAGAATACCCGAGAAAAATACCTTCATTAGATTTTGCATCAAATTTGCCTAAATTATCCCTGTCATTTAAAATAAAACATTTGCATCCAAATACATGAAAGTAACCAATGTTGGGCTTTTTATCATTCCAAAGCTCATAGGGGGTTTTATCTAATTTAGACCTTAGCATAACTCTATTTATAACATAACATGCAGTACTTACCGCTTCAGCCCAAAAATAACTAGGCAAGTTGTTCTCATTAAGCATTGTTCTTGCCATCTCTTGAAGAGATCTATTTTTCCTCTCTACTACCCCATTTTGTTGAGGAGTTCGAGGAGCAGAAAAATTATGCACAAAACCATTTTCATCACAAAATGTTTCAATATTTTTATTAACAAACTCTTTTCCCCTATCACTTCGGATACTTGAAATAGTATAGCCCTTTTCATTTTGAATTCTCTTGCATAACTTGGTAAAGGCATTATGTGCCTCATCTTTATGAGCAAGAAAGATGACCCAAGTATATCTAGAGAAATCATCAACAATAACAAAAGCATAATATTTTCCTCCTAGACTTGCAACTCTATTTGGTCCAAAAAGATCCATGTGTATCAGTTGCAGTGGTCTAGTTGTGGAAATATGTTTCTTGGTTTTAAAAGAAGTTTTTGTTTGTTTACCAAGTTGGCATGCATCACAAATTTTGTCTTTAAGAAAATTTGCCTTTGGTAAACCTCTCACAAGATCATTTTTTGAAAGTTTGGAAATAAGTTCCATGTTGGCATGACCTAGTCTTCTATGCCATAGCCAATTAGTTTCATTTTGAGCTGAAAAACAAATAGTATCTTGTGAGGTAATTTCTTCAAAATCGATTGTATAAACATTGTTGCTTCTAAAAGCAGTAAAACAAATATTACAATCATGATTATTCAAAATAATGCACTTATCCATTTTGAAAGTAACTGTAAATCCTTTATCACATAATTGACTTATACTCAAAAGATTATGTTTTAGACCTTCAACAAGTAGAACATCTTCAATTATGAGAGAAGATTTATTACCAATTTTACCTATTCCCACGATCTTCCCTTTCGAGTTGTCTCCAAATGTCACGTGTCCTTCTTCTTTAGATCTAAGATCAAAGAACTTAGTCTTGTCTCCCGTCATGTGTCTTGAACATCCACTATCTAAAAACCATTTGTTTTTGCTTGTAGAGGACTTCATGCATACCTATAAAAACAATTAAAATGATTTTTCTTGGTACCCAAGTTCTTTGGGTCCTTTATTTATTAGTATTAGAAGAAACAAGATTTTTAGGTACCCATATGGCCCTAATAGTCATTGTATGTTTTCTTCTAATAGGACAAGCATGATAATTATGACCATTTCTATTACAAAAATTGCAAATAACATGTGACATATATGAAGATCTTGAGTGATTATAATAGTATCCTTTTTTGACAAATTTATTATGAAAAGAATTTTGAATATTGGACTTTGATGTAGAAGGATTATCAAAGAAATTTTTATAAGGTTTGTATTTTTGTTTTGGCATATATCCCAAGCCTGCCTTGTCAAAAACACATCTTTGACTACCAAGAAGTTTTTCAAAATTTCTTTTTCCATTCGTAAAGTTTTCAACAATATTTTCTAAATCAGTTTTCTTCTTCTTTAACTCAATATTTTCATCTTTCAAAACAATACTTTCTTTTCTTAAAGTATCAATTTCGTTTGTTAAAGAAGAATTTTTCTTTTTCAAAGCAGTATACTTGATACCCAATTTTTCAAATTCCTCATATACCTCTTCTAAAACATTTTGCAATTCTTCATATGAAGGATCATTAATATTATCAAGATTTGTTACCTCAATGTCATCTTTAGCCATAAGACAAAGATTTGCTGATTCTCCATTGCTTGCTTCACTATCTGAGCTACTTGAATCATCATCCCATGTAGCTTTCATTGCTTTCTTGCCTTTGTATCGATCTTTCTTTAGCAGAGGACAATCTGGTTTGATATGACCAGGTTTATTGCATTTATAACAAATTAAAGTGTCATTTTTACCTGAATCTTTCTTGGAAAACTTTTTGAAGGATTTCCTCGGAGGAGTTTTATTTTTCTTTAAGAACCTCTGAATTCTTCTTGTTATCATCGCAACTTCTTCATCTTTGTCGTCATTTTCCTCATCTTCATCACTTTCACTTTCATGAGGAACAGCTTTAAGTGTCAAGCTCTTCTTTGGCTTTCCTTCTTCTTCTCCTCTTTTCAATGTGTACTCATGGGTGATAAGTGACCCGATGAGTTCATTCACTTCGAGCTTCTTGAGGTCTCTAGCTTCAAGAATCGCTGTCACTTTTGATTCCCAACGTTTTGGTAGAGAGTTGAGAATTTTTCTTACCATCTCCACTTTGGAATAAATTTTGCCAAGAGCTGTCAAGCTGTTTATGATGTTAGTAAAACGAGTGTGCATGCTAGAAATAGATTCATCATCATTCATCTTAAACATTTCATATTCATGAGTAAGAATATAAATTTTTGATTCCTTGACTTGAGAAGTTCCTTCATAAGTAACTTCCAAGTTATCCCAAATTTCCTTTGCCGTAGCGCAAGTCATTACTCTATTAAACTCATTACCATTGAGAGCATTATATAATAAATTCATAGCAGTTAAATTCAAAGTATAAAGTCTATCGTCTTCACGATCAAACTCTTCTTCTTCCTTTTTGACCTTTACTCCATCAACCACTTTTGTTGGAATATAAGGTCCATTTACAATACATTTCCAGATTTCTCGACCTTGAGCCTGAAGGAATATTCTCATTCTAACTTTCCAGAATGAGTAATTGTTGAACCTAAGGTTTCAAGTTTTGTGTAATTATATATTTACACATGGATTTTGATGATAACAAATGAATTCAAAGAATGAAGGAGTCTCAAGCTCAATTTGTCTACACAATGGAGTCAAGCACATCAAGAACCAAGCATGAGCAAGAAGGAACAAGTTCACATTAAAGTCATAGAGAAATGTTGTAAATCTCTTAAAATTCGAAATTAGGATTAAGGCTCAAAAATTAATATTTTATCATAAAGCATTAAAATACATTTTCCACATGTGCATGAATATTTTGAAAATTAAATTTGAAAATTTTGAAAGATAATTGATTGTCATCTTTCACATGTGCATGCCATGATTAAAGGTTTGAATTTGAAAATATTAAAGATGATTGATTGTCATCTTTCACATGTGCATGTTTTATTTGAATATTTTCAAAAGTGATTGATGCTTTTTCTTGACTTATGCAAAAGGAAGATGCCTTTGTTTAGAATATTTTGAAAAGTAAAGTGTGCTCCTTTTGTCATATGCAAAAAGTAAAAAATTAGGTTTGAAATTTTTGAAAAGCAAAGTGTGCTCCTTTTGTCATATGCAAAAAGTAAAAAGATTAGGTTTGAAATTTTTGAAAAATGAATGATGATGTTTTTGACATGTGAATCTTTTTAAATTTGAATATGAAGTCTCATATGCCTATAAATAGATCATTTGAGAGCTTCACATTCACAACACCAAGAGCATACAATATTCATTCAAAGCTTTCATTCTCTCTTCTCTAAGCATTGAGCCTTAACCCTTATTCATTTTGAGAGATATAGTTTGTGCTTGTATTGTTCTTATTTCACTCATTGAGGAGTGTTTTCTGATATCCTACCCACTATCAATTCTTGTATCAGTAAAAGGGTGTGTACAACCCTTGTGCGTGTAGAAAGTGTTCTACACAGGGAATCGTTGAATCACCACGTGTAAGGTGATTGCAAGTGTAGAGGGTGTTCTACACGGATCCTTTGTAGCGGTGTTGTTCAAAGGTGTAATAGGTTTCTATCTCCACCTGAAGGAGATTGAATAGTGAATTCGGGGATCCTCAAGGGGTAGCTTGAGGCGAGGACGTAGGCAGTGGGGCCGAACCTCGTTAACATACTGAGTTTGCTTCTCTCTTACCCTTACTCTTTATATTTATTGTTGTTTCATATTTTGTTTATATTTTATATTGTATATTTGATTTATAATTGTTATTTTTTTTAAATACAATCAATTCACCCCCCTCTTGTGTTAGTCATCTGGGCAACACATAATATTATATTACTATTTTGGCTTTAAGATTAACTATCTTTTGAGTTAAGATCTTATGGCTAACATTGCAGCTTCATTTGGTGAAGGTCAATCTAGCAGTCGGCCTCCACTCTTTTGTGGAGACAATTACTCATTCTGGAAAGTTAGAATGAGAATATTCCTTCAGGCTCAAGGTCGAGAAATCTGGAAATGCATTGTAAATGGACCTTATATTCCAACAAAAGTGGTTGATGGAGTAAAGGTCAAAAAGGAAGAAGAAGAGTTTAATCGTGAAGACGATAGACTTTATACTTTGAATTTAACTGCTATGAATTTATTATATAATGCTCTCAATGGTAATGAGTTTAATAGAGTAATGACTTGTGCTACGGCAAAAGAAATTTGGGATAACTTGGAAGTTACTTATGAAGGAACTTCTCAAGTCAAGGAATCAAAAATTTATATTCTTACTCATGAATATGAAATGTTTAAGATGAATGATGATGAATCTATTTCTAGTATGCACACTCGTTTTACTAACATCATAAACAGCTTGACAGCTCTTGGCAAAGTTTATTCCAAAGTGGAGATAGTAAGAAAAATTCTCAACTCTCTACCAAAACGTTGGGAATCAAAAGTGACAGCGATTCTTGAAGCTAGAGACCTCAAGAAGCTCGAAGTGAATGAACTCATCGGGTCACTTATCACCCATGAGTACACATTGAAAAGAGGAGAAGAAGAAGGAAAGCCAAAGAAGAGCTTGGCACTTAAAGCTGTTCCTCATGAAAGTGAAAGTGAAAGTGATGAAGATGAGGAAAATGACGACAAAGATGAAGAAGTTGCGATGATAACAAGAAGAATTCAGAGGTTCTTAAAGAAAAATAAAACTTCTTCGAGGAAATCCTTCAAAAAGTTTTCTAAGAAAGATTCAGGTAAAAATGATACTTTAATTTGTTATAAATGCAATAAGCCTGGTCATATCAAGCCAGATTGTCCTCGCCTCAAGCTACCCCTTGAGGATTCCCGAATTCACTATTCAACCTCCTTCAGGTGGAGATAGAAACCTATTACACATTTGAACAACACCGCTACAAAAGATCCGTGTAGAACACCCTCTACACTTGCAATCACCTCACACGTGGTGATTCAACTATTCCCTGTGTAGAACACTTTCTACACGCACAAGGGTTATACACACCCTTTTACTGATACAAGAATTGATAGTGGGTAGAATATCAGAAAACACTCCTCAATGAGTGAAATAAGAACAATACAGCACAAACTATATCTCTCAAAATGAACAAGGGTTAAGGCTCAATGCTTAGAGAAGAGAGAATGAAAGCTTTGAATGAATATTGTATGCTCTTGGTGTTGTGAATGTGAAGCTCTCAAATGATCTATTTATAGGCATATGAGACTTCATATTCAAATTTAAAAATATTCACATGTCAAAAACATCATCATTCATTTTTCAAAAATTTCAAACCTAATCTTTTTACTTTTTGCATATGACAAAAGGAGCACACTTTGTTTTTCAAAAATTTCAAACCTAATTTTTTTACTTTTTGCATATGACAAAAGGAGCACACTTTACTTTTCAAAATTTTTCAAATAAAGACATCTTCCTTTTACATAAGTCAAGAAAAACATCAATCACTTTTGAAAAAATTCAAATAAAACATGCACATGTGAAAGATGACAATCAATCATCTTTAATATTTTTAAAATTCAAACCTTTAATCATGGCATGCACATGTGAAAGATGACAATCAATTATCTTTTAAAATTTTCAAATTTAATTTTCAAAATATTCATGCACATGTGGAAAATGTATTTTAATGCTTTATGATAAAATATTAATTTTTGAGCCTTAATCCTAATTTCGAATTTTAAGAGATTTACAACATTATTCTATGACTTTAATGTGAGCTTGTTCCCTTCTTGCTCATGCTTGGTTTCTTGATGTGCTTGACTCCATTGTATAGACAAATTGAGCTTGAGACTCCTTCATTCTTTGAATTCATTTGTTATCATCAAAATCCATGTGTAAATATATAATTACACAAAACTTGAAATCTTAGGTTCAACATTATGTATGTTAATTTTTTTATATTTTACAAAATCACTCTATATATTAATTAATATTTTAATTTTTAAGTCATACCGCCATTGATCAGTAACCGTATGCTCTACCTTTCAAAACTCGATTGTAAGTTTCTTTTCATTATTGCAAGACTATCAGCAAAATAAGTAGGAGAATCATTGGAACCAGATCCAAAAATAAAAATAAAACACACACACACAAAGCATTACATCACTAGAAACAAGCATTAAATCATCCATACCTGATGCTTCAAACACAAAGCCAAAACTGCTGCAAGTTTCTCTACAAATAGACACATCGAGTATTCCTACTTCGTCGACCGATTAAAAGCTAAAAAAAATGGAATGAAAAAAAAAAACTACGAAGAAGGGGAAGGAGGGGGACGGAAATGGTTTGGGAGAAAGGCAATGCTTGCAAAAATGCTTGGGAGAAGACAAAAATGCAGTGCTTGTGAAAATGCTTGGAAGAAGATGCGATTTGCCAAAACTTTGTATTTGGAAGAAGATGAAAATGCTTGCGAGAAGACGAAAATGGTTTCCTGAAAGGAGGATGAAAAGGGAGAAAGCAAAAGGTGCAATCAGTGTAACTAAAAAAGAAGAAAAAAAAAAAGAACAAGAAAAGGAAAGTGAGGAAGAGAGGTGCGACAGGAACCAGCAACGAAAGGGACTCAGCATTGCAAAATACTCAAGAAATCTCAATCGAGAAAGAAAATATTGAGAGAAGAGCGAGGGAAAGAGAGAGGGTAGTTGACAGAAAATCATAAAATATTTGCTTGGTGCTTCTATAGTACCTCGCCAGACTTGAAGAGACACTAACAAATACTATAACATAAATGTCAAATTTGATATCTATAGCTAATCGAATGCCCGACATTTTAAGCTTAAACTAGTCAAATTTTGCATAGGTTAAGCATTTAGCTAGGCCGATGCTAGTGCTCTAAGAAGTTGGAATCCAGCTCCTTGCAAGGGCATGCACCTTGCCTTTGAATCTCTCACGGGTGCTTATTCAAAGTTTGTCGTGGGATTTTAATTATTTTACTAATCGTATATATTATTGGTAGATCGATATTATATGCAGATACGTACGTACTCTGTAAGTCTGTGTTTAAACTAATAAATTATTAAAACACATGCAGCACAACATATATATGATTCTGTTCATATAGATCATCTTTAATTTGTTGTTTACTAATATTAATATTAGTGCTACATACCATAATTATTTTTATTTGTTCCGCACGTTGAATGAGAAAATTAATATATAGATCGAGTTTTTAATTTCTTAATTAAAAAATGTTTAGTCAATCTTTTTGTACGTTTTGTTTATTATTATTTTTGTTGTCTACTACTGTCTATATATGCATGCAGTTGCATTATTAATTTATGCACAATTAATATATACTAGTAATCGTAATATTTCAAGCAATAATTGATCCAGTTATCTCCAGGAATATTAATGCTAGGAAATTACTACACGCTAACTGATGATTAATCATACCTGATCTTTAAATTACTGATCAGAAAGAAAATACATTATTCTCCACAAAAATATCAATGTATATTTCTAATATATATTTCGTAGCCTTCACTTTCTAAATGATTTTGATGTCATTCATGTATCTCCAAAGTAATTACGTACAATCAATTTCTTTGTATTACAACGTTAATCAGACAATTTAGAATTTTAAATTTCTGGAGCTTTGTTTTCTTTCTTGTACGTCTAATCCATTGTGGTCATACGGTATTTGAAAAAGAGAAATACTTTAGCTACAAAAATATTACACAAAAATAAATTTACAAATTAATATAGCTTGATGCAGTATATTAGATTGTAAAATTATTTTAATGTAAAGTAGATGTAAAGCATCACGTGAATTCATGTCAATTTGTATATTTATTTTTATATAATCTCTTTATGTCTATACTAATTCTCCTCGTATATGGTAGGAATCATCCTCATGTGCCACTAGTTTACTTTATTAAATTCGAAGACCAATTAATTACCATGCATCATTTCGAGATTTTCACGCGTCCAAATTAAAGTGGACGTTTTCAAATGTAATTAGATATTGTTTAATTAGTGTTAATACTTAAAAATAGCATAAAATGTTAGAAAGGTAAAATTAGTATTTTCGGCCCGCTATGATGATTTAGGTTTTGGTTGGTATGGTTTGGAGCCCCCAGCAGTGATCCGGTGCAGTGTCTGTGTGTAAATCCATAATAGTGAATAAGAAATAAATGTAAGGACATAAAATAGAAGAAGACACATAGATTTATATAGTTCGGCATAATACCTACGTCTATGGAGGTTTGAAGATAGAGAGCTCATTATAATATGATTGTTTCATAATCTAAATCTCTCTTCTCATCCTCATTGCACAATGGGGATCAGAAATCTATCTTTTGATGGTGTCCCCGTCGTTGGTGCTCTGGTTGTGAAGTTGAAGAAGCTTCGGGGGAAATTGAAGTCTCCCCTCCAAGGTGTCTAGTTCCCTCCCCTTTATCTTCTACCCCATGTTCCCTTGTGTCTCATGACATCTCCTCTCCTTTATGTTTCATCATCTCTTTTACTCCTGATACCATGTCGACATTCTTCAACCTTTGTCCCCTCATTGTCTCTTCTTTCTGATTTCTTATTTTATTGTCTTCTAGTGTGAATCCTTTGATGAGCTTGACTTAATTTATTTGGGCATGGGATATTATATCCTCGTGAAAGCATTCCCAATTGATCCCGTAATTATTTGAGATATTATATTGCTTAATGAAAAATTCTATTAAGCAGCCTACATACACCACGTTGCTTTTATTTTTAATCTTTTCCTTCAACAGGTGTTTGGTGTAGGGTTACTAAGTAGAAATTTTTTTTCTTAATTAATTGTTCATGTCATACGAAATCCCATTAATTAATTGATCTCAATTAGCTGCATAATCATGGTCAAAATTAGGGTTATGGCAACCTTGTTCATTTTTAGAAAACTCTTATCTCATCTCATCTTAATCATTATAATTTTTTTTAAATTTTCATACAAAATAAAATTAACAATTTAACTTTTTCAAATCCAAATACAAAAATAATATTAAAACAATATATTTTAATATTTTATTCAACTTAATTTTAATTTTAATCACTACTCATCTCATCTCACCTCTTAAAACAAACGATATATTGTAATTAATTTCAGACAGTTAATTAAGGTTGTTGTACGTTGGTTTTGCTGGATCGATCGGTTATCTGCTTTGTTAATGATTTTTTTTCCTGTTCTTCTCTTCTTTTTTCCTCTTCTTCTTCCTGGTTTTTGCTCCGCTCTTCCTGTTGGTTTCCTAATTACAACATCGCGCGCACCACCTGTACGTACGTTTCTGGTCGTTTATCCAATATTACTGTAATTAATTCAATTTTTTAAAGGTAAATTACTCAATTTTAAGCGTGCTTGCAGCTAACCATGCGTTCTATATATGTTCTCAGTTTCCCTTTATTCAACTTTTTTCCCCATTAATATCACATTCCTTAATTGATCGACGAGACGCATGGTTAATTAGAACTACTCAGAATTATAACATTCACTGAAAGTAATTATAAAAAAAAAATAAAAATTACTGCACCAATATTTCATATTTCATGATGTCGTCGGCACTCCGAGCAAATTAAAAAAACTTATTTCTAGCAAGTTTTTTTTTTTTTTTTTTCAAAACGAGATTATTCATATCACAAATAAACATATTTACAGTAACTCATTAGAAATACTCATTTTTCATGTAGGGATCGAGACGTCAAAGTAACAGCAGGTACATGAAGAGAATATGCATGCTGATATTCAAACGAGAGAGAAAATATTGTGGATGTGTTCGTTAAATACAACTATGAACATCGAATTAGAAATGCGCACAGTTAAGATTGAAGTTCTTCAGGGATGCTTTGCAGTGCAGGACTCCAACTCGAGCGGCTTCCGGCCTGCTTCGCTCCATTATTATTGGCTCTCGAAAGACGCTTTTTCCGCAAAAGATTAATTAGGCCTTGTTCTGCAGACAGGGAGGCCGGCGGCGGCCTAATCGATGGTTGGTCGTGAGCTTTGCTCTTTCCAAATTTCAGCACTTGTAGCAGTACTTGTTCTATATCTTGCTTTTTGACGAGAATCTTCATCCTCACAACTCCATCTTCCTGATGATCAACGTCGCAAGAAACAACACCTCCAGTAGTACCATTCTCATGTACAATTTTTTCCATCAAATTGCTCCCAGCAATATTTTTTTGATTCCGAGCTGATCTAAACTGGGGAAATCTTGTCTCCGGTAACACCATGGTTTCTCCAACCTTCAACTGATTAGCCATGCATGAGAAGCTGCTTGTTTTTAAGCTTTAAAGAATGATGATCCCCAATGATATATATATATATATATATATATGAACTGATCAATTAGGACGTTGGTTGATTAAATATATATATATGGAATTTGGATTTATAATGTTTCCGAGAATTGATTAGGACGCTTCTGGCCGTTTGCATGCATGCATTTGACTTTTTTATCGATTAATTATATTAAGTTGAGTAGTACTGTCTGCATATAATTCATGAGAATCAAATTAAATGGCTAGCTATATATATATATATGTTGTAATTACATTAATTTTCTATCTAATAATTAATAGACGCTTCAATTAATGTCAAACGTACAAACATGAGTTCGTTGTTGCAATTAGTTATCACGATTTATTTATTTATTGAATAAACAAAACTTAACAATATTTGACCCAAAAAAGAATAAACAACTTAACATTTGACCCACAAACGCCTCACGCACATGCAGTTCCTGTTGCGATGGATTTTGATGAAACGACGCGTACCCATGATCATGAGGAATAATATATATATATATATGCACATTATTAGCTAGGCATTGGACATTCCCAGATGATCATGATCTAGAACGCCTCCAACGATCCAATATTTAGTTGGCCCAAATTATGCGAATTCTCAACCGGTTGATCTGTTCATGACGGCGCCCGTCTTTCTAATCTGCGTTGCAGTCAAGCCCTCCAAACTGACTCATGAATAGGAAACTATATATATATATATATATATATATATCTTCTTCATTAATTCCTTTATACAATCATTTCCAATTTGTACAAGCAATTAAGCTGAAACTCCAATCATTTCCGAGTTCGAGTTGGCGGTGGCCGGTGCAGCATGAGCTACCATCCAATATATATAAAACTACTCGTATATAACAAGCAGTAGGGGACTATATATATATATATATATTAATTGAGAGCAAATTAATTAAGTCGGTTGTAGAACGTTTTGTTTAAATATTGTCATGAGACGTGTAGAGAGAAATTAACCAGGTCATGGCCTAATGATCATCAGGATCGAATAAAATATATATATATGGAGAATCCTTTATAAGCTGCTAGCGTTTACGTTTTTTATTAACCAGCGTACGTATTTAATTTTCAACAGTACCGTACCTTGCTCTTTGGATTCAAATGATCTATATATCACGAGCTACTCATAATCATCCTCACACACCACACACTATATTTATATATATATATATATATATATTCTCTTATCAAATGTGGGATCGATATATGGACGAAGAGTAAAAAAATTTAATTAATTTAAGAAAAAAAAAGTATAGTGTGTGAGAATAATGAATAGAATTTTTCATATGTCGATACCGGTCATGCATCCAATTAGTTGTTTTAGATTTATTAACACAATATTAATTATTCATTCCGTCATGCATAGATTATATATAGGAAATATTAATAAAATTATATATGGTCGGGGCACATACAGCTAGCGAGCAGGCCCTCTTAATTTGTTAAAGCTAAAAACAAAAGTAGTCACAACATTTTACAAATTAAAAAACGAGTTGCTGAATTTAAGTTTATTGATCAGTTGATGAATCATGGCATATCGAATTAAGTCTATTTAAGCTCTACTGTTCTGCAAACAAAATGAGCATATGATGGAATCAGGAAATTAAAATAGGGTATTCTGGTTCATTCGCATTTGAGAGATATGTTACATATGATAAGAAAGAAAGAAAAGGAAAATGAAATCAATCACACACAAATATAAGATTTACGTGATTTGACAACTTGTGTCTATGAAGGCTTAATACAATTTATATTAAACTCTAATTAGCAGGTCAGCTCAGATTAAGAAGCCCTTGTTTGCAGGTTGGGCTGGACCAAGGGTCAAACGGGTCAGATCGGGCTCCACACAAACAAGCCTAAGACGATACATGTACACAATGGAAAACAAAGGAACCCCACTTTTAATGTAATGCTTGCAATCTGCATGCTTAGAAAACAAAACTTGCAATTTACTTGGTTTTTGTTGGATCATTAAAGGCCTTGGCCCTTAGGCCAAGCCCAAATTGAATTCCGGCCGGTCTTTGTTATGAAGGTGGAGAAAAACTAATTCCACGTCTTTTTCAATAAAATACTTTAGTTTGAGTAATGTTACATACTATATACTATTATAGACTAGGTAAGTGTCGTATAATTTTTTTTATTACAAAAATTAAAGTCTAATATTAAAAAATAAATTTTTATTTTTCATATAGATACCGTATGTACTCATTTTTTTTCAAATGAATTACGAGACACTTGCACATTTCACAATTATAAATATTATTTCATCATAATTTTCGATAGAGTTTCAATAAGGCTTGGGCCATGGGAGAGTGCCAAGGTTCCATTATGGTTTTTAGCATTTTTTTTTTTTACTTGAAAAGTGCTAGATAAAGAGTTCACTTGAAAGTCGCATGATAAGTCACTCTAGCGAAGCTCGGGTAAAGAGTTCGCTCAAGCGAACATTAGACAGAAAATTCACTTGAGGCGTGCTCAACACTTCGCTTTGTGATAGTTCGAGTTTCTACTATGTGACAGTATAGTCAATTCTGAACGCTGAATTTCACCCAAAGTGTATTTTGTCATCCACATCATAATAAATCTTCTGTAATTCTGTGGACGTAAGCACATTATTAAATTATGCTAATTTTGTATCGTGTGATTGTTCTTATTTAATTGCTTGCTTTTTTTTATTTTTACTTTTTTATCATCCTTTTCGCAACAAGTTTTACTCTTTGAAAAAGTTGTTGTATAAAGGTATGAAATTAAAAAGCACGGGATGAGACTGTAACAATTCTAGGACGAGTTCTAACTATATATAATTTTAATTAATTACTTTAAAATATAGATATAGATATATAACTTAAAATTTTCCCATACATATCGTTACACCATTTTTTTTTTGTTCGTTTTGCTAGTTTGTTAAAAGATTCTTCGACTCTACAAAAAGTTTGGAGCTTTTGCTACTAAAAATGTTGCAAGGACCTACTTTTCGTGGCTAATTCGCATCATTATTTTCTGTTCTATGAACAAACTTTATTAACTGTAGATCGATCAAACTTTTGATCTCCGTACGTATGTGCTGTCCTTGTGGACGCTAACCGCAGTTGAATTCAGTCAATTTATTGTTACAAAAGGCTGGGTAGCGTTACTATGCTATCTAAATTTGTCCAATTAATGTGCTTCCAGTGAAAATTAATTTTTTTAAAATATTTTTTTAAATATTTTTAAAAGATAAAAAAATATCAATATATTAATAATTATTTTCTTAATTATTAAATAAATAAAATTAAAAATAAAATACATAAACGCTCGTTAATAGTCATTTTCCAACCGCATCAGCCTTTGCCTCCTCTCTGTCTCCACATGCTAAACGCATTTATGTGCGTAAGGATAAATTACTGGCAAAAGACATACATCACAATGGTGGAATATTCATACCTCAAATGGAGGAGTATTTCTTCGCGTTGAGTGTAGGACTACTGACTAGCAACGTACGCCTTCTTCTGCGCGCGCGCACACACACGCAGAGAGAGAGAGAGAGAGAGAGAGAGAGAGAGAATGGATCAGAAGTTGAGAGATTTGAGCCACCTCTTCGTGACAGTTTTCCTTTCAAGCTTTGCTGGTTCGATGGTGGTACCATCCATTACCGATGTTACCATGTTAGCTCTTTGCCCTGGTCAGGATCAGTGCTCCCTTGCAATTTACCTCACTGGTTCCCAACAGGCGGTATGTATATATATATATATATATATATAATATTTATTTACCGATTGTTGCCTTCTTAATTTGTTCATAATTCATGCGATAGCTCTCTTCATTTCTTTATGAATCTCCTTCGTTAAACGATCCCCCAACAGTACTGATCTTTACACGCACAAAAAATCTGAAATTTTCTCAAACACCATCTGCGCACAAACCTAACGAAAACTTGCAATTTTGATAAGCATGGTAAGATTGCAAGTCTTGCGCGTTATTCGATCGAGAAACAATCAAAGCTTCTAAAGTAGAACTAATTAATTAATTGGAGAACTCGATCGGTTTAATTTCTGTCTGAGTTATTTGTTTATGTAGTTTGTGATCTGGGTAGTATAATAATCCAAAGACGTATATTGACATGATAGAATAAGGTTTAATTAATGTGCGCACGTGAACGTACGTACATGTAATTAGGAAGGCCATGTCTGTCTGTCTGTATTCGATCGTAGTACTAGGTTGTCTACTCACAGCCATCCAAATTCATCCATTTATTTTTTTCATAATTTCCCCCAAGTTTGAGATTAAGTAAATAGATCGCATGGTAGCTGGAAAACTGCACTTTGGCTGCAAGTACTGCTAGCTAGATTTGTTTTTGGAGAGCTTTTGTTCAGTTTTCCTGCATCACTTGAGAAAGGCTAGCTGTGTGAGAGAATCGGAGATCAGAGGGTAAAGATCTCAGAACCCTTTGCTTGCTTTGTCGAAGTTATGGGGGAAGGGCAGCTTTGCCATTTCGCCGAAAGAGTCTCCTTTCCTTTAACTGGGGGCATTTTTCTATCTTTTACGTGACGTATGAACGAGAGAATCAAATAGCTAGCTAGACCTCGCTAAAAATGGAACATTTATATATGACAAATTAAGTAACTATACTTTTTTATTTTTTGAAAGCAAGTAAGTTCATAGATAAATTAAGTGGTTAAATGATACTAGATTTAATGAGACGAGAGTCCTAACAATCATTCTAAAAAAACAAAGCCGAAAAATTGGTTCTCACCCATTTTCTACTAAGGAGATACCCGCTTAAAGCAGTTTTTGCATAGTCGGATAAAAGTTGCAGTGAATCGATGTGTGTTACATATTGTAATTTGTCTAAACTGGTTGTAGGAGATTTTCACGATTATTTTGTCTTGATTGTTAGTTAGAGAAAACTGGTATATAAGAATGTAGTAACTGGAAGATGTGTCGATATGCTGGCATAAGAGCTTCATTGTCTATAGAGATGCGTGTGGTTCATGCTTTACTATAGAAAATAAGGTGGTCAGATTTAAGAAGTGTGGCTGACTCTCCTTAGAGTGGCAATGCTTGAGACTCACGCGACGTATGAGCCCGCATAAACTCACGTGTCGCTCTTTTTATTAGTTATTTTTTATTGAATTGTCTGATACATCAGTTACTATAGAGTCTACTAGCGAGGCTTGTGGTGGTTGTAAGAAGCTAATAGGCAGTAGATCAATTCATCTTGATGCTACGAGAGGAAAATTACAGAAAAATTAAAAGAAAACACTATAGATAATTTTAGCGTTGACCGCATAGGAGGAATGAGGGAGGAGCTGAAGCCACTCTGAATGAAGGAAATGGAAGGATGGCGGAAAGTTTGGGAGAGAGAAAAAGACGTCTGTCGAGCGATCTCATTCATTTAATTTGTAACTACACTTATTAGTGCACCCCTCACTTTAATGATGGACAATATGACAACACTCATTCATTTATTGATGTGATTGAATAACTAATCTTTTCGGTACTTTGTTGGTATTGAATTGGTGTAATATAATTTAAAAATTTTAAATAGATAAATCTTATAAATTTTTTTTATAAAAAATTAAATTTTATTAATAAAAATATTTTTTTAATAAAAATTTACATAAAACTTATCTATTTATAACGAATCATTTCTGATTGAATTTATATGTTTATAGGCAAATTTGGAAGACAGCATTTATTATCCAGTAAATAGTTGATAGTGAGTCTCTACTTTTAATTTTGAGAAAAAAACAAAAGCCAGCAGCTGGTAATGGTCCAACATGAGTAGCTGTGCACTGGATGCAGATAATAGGATTGGGAGCAATGATAATCACCCCGTTGATTGGGAATATGTCGGACGAGTACGGGAGGAAGGCATTACTCACACTTCCCATGACCATCTCCATCATTCCACTAGGTACTACTGCATGCGCTCTCGATCACATCCATTATATTTGTTTTGTTTCCTTCGCATTACTTTATAGGTACTACTGTCGTTTCATGATGTTGCTTGTAACGTTGTAATTGCTTTTGCGGGCCTATTTCCATTTGAGCCGTGCTACAGCACCAGAATGGCTCCCGACAATATTAATTAGTCTTTTTTATTTTATTTTTTTATATTTTTAAATTTTTTTAAAAAATTTGAAAATATAATTAAAAAATACTTCTTTCATCGTTAAATAAAAAAATTTAAACAAAATAAAAATTTATAGAATCCATCCTCAGAATGGATCGTCAGTAGGATTAGCTTTTCTCATTACCATTTACTTTTTGTTTTCTCTAACCTTTTGGAGGAATTGTTGTTTTCGGAGGATGGTTGGGTCCCCCGGCCAGTCTTGATGACTTTTGACGCAAATATCTTGATACGAATGGTCATGAATTTCTGTCGGTTTGGATGTAACTTTTTGGTGGACCATCACATATACATTGGAGACTGTGTAGTGGTTTTAATTAATTAATAGCTATATTGACAAAACTTACCATCAAATTATAATGATGTTATTTCTACATGAGTCACGCTTGGCAGCTGCCAGCGATCGCGGGGCGTCTCGTTTAGCATGAGTTTTTATTTTTATATTTTTTTATATATTTAAATGTTTTTAAAAAATAAAAAAAATATATTAATATATTAAAAATTATTTATTTAATTATTAAATTAAAAAAATTAAAACAAAATTTAAATTGATGAGCATTTATTTGGAGCGGTAACATTGGGCGGCAGACTCTCATTTCCGTTTCTACATAGATTGTCTTGGGTTTGAGTCAATTTTGGTTTGGCCAATTACCACTCCATTTCAGCTCTTTTTCTTTACATTGTTGTGCATGACATGCATCTGCCTTTTGATTTGGTAATGAGAGCCCAGTTTGTATCTGAATCTTGTAGAAATGGGAAAAAAGTGCACCAAAACGATAGAAGAATTTAATCCAACAAATTATTAAGGTCATGATGATAATATTAATATATATATTAATTAATGCTCTGAAACTTTTGTGACATGATGATGATCGATCTGATCATCTGCATGCATGCAGTAATATTGGCATATAGCAGGACGACCAACTTCTTCTATGCGTACTTCGTGTTGAGGACTCTCACTGCCATGGCCAGCGATGGCAGCATCAATTGTCTTGCTCTTGCTTACCTGGTAATTACCCCCAAACAAATCAATTAAGCCCATCCCATTATTATTGCTGGCCGTACAAACTGGGCTTTATTAATTTTTATTAAGTCATCTATCTCAGTATCATTTTTTATCTATTTATTTGATATATCTCAGTATCAATTACTCGAGCATTATAAGCATAATTATGAGTTTTGCTCCTTTATTCACTTCACCTCTTAAGCATGTCAATAGGTGTGTTTCGATCTTTCTCAGTTTCTGCCTCGTACGTACGGTCAAAACGCTTACTAATTTTGTCCTCTGTTTGACTCCTGCATGCATTGATTATTATATATATATATATATATATCCATCTTAGCAGCTCGTGCCTTTTAGTTGTATAGCCATTGAATCTTTAAGAGGCTATATGTTGAATTTTAGAGTAAGCTAAAGAGAAGACTAAGCCGCTCAATCGATCCTGAAGATCATCAAGGTGCATGCTAATATGTTTTGGCTTTCTTAATTTTTAACGAGGAAGTGGGATAGCCAAGGTTCTCATTGATCATCGCACACTTGCAGCATTCGAAAACAAGAGCTGTTTCAAGCATTTCTTCTAATTCCTTCAAACCCCCCCTCCCCAAAAAAAAAAAACTCTCGAAAAAAGAGGTTAATAGAATTAATCATGCATGTATGTAGTAAATCTTCAGTTGTGTACTGAAAACTGTTTATGTATTTTTCTTCTCAGGCAGATAACATCCCAGAAAGACAAAGGGCATCGGCATTCGGAATTCTAGCTGGGGTAGGTTCAGCTGCATTTGTATCTGGAACCTTAGCGGCTCGTTTTCTTTCAACTGCTTCTACGTTTCAGGTTGTCCGCCCTTGCTGACTTGAATTTCTCCTTGAAATCAGTAATTTTGTATGCTTGGCTTTAGCCTTTATGGCTACCGGTTGATTGCGATTTGTAACCAATTACATTTTTCGATCCAGGTTGCTGCAGTCGTGTCAATCCTTGCATCAGTTTATATGAGAGTTTTTCTTGAGGAAAGCTTACCCAATGGGCATGGTTTGAGGCAGCCGATCTTGAAGGGAGAACCGGATGGTATTAAATATGATGATGATCGTGTACAAAATACATCACAGGCCTTTAAGAGGATTCCATCAATTGGTGATCTGATCTGCCTGATGAGGAGTAGGTAAGACTGCATAATCTCCCTTGTATTTCATCTAGTTCTAAGTAGTGCAAGCTAAGCACTCGGTATGGTATGCCCAATTTTAGTGATCTAAATAATATAAATACATGATTTTCTTAAGCATGTTTGTTGATTACAAGTTATAGATTTCTTACGTAGTGCTAATTAAATTTATCAAACATTGTAACGCAGCGTGACATTTTCACAAGCGACGGTTGTTTCCTTGTTCAATAGTCTTGCAGACGGTGGAATACTAGCTACGTTACTGGTACAGTTGTTCTTTAACGTCAAAATATCACATTTATATTAAGGGCATAAGGATGCAGGAGGGCTTTTGTTTTTTCTATTACCTTAATTATAAATTACATGCATGGATGGTGCAGCAAAAGGTTGTCAAAACTTCAAAACTGTAACTACTCTTGAAAAATCCATGTCAAGAGTCTCAAGAGTAGCCTCGTTTGGTTATACAGATGAGATGAGATGAAAGTTGAAAATTAAATAAAATATTATTATAATATTATTTTTGTTTTGAGATATTTGAAAAAGTTGAATTATTTATTATATTTTAATTAGATAGAAATAGTTTGTATAACCAAATGAGGCTTAAAGGCTACTTAGTAGATTGATTTGTAGAAAAAAGTCCCATTGGAAAACCAAAGATCCGTGCAGTTGATTCATTAATGGAGCTTGTACAATTCATAGTTGTCCAATGGATAAGAGAATCCTGGAGATTCTTAAAAAAAAAGAACAAAAGTAGATTGTCTACAGCATGATCTAACCTTTCTAATACTGCCATCAAATTTCTCCTTGCAGTACTTCCTAAAGGCCCGTTTCCACTTCAACAAAAACCAGTTTGCTGATCTATTGCTAATTTTAGGAGTTGCAGGGACCATTTCACAGGTACTACGCTTTACAAAACACCATTCTTCTACACTCTGCTATTTCATTTTCTCAGCATCTTAATCCTTTATTTTTTTGAACGTTTTGTTCACTGAATACTACTCATTTCTATTTTATTTTGGGTTTCCATCTCTGCACTCTTGAAAACATGTGAATCCTGAAGCTGCTATTCATGCCCATATTGGCACCTGTTATTGGAGAGCAGAAGTTGCTTTCCATAGGTCTCTTAATGGGCTGTACAAACGTATGTGCCCTATTCTCACTATTTCTCATGGTTTCCATGCAGCCATTTCTGTGTTTGTCTAGTGAGGTTGTAATTGTTTATCAAGCATACAACTGACTGTTTCCCGATTTGATGCAGATATTCTTCAACAGCATACCTTGGTCAGTATGGGTAATCCTTCTCCAACCAAATCCTGTGCTTCTCCCCTAGTAGGCTAATACCTCACTATAGAATTTCATATCATGTACTAAAAATAATGAATCTGATTCTTTTCTTTCTAAGTGTCTCTCTTGATTCATATATATATCCTCAAAGAAGTTCAACATATGCAGGTTCCCTATGCCTGTACAGTTTTTTCGATCTTCACTGTCTTCGTGCAACCAAGCGTATGTTCTTTAATTTACTTCTTTTTTAAATCTTGATCAAAGCTAGCTTCATTACGCATGTACTAAAAACGTTCATGAAATTTACTGATACAGTTACGCAGCATCGTTTCGAAACAAGTTGGGCCCAATGAGCAGGTAGCATTGCAGAGGAGGGGGCTTTGTTTATATATGTTTGTGATCTCGTTGGCCTCTGTCCTGACCTATTTCCCTATATCCTCTCCAGCTCCACCTTTATTCGTCTCGCATATCACAGCATTTTTCATTTTGTTAACTGAAAAAAAGATGAAATGCATGTCAGGGGAAGGCTCAAGGATGCATTTCTGGCATAAGTTCCTTTGCCAACATTATTTCTCCATTAATTTTTAGCCCTCTAACAGGTACGTGGGATATTAACGGATTGAGTTCTGCTGCAGTCACTTTTACACTTTTACTTATTCTTTGTGTACTTCACTCATGTCATTGGCTAAATCAGTTATTTTATATTAAAAAAAAATAATGCAGTCAATCATATTAGTAGAGTGCGCAAGAAGTATGCAAAAATGACTACATATAGAATTTTTGTGACGGATTACAATTCAAAAAAAAGAAAAGACTTTTTTCTTTTTTTTATAGATAAAAGCAATTCAAATTGACAATTTTTCCTGCCATCCATCCAGCTCTGTTCCTGTCTGAAGGAGCACCATTCTACTTCCCTGGTTTCAGTATAATGTGCATTGGGCTTGCAATGGTATGAACTATGAACTTTTCTTACTTTAAGAGATAATGGTACAAGGTTAAAGTTACGTACGAAAACACAATAGGGGTATCGGTAATGTTCCAGCAGTGAAGAACGGCAGTCCGGCTGTATAATAGGGTTTTTGCAGTGATCATTGTTAATTAATAAAAATTTCTCCATTAATTGAATGATACATCTTTCACATCATTCACACGACACTATTTGATTTGTAAAAAAATTTAATTTTAAATTTATCATATTAATCAAATCATGTCGTGTTAGCATCATAGATTGTTCTTGAAACATCGCAGTCACTTCAACAAGGCTAGGGAGCTGATTATTCAATATTTTTAACTTTTTTTTCTTTGGTAGAATGTTAATTGTTTTATGGATGCACTTGACAAATCACATGCTTTCAAGCAGATGATTGCCTTCATTCAGAGCATTATGATAAGGGAAGTGACTTCAAGTGATCACAAAACTGAGGGTAATCACAGCATGGAGGCCTAGTTCTTATACTGTAGACTTTACATATCCCAACAACTATTTCTGTAGCCTTCGTTTTGCTCTGTTTCTCTCTGATCCCCCAAGAAGCACATAGAACAAGCCTGGTACCAAGAGATAAACTGGAAATGACTTTGCAACAAAGTATATATATCAAGAACGGCCTATAACTGTATTGATACTCTAAAATTGAAATCTACACTATCAATGTATAATAGTTGATACTGTAAAATCCATATATTATATGTATCTCTTTCTGGAATGTAAAAAACTGAAGTGTTTGTAACAGAAAATTCTCTGCAATTCATGCTCGTTAATGTGACAATTGACGGGGGCCATGAAAGCTTAGAAATATCCATGACCTTCGTTTCAAATACAGCCAAATTCTCGAGGAAACAACGATTAGCATTGACGGAAGAATATTAAAAGGGAATCATAGCCACAGAAGAAAATCTGAAAGAAAAGTTAGTAAATACACGACCTTAACGACATCGAACGAATATAAGCAACTTATCACTAAGTATGGAGAAAGAAAAGCATTAACGAATGGTAGAGAAGCTAAAGCAGTATGTACTAGCAGTATAAACCCAGAACAGTTGTGCTTAAATTTTATAATTATGTACACTACAACCATTTTTTCATGGCCTATAGCTCTAGCATCTAAAAAAGAGTCATCCTGACTGGAGGCATCTCCACTATCTGAGGCAGCATCGCTGTTGGCATTGAATGTCAAAAATAGCTCTAAAAGTTCCCAACCGGAAGTTTCTCCACCACGATCGGGACTTGTCCTCCGCCTTTGCAGTGATGATAGTTGCAACATTAAGTCATAATGAGATGATACATCCAGCCCTGTTTCTGTTGGACACAAAGGTGTAAATCATAATCATCATCAACATTCCTTACAACCACCAGAGTCATCATCGTCAAAAGCAGCAGTCATTGCCATCCTCAACACTTTCATCATTGATGTAATCCTCCTCCTCGCCATTATTGTCATCGGCATCATCATAATCAGAAATGTCATCGTCATAGAACAAATCATCGTTGTCATCAGAATCACCATCATTGTCGTCGTCATCGCTACCAGATGCAAACCAATTAATTCGACCATGCATAACCTTTTTCAAAACAAATAACAGCAAAGAAATTAGCTCCTCCGGTAATCTCCATCTAACCATTTATCAATATCATGGTGCCAACACTGTTCTAATGTATTTGCTGGAACTCACTAGATGGTGAACTGACTGAATTAAGCACAAGAGATGCGTCAAGAAAGCTGTGGTCCTGATCCTGCAGCTTTCTTTACGTTCTGAATTTTTCAAAGCCTTGGAAATTTAGAAGAGGACCAGAAAGTGGGAAATCTCCAAGGCATAAAATAAAGCATTGAAAGTCCAAACGAAACAACATAACATGTGGTTTCTATAAAATACGTGAAAGACCATGTTGGTGGGTACCTCACCACCTCCCCCCACCCCAAAAATAAAAATAAAATAATAAAAAAAAGGTACTGCAACACAGCAAGGAAAAGGGATGATAAGTAAACAATGGATAATAAAGCCACAATATAGAAGAGAGAAAATGACAAAATGAATTAATTATTTTATAAAAGTCGTATTTTTTTTTTGTGCACACTTTTTTGTTCAAAAAACCAGGCAAATAATTAGATGAAAAATGTGTAGGGTAGGTGGTGAATGAGATTCTACATTGCTTAGAAATGAGAAGTTTTGCTCTTTATAAGATTCTAATTAAGCTCCAATTATATCATTGACTAGTCTTTTTGGAGCATAGGCCATGTAGTTTGGGCCTTCTATTAGGGCGTTAAAAATGGTATCAAAGCCTATCCTAACCAGAAATGTGAGACTTGAGCTGTGCCACCTATAACAGACAGGCTCGACAAGGACATCGGAAATTTAAGGGGGGAGGATTGTGATACCCCATATGATAAGGATTAGGATAGGAGGTGAATGAGATCTCACATTGCTTGAGAATGAAAAATTCTTGCTCTTTATAAGGTTCCAATGAGACTCTAATTGTATAATCAACTAGTCCTTTTGGAGTATAAGTCATGTGGTTTGGGCTTTTTATTAGGGCGTCACAAAAAATAATTGAGAGATATATATATATTTTTAAATATCTTTGATTGAAAGGAGAAAAATCATTGAAACCAATCAGACCCTTATATTTTTGTACTTGTTAACGACTTGATGTTTGTGGCCAAGCCATTAGAGCCAAACATAATAAGAAAACATCGAGCGTTTTAGCTAGGAATAATTAGCTAAAAATCACAGCATACCTTTTCGATATTAGTAGGCACAGAAGCTCTCTCAAGGGCCTTCGGAGTCCATAGTTTGATGTCACTTTCAATTCCACTGCTTGCAAGCACCATGGTATGAGGATGACACTCAATACAGTTTACAACCCTCTTATCTGCTTCCATGACACGCATGAGCTCCCCACCTTTTTTCTTCCATATGAATATCCGGCCACAGTCTGATCCACTCACTACATACTCACAATTAGGCCCAAAGAAGTTCACACCTTTCACCGTGTCACAATTCCTATGCCCCTCATAAACTTGGGGAGCGCTTTGCTCATCGGCATCCATAGCTGATGGACACGCTGCAAATTGACTATCACCTTCTATTTCACTCGCATTACTGCACATAGACCCTGGAGAGGCTGGAAGTGGATTAGGTCCCAATCCCATATCCCGTGTAAAAAGATAGATGGACTCATCATTGTATGACACAAGCAATTCGCTCCGTTCTGAGAAGGCCAAGCCTGTTATTCCAACATACTCATTACCAATCAAGTGTGAAGGGCAAAAGTAGTTTGCAGGTTCACCATAATTGGTTGACCCATCTGACTTATACTTGCGGATATCATAGAGTCGAGTATACTCATCGGAACCTGCAACTGCAAAGAGATTTGGATTTCTTGGATCAATTGCAATAGCATTTAGAGGGATAGCTGACATGTAATCCCTCCTGTCATCAACTGGTTGGCATGTGAAAAGTTTTGTGGCAGCCAGAGTTCTCAGATCAAACTGTAACAATAATGACAGGGTCACATGGCCATATAACCCAACAAAGCTAAATAATTTTTTGATAAGTAACAATCATTGCATTAAAAACACAAAAATGAGCATTCCACGTAGAACAATATGTGTACAAGAACGTCATCTAGGTAAAGATAGAAAGGCATACAAGCAATAAACACTAAATACAAAGACCAAAAAAAAGTGTGCAAAAATGAGAGATTGACCAGCAGCATGATGCAAGCAGAATGCCAAGGACATACATTTATGACTGTCCACTGGCATAGCATACTAGGAATCAACCAGTCTTTAATATTGATAAGTTCAGGTTAGCCCGCAAAAGAAAGTAAAATCAAGGAAAGGATTGATGGACCAGAGAATTCATTCTTTATTCTAAAGCCTCCAATTGAATCTCATCAAATGGTTAGAGCTCACCCTCTTTTTGCTATGAAAAGTTGTGTAGGATTTTCTCAGTGTAATAAATTCTCAAAATAAGTGAGGCTACTAAATCAATGACTAAAGTAGCAAAGGGGAATTCTAACTTACATGTTGCAAAAACCCATCTTCACCACAGGTATAAAATATGTGTGGGCTCCCAGGCTCAATAGCCAGATTATGAGCTCGTCCATGATGTTTAGCGAGCAATGTAGTTCCCACTCCTCCATGTTCCAGAATCTGAGCAAGTCTCACCTAAAATTGACCAAATGTAGTCCAAGAATTTAAAAATTTTTGTGGTTCACAAAATAGAGAAAGTTCTTAATCTTGATAGCAAAAGAAAACCTGGTGAAAACTCTTGATTGAAAGAATACAAAGACAAGGTGAACAAATGAATAGACAAGCAGCTGCATCAAATATGTCCTACCAAAATCTCTAATCAACTATCCAGGAGAACACTACTGAGTGAAAACACTAGCATCAGTTATGGAATGAACAAGATCACCAGACATAAAATAACTTTGTGGCCTACATTATTTGTTTGGTTCAGCATATGCATCTCAGAAAAGGCAGTGGAATGGTCTTGGCTCTTGAATATTCCGACAATAAAAACACAAAAAATAAAATTTATTGGATTTTAGAATAGCACAATCTAATTCAAATATTTCTCCCAATCTAATTCAAAGGTTTCTCCCAATCGAGCACAACTAGCATAATTATTTCCAGTGGCAAGATCACTGTATATCTTTGTATATTTATTGATTGGTAGTTAACAAGCACAGAGTGGGTCATGAACCGACAAGCTCATGCTCTGTCGCATTCTCATGCGTGGACCAGTGGACCAGGAGAGAGTCATTTCAGTCAGATCTCATTCATTGTGGCCTATAATATCCTTAACTATAGTCTATAAAGTTAGTAAACAGCCAATTATATCTTTTAAGTACATCCTCGTATAAACATGGTACACATTTTTCTGAAACAAAAATATTCCATTTCATATCGTGACTGCTTTAGATACTGTGACTTTTCTACAACAGATAAGAATACCTGTCCATCTGCAGCACAGGTGACAATGTGTCGATCATTTGTGTAAGGCATGATTTTTGCTTGAAAAACATTGTTATTATGATCTGAATGAAATGAAAGCTTGACATGCCCAGTCTCCCAATCCCACAGTATAACCCGCTTGTCATCAGAGCCCGAAACCAGAATACCACCATCTGCATTGAAACTTACAGTGTTCACACAACCTCTGTGCTTTTCCAGCTTTCGATAGATATCAAGCCGGCGCACAAGATCCTGGGACACATAAATTCATTCAATTATACCATGTATACTTTCAAGTCAGCCTCAAAAGAACAGAAGACTGATGTTTATGTAAACAATTGATAAGACAGATGGATCAGAAGAATATATGAAGTCGAAGTATATAAAAAATAATATTAAAAAATTTATATTCTAATAATATTTTAATTTTATAATATTTTTATTCAATTTTTTCTCTCATTTTCCAAAACCCTATAAAATTTCATAACTAAAACAATTTTACTACTCTTCAAGCATTTCCTAAGAGAGTTTAGAAGATATATGATTGAGAGATGTTGGAATTGAGTGGGTTAAATAGTGCGTTAGAGAATAAATGAAACGGGGCGTTTGAATTGGTTGGGAAGAAAGTTAGCTGGTGTTATGATCTTGAAGGTTAAAAGTTGAACTAAATTAGTATCCAACAGTCCTAGGACTTTTGGATCAATGGTTGAGTCTTTAACAATTGGTATTAGAGCAGGGACCATGTCACAGAGGGGGCGACCTGTAGGCTGAATTAAAATGCTTTGGTACTATGTATGGGCATAGTGTTAAGTCACTGAATACTGATAGATGAGTGAAGCCGCCAAAAGGGAAAGGGCTACCACCGGGTCAGTGTCGATAAATTGGGCCGCCGTGGACGTCAGATTCAGAAGCGTGGTAGAATGTTATGATCCTGAAGGTCAAAGGTTTAACCAAATTAGTATCCAATAGTCCTAGAACTTTTGGATCAATGGTTGGGTATTTAACAGCTAGCAATTAATAAAATGAGGTGTTTTGGTATTTTAGTGATACGGTGAGTTTCATGTATATGAAGAGAGGCGGTGCATGTAATTGTTAGTAATACGGTGTTTTGTAATATGTTGTATAAAAGGAATGCGGGAGTGTAAGGCAAGGGATTTGAAAGTTTGTATGAAACACTTTGGGAGGTTGGATTATCCTCGAAATGATCCAAGATTATTCTTGAATTTTCATTTCAATTCTTGCTCTTCTTTATTGTCCTTCTTTCCATCTTTCGTCCATTATCATTCTTGAATTCCCAGAAAACCCATAACATTTTCAGATTTCATCTCTTTTTCTAGTTTCTTCAGAATAAAAAAGGGATGCTAATCTGTCACACTTCAGCGCATCTACGGGAATGGGCCAAGGTCACTGTGGGCTTTGGTTTGGTGTAATAAAGATTTAGAGATTTGGGCTCAGGGATTTAATGGGCTCGGGCTAGGATGGTTAACATTTTCCACTTGGTTTTATTGTATTTCATATATGGGCTAGGTTGGTTAGTTAAGCCCAGTTGCTTATATTTCTTATTTGTATTTTCTATTAGTTGGACTTGACTTAAAAGGCCTATGGCGTGCACTTGGAGAGTGTAAAGTAATCTGGAATGATATAGAAACTTCTATCTTCCTCCCATTTTCCCTCATTTTCTCTCTCACTTTCCACTTTCTTGGAGGAGCTCCCCTCGAAGAGAGCAAATTAGTGTTATCTTATTTTAATACTTGAGGTGTGTGACATAGAAAATGCTTGTCAGCCATCGAACTTCCTGAGTGATCCTAAAAACCAATGACTTTTGAGCATTTCCCTCTGATCAACCATACGAAATATATAAATACATAAATTTTGGAATAACGGAAACGAAGAAAAAAGTAAAAAACACCACAAATATATGCACCGATCAGGGATAAACCTATACCAATCCCAAAGTAAGGAATGCCTTTAAAAAATACCAGCTTGAAAAGTGAAAATCAACCAAAATTAAACCAAGCATTGATGGACGTATAATCCGAAGCCCCCCACACGGTAATTAAACAATTGTCCTTCCCACAATCATAAAGCATCAATCTTCCAAAATAATAATAAAAACAATTAAAACAAAAGGGGGAATAAGGTCATCACGGATAAGACCTCGGAGGCGCCGAGACGTTGAGCGAAGTTCCTGGTGGAGAGCTGGCCAACCTCTCGCTGCCAAACCCCGACCACTGCCTTGTCGACGTTCGTTCTCGCCCTCTTTTTCATCCTCTAACCAACTCCTAATCCGATTGCTAAAATAAAAGAATATATATATATATGTATATACAAGATGGGTGTGGGCGAGTTGGCTTGGAAGCCTTGACTCGGTGAATGAAGGGGAGTGGGAAGAAATGTGTGGGGGCGGGCAGGTCGCTGTTACACACGGACTCATCGAGACGGAGCGGTGGATTTATAATACAACTCTCTCTGTCTTTCTCGGTCTCTCTTATTTCTAGCGACGGCAGAGCCCACAATAGGAAAATGATTTACACACGGCACTTACAAATATATCTAACATTACTCTTCTATAATAATACTACCAAGTACGTAACGATTTTAATGATATATTAAATTATCGTTATTTATTTTATTTTAACTCTTTGTTATTTTTATTACTCGCTCAATTATATATAATTTTTATTCATGTTGTAAATTTATAAAATTATTTAAAATAATTCATATTAATTAATATGATTATCAATAAAAAGAATTTAAAAATAATAATATTATAATAATTCGATAGGTAGGTTATTATTACATCTCAATTTCACGCCTGCTCCATTGATTTTTATTATTTTTTCAGTAAAAATTGATTTTTTTTCTGTCATTTTTTCATATCTATATGATATATATTTTATAGGACTGGAAGAAGAATTTGATCGTTATGCACATATATATATATATATAATAGATATATATTCATCCACTAAAAGATGAAATTTCTCTGAAGAAATTCTAAATAAATAAATAAAACAATTGCAAATTTACAATATAATAATACATAGGATGAACCTTCGTTAACAATCTACTAAAAGATATTCTGGGAATTGTTCGGATGTATAAAATTGATTTCCTTTGTAAAAAATAATAGGTTGGGTTACAGCCTACGGGTTTATTTTCCTTTTATTCCATTTTGGTATATCTTTATTTATCCTAGACATTTATTTTCTGGAATGTCAGTCAAATAGGTTTCGTTATAAGATTGGTATTTCTTACTTCTTCTTCTTCTTTTTTTATATACTGCATAAAACTTTTAATTATCTTTAATTAATTCGGATACTTAGGTTTAGCTGTTTTTTTTTAAACGTGTAACCCCAAGTGTCAAGTGTCAATATGTAATCTCCGTTATAAGTGAGATATATCAAGAAATTTAGGATACTGTCTCTTAAAAAAAATAAAAACCTCCGTTAACGAGGTTAGTATTTTGGTGGTGGGAAAAGTCTAAGGCAGGCTAAAAAAAAATTTTTTTTTTCTTTTGCTTAGTGATTAAGAAAAAATTGTTTAATATTATTATAAATTTTTTATATTTTTTTTAAATATTTAAAAGTATAAAAAAATGATTTGAAAAAAAAAAACAAAAAATCAAAATTTTTTCTAGCTTAACGGTGGCGGGAGCCACCAGCGGTGCCTGTAGCACCGCTCTTTGGTGGTGTCGTTTTTATTTTTTGTTTCTGTGTTTTTTTACAGGTTAGGACTTGAGATGTCGCTCCAAAGCTGAGAGCTAAAGGAAGATGATAAGATTAGGAGGCAGCTGTCTTAAACTGCCTCTCCCCATACAAGGTAACCGCCACCAACTACCGACGCCGCCAAAAATATTGACTCCATTATCGACCAAATGCACGCTAACCAAACAAGCTCACCGCTTCCTCTCCACCCTGACCTCCACCGCTTTGCGAGACTCATCTGCCTCCGCCATTGATAAGTTGATACGAAAGCTCGTGGAAAGTTCCCCCAAATCCGTGGCTCTTGGCGTCCTCTCCCATCTACTCTCTCCTCGCATCTCCCAACCGCATCTCTCGTCTCTCGCCCTTCCCGTAAGTAGTACTGTAGTATCACAGTGATCACATTGAGCATTCATTTTCTCAAGTTAACGTGCATGCAATGAAATCGCACTTCGAGCTGTAATATAAGATTTTTCGATCCAAACGTTTGTAAACGATTAAAATGATTGGTTCATGTATAGATCATTGTTTTTATCGGTTACCAAACGGAATATTACTACTCCAAACAACAACTCAGTGATGTAGTTTTTTTTTTTTTTTGGTCATTTGGTAGTTGTACAGGAGAATCACTGAAGCGTCTTGGTTCAATTGGAATCCCAAGCTGGTGGCGAATCTCGTGGCCTTGCTTGATGAACAAGGACGCTTTGACGAATGGAAAATGCTGATTTCTGACGCCGTTTCGAAGTTAGAGCTACGAGAGCGAGAACTCGCTCTTTTCTACTGCAACTTGATCGAGTCTCACTCCAAGCAAGGTTCGCAGCGAGGTTTCGATGCTTCTTACGCTCGCCTGAATCAGCTTCTTCACAATTCTGACTCTATTTACGTAAAACGCCGAGGTTACGAATCGATGGTGAGTGGTTTGTGCACAATGGATCGGCCTCGTGAAGCCGAGAACATGTTTGAAGAAATGCGCGTGGGGGGACTGAAACCATCACGATTTGAATTCAGGTGTGTGTTGTATGGGTATGGAAGGTTGGGATTGTTTGAAGATATGCAGAGAATTGTGGTCCAAATGAAGAACGAAGGGGTGGGATTGGACACGGTCTGTTTTAATATGATTCTGTCGGCGTATGGATCTCACAAAGAGCTGGCAGAAATGGCTCTGTGGCTTCGGAAAATGAAAGCTTCGAGCATTCCCTTCACTGTCCGGACGTACAACTCGGTCTTGAATTCGTGCCCAAAAGTCATGGCAATGCTACAAGACATGGATGGTTTACCTCTTTCGATTGAGGAGCTGAGTAGCGTTCTGAATGGTGACGAGGCTTTGGTGGTGAAGGAATTGGTTGCATCGCATTCGGTTTTGGAGGAGGTAATGGAGTGGGATTCTTTGGAGGTCAAGTTGGATTTGCATGGAATGCATTTGGGTTCGGCCTACTTGATAACATTGCAATGGGTGGAAGAGTTTTGCCACCGTTTGAAGGATGGGAAGCATACAATTCCGGGGCAGGTTATTGTGGTGTGCGGGTCGGGAAGGCATAGCAGTGTTAGAGGTGAATCACCTGTGAAAGGTTTGATCAGGAAAATGATGGCTCGGATGAAGAGTCCGATGAGGATTGATCGGAAGAACGTTGGCTGTTTTGTTGGCAACGGAAAAGCTGTGAGAGACTGGTTATATTGATTGATATAAAAGCATGCATTGTTACTGTGGTGGTTATACATCAACGTATATGCCTCACAAATAAGAACAATTCAAATTTGAATGAAGGGAAAACTCGTGGGTTTAGTGTCAAATTTAAGATAGTATAGCTAGGCAAAAGATCAGTCGATTCTCCAAAATGAAGTTGAATGTCAAGGCATCGAGCGTACCGATGTCAGCCAGCAGATTTATGTAAAGCTTTATAACTTGCAGCTTCATCCAAGGTGACATGAAAGTAGCTGACAATATTACAGAAACAGAAACATTATATACAAAGAAATAAATTACAATGAGATACAAGTGGTCGTTTTACACAATCTATATACACTACACAAAAAACCTATGCCTACCCAAAGGGGTATACAAAACGAAATATCTCGTATACAGAGGGTCCTTATTCTCTCTGTATCCTGACCCCTGGTAGACACCTTAAAAATAAAGGGGAAAAAAAAAACGGCCAAGCCATTGGATTTGAGGGTATACTATGGTTGAGATGCTGCCGGCACATCTATAGTTTCAGAGGTTGAGGTCGTCATACAGCATACAAAAATGAGCTTCCTTCGACAGTCTCCTTAATTCATCAACAGTTTTCCACATTTCGATTCAATACTAAAAATGCCCTTGCCGAAACAAAAGCCTCAAAATTTTATAAGCAGAAGAAGAAATATCCGGCCTGCCTCACCTGGACTCAAGTACAGGAGAAACCTTTCTATCCATTTAAATCCTAAAACCATGGCATCCACCATATATACATCTTACCAAGATTCTTGTGAGATACAGCTTCTGCTATTAATCGACGAGCCTGACCTTCTACAGCCAGAGGCAAAGATGGTGCTGCCCCAACACCGACAACAACTCCTTGCAACCTTGCCTCAATATTATTGATGGCTCGCTGTAAGATTCAGACAGAACAAGGTTAGTTGTTAGCATACAACCACATATTTTACCCACAATCTGATTTCTTAAAACCAGAACCTCGCTTCAATATTTGATTAGCAAGTCACCTCAACAATTGTACTCTTGAAAACCCTTCAATTGAAATAGATGATCATAAAAAATACTTGAAAGAATATACTCTCCTCTTCTTAAAGGTACTCTCCTATTCTTAAAGGTTGAGAATGCTAATATATTCTACTGTTTTAAGGTTAAGGGCCTGAGGTTGCTTGCTTAAACGATCAACCCACATGTTATATTGGCAGAAGGTTCTACATCTTCAATCTCTATAACTTAGCATGTTCAAAATCATTGGCTGTAACTATTTAATCGATGAGTTAATATTTGCTATACAACTTTTTGATTCATAGCTTCTCTTGACCATTATATGATACCCTCTTTGAAGTTTCGACTCATTTTTATGCTAATATATTCTACTGTTTTAAGGTTAAGGGCCTGAGGTTGCTTGCTTAAACGATCAACCCACATGTTATATTGGCAGAAGGTTCTACATCTTCAATCTCTATAACTTAGCATGTTCAAAATCATTGGCTGTAACTATTTAATCGATGAGTTAATATTTGCTATACAACTTTTTGATTCATAGCTTCTATTGACCATTATATGATACCCTATTTCATTCAAATCAATAATATCTATCTCTTACTTATCAAAAAAAAAAAAAAAAAAAGAGTCCTTTCTCCATCAGGGTGATAATAGGTATAAAAGATGCATCAACTTTAAAAAGAAAGCCACCTTGTTGCTAGAAGTCAATTTGACACTCAGGTAGAATGCGGATTCAAAAACACTGTCCAATTTTAGTAAGGTTCAAAAAGATTTGATAGGTTTGGCCTCAGAATATGTGAAATCCAACTATGTAATGATGAACTAAATGTCATTGATGCTTAGTTTAAGAAAGAATGGCATAGCCACACGTAGCTCTAATAAAGGACATCAAGGAAAATCCAAACCTGTGCGTGTGGATTCTGAACTTCTACTCCACTGGACTTGTGAGATTTTGTCCATTCCACAAGCGGGTCATGAATGAAAGTTTCAAGAACACTCATCAAAGTCTCCCTGTGTGTTCTCAGGACAGACAGCGTGATTTCACAGACCCTCAAGAAGATGCCCTCATACCCTGTGATGCCCAAGCCATCAATCATGTTCTGCAAGTGCAAAAAAGTGTCCATCAGTATCAATCCAAGTTCTGGGAATTAACAGTTAGGTAATAATTCAACTCCTTAAAATATATAGACAGCAGAAACATTTTTGAAATTGAGTGCAGGAAAACACAAGCAGGTCCATATAAAAATATCGTTTGGCCTGTATGTGCTTAAAAAAAAGTTTGCTAAGTAAGAATACCTTGCCGCTGTGATTTAATACCAAACAATTAGTAATTTCACATCTATGGCAATAACTATAACTAATAACTATAACTAATAGAAAAGCACACAAAAGGTCCAAGTTTCTATTACTAAATAGAAAATCAAACGGAATGTACGCAAGATGGCAGAACACTAAACAAATCCCAATATATTTATACCATTTCTGATTGCGCATGCTCACAAAAGGTTGAGGATAGTTTGGGACTTCTTAACCATTATAGAGAATGATGATAACCTAAAAAGCATGTATTTGTACACCTCTTTACCTGGGTTAGCCTGAAAGGCACCAGCTCAGGCTTCTCCAACTGCAAGCCTTTGTCAAATAAGCAGCTGAAATCAACATGAACACAATCACCGGTGGTTGAATCAAAAAGAATGTTTTCACCATGTCGGTCACCCAGCCCCACAATATGCCCAACCATGGACCAAACTGCAGTTGTGTGAGCATAAGCAACCCGAGCTCTAAACCAAGCTGCTGGCTCAGAAAAAGTATTCAAGAACCATTTGTGGAATACTGGTGGAAACATTGGAAGGATTTTGGTTTTCAACATCTCCTCCTCCAGCATTTTACCTTGGCATTGATCATAAATTCGTTTAATTTGAGGATTTGTCTTCTGCCTATCAAATTTCCCACAGGTTATGTAAATGTCTTGAAGTATATGCCGCAGTCCACGAGTGTGGGGCACCCATTCTACCATACCACAGTCCTCTGTTAGAGGAATCACCGCAAAGGTGCGAATGTAAAGCTTCCTTCGACGGCTTTCAGGAAATTTGGATAACAAACGATTAATCATTGCTGTGAACTCCATCATTCGTGCATCTTTCCTAAGGTCATCCTTGGGTTTGCATAGGAATGGATGTTCCCTCCCATCACTACCCAAAAGAACAATCTGAAATAGAAAAAAAGGGCACCTAACATTACAAAGATGATGTACAAAATACCAATGATTATTGAGTCAGTACACAGGACATGAGAAGAGCTGGGCCACCTCCAAGAAAATCTTCATCAAAAGCGAATTAATTGTTTATTTTATACATATTTCCTGAAACCTATGCTGTCATATAAATACTCCCTCCATCCTATTTATAAAAAAATGAACTTAATGGGAATCATTTTATACTTGTGCTCAAAATAAAAAGTTACCATTTTTCAAATTCTGAATGGGAATTATTTAACTTGCCTGATTGACTTTTTAAAATGACCTTTACAATGGAACCCCCCAAAATGGAATAGAAAGCAAACAATACGAGATAAATCATAAATACCCATCAATGCACACTATCATATCAGTGAAAAATTGATGATTCTACTCCTGGCTTACAGGTTAGGCCATGTGAGGTATCTATCCCCCATTGATTGATGAACTTTAAAAGACATTCAAACATGTTTGAAGGCAAAAACTATCAATCCATGCCAAAGAAAGTATCTGTTCCATTGCAGCATTTTTTGTGAGTGGGGGGGGGGAGAGCAATGAGGAATTATGATGCCTTCTCAAACAGAAAAACTTACTTTCTTAGGTCGCTGAAGAGAAGAAAGAATCTCAGCTTCATCAGTTATTCCTGATATTGTAGGAAGGTCTGTGGCAGAAAAGATATTAGAGGTCACGTCTGTGAAATTCACATCATATGTTGGTAGACTCACAGTAAGAGATTGTTGAATTGGCATGATAATTCCCAGGGGCATCATCCTTTTCAAGGCACTAAATTCAGTTGAGATATTAATTGTCCTTGCTTTTGGCTGACCAGGATGGAAACATAACTTGATTAGATGATCAATCAGGCTAGCAAACTGAACAAACAAATTGTTGCCACCATTTCCTTGACTGAATCCTTTCCGTGCAGCTTGTATTATTTCTGCAGCTGCCTCCCGCCTTGATGGAACAGTGGATTTTGAAACTGCCGCCATAATCCATAGGGCTTGCTGTGGGTATTGCCGAAGCACTGAGGTAATAATGTGCTTGACCAATCGAACAATTTCTTCATTTTGGTGGCAAATTCTGGAAACTAACTGAGGCAGAACTGTTAACCACTGATATGTTGGCAAATCATTCAGACAGCCACGCATAATACTCATTACCTGGAAAAATAATATAAAATAAAGAATAGACTGGGAAAATAGAGGAGGCAGTCTCTCAATCTGGATATAAGAAAAAAGTTCATTTTGGAAGCATTACAATTACCTTCCCATGGACGCTTTTCAAATCTTTCTTGGATGACGAACCACTTCTCTGATAAATGCTTCCAAAATCAAACCACAGGGTCAACAACCTTGGAAGTGCTTGAAAGAGATTATTGTGGCCCCTATGTATCCCCTTTGCATAGAATAACAATACATCAGGCACGTAAGACCACCAATGCTTCTCACCATTTACATTTGAAGAACCAACAATAGCAGAAGTTGATGGCACCATCCTAGGACCTATATCAAAATTCTCTTCCTGACGTTTCCTGGCATCAGCGAGCAGTTCATCACAATACTTGGCCATATAGAAGTATCCTTTCTCCCACTTAGGCTGCAGTTCTCTCACCCTTGAATAAAGACTTATCACATCTTCTTTCTGCTTCTGCCCAGTGTAGTGGATCCACCTAGAATAGAGGAGAAGGGTCTTTGCAATATCTCGATTTTCATTCAAAGCCTGACTGTCGCAAACCAAAGGCAGTGGGTTCAGTGGAACTAGTGAAAGACTAGTAATTGATGATATTACAGCGGTACCTACAACCTCAACAGGCATGTTCAGGAGAGTGTGTTGCAGCTCTGTAATGGCACCATCAGATCGCCTAGTACTCCACAGAAGCTTGGCCTTTTCCATGTGCACATTAGATGCTCCTGAAGCCTGAGCTTCAAGAATTGCTCGGTTGGCTGTTTCATAGTGACCAGCCAAGCGACAGAGCTTTGCGTATTGAACCCAGCAGTTCCCAACATGAGCACCAAGACCACTGGAACCAAAAACCAGTCTTCGGAAAGCCAAAAGTGGCTCCCTTGCCCAAAGTGATGGCTGTGTAAATCTGAGACGATTCTCCCAGTTCTCTATCACTTTGGAGAATCCCAGATCACCCAAATGAAATGATTTCTCCAAGAAAGAGTCGTCAACAAGAAGACCTTGGAAGTCTTCCAGTTCTCGTAGCAAGTGAAGTTTCACAATGAATGGATATGCCCTTGTATAGGAATCCATGCCAGCAGCAGCCAGAGGAGCAATCAGAGCTTGTTTGGACACTGCAATTTTCTCAGCAACTGAGAATTGATCCTTCTTCATCATTGCTTGGAGAATCTTTGCAACATCCATGTCAAAGGAAGCATTACTCTCAGAGCTGCTACAAAGTAAACCCTCTTCATCAGCTTCATTAATGTATTCATCCATCAAATCCCACCTGCCAAGTCTCCATGCTGCTTGCACACCTTGCATGCACCATGTTTTCTTGTATTGTGGAATCCTTGAGATTAAACCATCCACATGAGTTACCATGGCCTGAAGGTGGCACATGTTTAGTAAACAGTTAAGCACATCTGAATGCCTCTGAACTGAAGTTGGCTCCATTTGCAGAGCCTGTTCGCATGAAGTTAAAACTTCTGCCCAGTTTCCTGCTTTTTTGTTGATTAAGAGTTGGTCTTGTAACCTTAAAGATTTACGTAAACAAGCCAATCCAGAAAGACCATCAGGCTCATCCAGACAGCTGTATATTTCCATTAGATATGAGATATCTTCGTCCTCAAAAACACCACTCCTCTCAGCAGCAGGGTTGAAAGAACCTGACTTCTCCTGTACATGAGACTCATAGTACATTAGAGACCTTGCATAAGCCTGGCACCTAAAAGATGCTCTGGATAGTGTCACCTTTGGGATTGCAGTCAGCAGTTCAGAAACATATTTATACTGTACGAGGAGCTGGTCCTGATCTGTCAAAGTTGGATGTTGATCCTTTGACTTGGATGCCTGCTGCTTAGAAGCTGATGACTGAAAAGACCGGGAAAGAGCTAGCTCTTGTTCAACATCATCCACCCATTGACCAAGATTATCAAGAAGAGTGAACACAGCCTGAACGCAAACTTCATTTTGCCCCCCACCGACTCCATGAACTGTAGCACCACTATTTTCTGATGCAGCAGCATCGAGAACATATAGTATTTCTTCTGTTATGCCACTGCGTGCTTCCCTTGTACCATGACAAACAGCATCAAGGACTAAATAAGGCAGCAGATACATAGCTGTTTGCATATCATGGCGCACTATACCTCGACAAGAATTAAAAATACCAGCACGAGATCCAGTTGCATGCACAGTTAGTTTTTTTATCCAAAAGAAAATCCACCTCCTGAATGACATAGAGGGACGGTAAATTGGGCCTGTGCATGCAGAATCAGCCACATTTGGAAGCTGAAATCTAGAGGTTAAGCAGGGGGCAATTATCTCTTTAACATAATTAGAAAACCGGTCCCACAGTTTTTGACCCCTCCCATTCATCTGACTGCTACCAGTAGCACTCTTAATCCCAGATGCAGCAACTTTCAAAGATCCTTTTTCCTTCAGTGGCTGTGACATAGAAGCAGAAGCATTGACATCCAGTGATGCCTCACAACCTGCAATTTTTAGCAGCTCCTGTATAGCCAATGCAGCTGAGTCTTGAATAATGGTATCTGGTGCAGCTCTGAAAGCCCTGGCCAGATGCTTGTGGATCAACTCAAATATGAGGTCATCATCAGAACATTCAATTTTAAAGCGTTGGCATGAAAAACCCTTCACTTTGGCAGGGTCAACTGCACCCAGTGCTCCTAGGCAATCCGCACAGATCAACTTCAGCCGCTGTCCTACTGCAGTCCTTGATTCTTCTGCGCATCCTCTTAGTAAAGATGTGATCAAAGAGCTCAAAATATCCATGTCTGAACCAGCTTCAGCAGTGATAAGGGCTGTAACCTCACCCCTTCTTAGGTTTAGCAACTTTCTCAACTCGAACACTACCATATACCTCACATTCAAGTTCTCATGATTCAAACCATCAGCAACATCTCGCAATTGATCCTTCAAGATCATGGACCCACGGGCATCTTGTATAGCTCTGTTAACTTCTGTCAAAGCAGGAATACTAGGTAATGGAGGGAACTCACGAATACATTCCTTTAGCATAACCTTGTTCTTTAAAACAAGTTCTTCCAAAATTCTAACCACTTTATCCAAATTCGTTGAAGGATTTTCTTTCTCTCTCTCCAACAAAGGAATAAGAGCAGCAAAAACTTGAGAAATTACATGTTTAGTGCTAGATGGTGATACTTTTGCTAGCTGCTCAATGAAAAAAAGCAAGACACAGAGACCCTCAGTCTGTAGCGATTCTTTATCAACAGCATGCATGAGAAGAACCATAAGTTTTGGCACGTAAGTACTAAGGTGAGTTTCCATCATTTTAATGAGCATCTCAATACGTTTTAAGGCTTGTTGCTGCAGCGATAAATCATCGGCATGGAGCATTTTTCTATCAATACTGTTAAGGAGGCCAACAAAATGATTCCTCAGAAATCCTGGAAGATCTTCGCCACCAGTTAGAACTCTGGCAACTTCTTTAATCATCTGAGGTACTCTTGCTAACCTGTAAACAGATACAAAACCACAACACTTCGAAGAATTACCAATTTTTGAATCATACACATAATCTGGTAATATTGTAAGTACAATATATCAGTTAAAGCTTCTAACTTCACTCTGTCATCGCTGGTCAGTGGCCTCATGAATCAAGACATGAGTGACAGAAAAGATAAAATAAAGTAAAGCAAATGCACAGGCAATATATAAATGAATCATTATGAGACACCCACATATTCACGAAGCCAACACCCACAAAAAACATTCATGGAAAACCCCAGACCAGGGAGTCTCACAAAACACAAAAGGAAGAAGAATAACCAGAGCAGCTATAGCAAGTTCCAGAATTACTTGTGCTCTCGTGAACTTGTGTGGACCTTTATACCTTTCAGTTATCTCATCTGAATCACCGCCATCTAGAAAGCAAACCAGTTCATCTAAAAGGGCAGGTAATGCTGCTGCAAATATTTCTTGCTTGTCAGAACCAGTATGTGTATGGTAAAATTGCAAAGCTGAGAGTAACTCTTGCTCATCAGCTCGATGGAGAGCAAAAGCAAGCACTTTTGGCAGCCAATTAACTATCAGAGGCACCATATCGATATTCACACACTTGGCCAACTCATATAAGGTATCAACTGCTTGATCATTATCCTGCTGAGACACCACTACCTTTGGAAGAACAACAGGAATCATTTTCTTCACAAGTTCTTCAGTTTCAATACCAAGAACAGCTTCTGCAAACTCCCTGACCATTTTTGGACGGCTGGCAAGCCTCGCTGATAGATAATCAAATAATTCATTTCGTATATGAACAACTTTAAGAAGGGTAAGCTCGAATCCTCCTTTAAGCTGAAAGTAGCAAGATTTGTGTATTAACCTCGATGCACTCATTCTCACTGTAACATGTTGGTTATCAAGCTCATCAACTAACAAGATAAGAGAAAACAAGAAAAGTTGGCTGTGAATATCAACTGCAACCATGATTTCTGCGGTAGATTCCAAAAGAGTTTCAAAGATTTGGGGATCTTCAGCTGCTGCCAAGGCATGTTTAATTATATCCAGAAAATTTTGTTCTTTGCTTTGGTTTGATCTGCCCTCACAAAAAAACAAATAGCTGAAAATATGATCCTCAAGAAAGGAACTAATCTGAGAGCAAAATGCTTCCCTCACAGCCTTCCTTCGATTAAGGAGCAAAAATTCAATGCATTTGGTCCATTCAGATCTTGTTTTAAGCAGAAGATCTGGAGTCCCATGTATAAGAATCCTTCGAAGAATTCCCACGCAGGCAACTTGAGCCTCTTCTGATGACTCATCATAAAGAATTTCAAAGAAAAGAGTCTGTAGATGGAAGAAATCAGAATCCAAACTAATTTCTGTCTGATGCAAATCAGATGGATCTATGATTCTTGAATATAGTTCATGATTGTGTACAACATTTCGGTCACACTTCGAACACCAGAATCCTTTAGGCAAGTAATCCAATGTTTGACTATGTTTCTCATTGTTTATATTCAGAAATAACTTGCATGCACTTTTATGCAGACCATCTACAGCAGCAAAAGATCCATGAAGGCATGACAAATAACCAAGAGAAAGGGGAATAATACTCTTAACCTTCTCATCCCTCTCTCTCCCTAAGAACCTGCAAATTGAAGATAAATAAAGAAAGAAAAAAAAATTAAGTTAGAAGTCCTTGCATTAATAAACTTAAGCATAAAAAACACAAGGGCTTTAGTGCATCTCACTTTGGCACTTGCTTAAAAAAGCTACATGAACCTAGACTTTGAGTGCATGCATAGAGCAAAGAAAATCCACAAAATCTCAGCTGACACTCAAACACCCCTCTGACCCAGAAAAAGTGCACAGACACATGGATCTATGTATATGTATATAATATTGAAACAAATAACTCTATTCTAAGGTCTTTACACCACACGCCTTTCACATGGCATAATTTGATTTGAAAGATAAATTTTAAAATTTGAATCTTACAAATCAAATTATGCCATGTGGATGGTGTGTGGTGTAGAGGCCTTAGAATCACAAATATTAACCCTAACCATAAAATATCAAGCCTCTTACTTGCACCATGATACTTCTTATTGACAGGGCTAGCTAGTAATGTGCAAACAATCGAGACATGACAACAATATTGTGCACTTTACAAGTGAACCCAGCCAAGCCTGAACTATCCATGAGCTAGAATCTCCGAGAATAGGAAAGGTATGCAGCTAGGATTTCAAATGAACCAAGCTCTGACAGCTGCATAAGCTCATTGTTTCCAAGTTATTCCATGCATCAGAAGTATAAAAACGAATGATCATGGGATCTAACTCCCGTGCTTATATGCAAACTCGTTAGATCAAAGACCTAAGCATAACCCTATAGACCTAAACATAACCCTAACATAGAGCATGATTCTTATTTATAACATCAATGTCTCTTACTTGTGTCATGCTACTTCTTATTGCCTTGAACTTGCTAGTGATGTACAGCATTCTATACATTACAACTAAATTGTGCACTTCACAAGTGAACCTGGCCAAGCCTGAATCATCCGTGGTTAAAATGTACAATAACAGAGGTCATGCGATGAGTATTTCAAATGAACCAAGCTTGAACAACTGCATGACCTCATTGTTTCCATGTTAATTCATCCATCAGATATATAAAACAGGACGATCTTGGAGTCTGACTCTCATGCTTATATGCAAACTCTTGAGACCATACACCTAAGCAATAACCCTAATTTTGAGCATGAATCTTATTTTGATTTAGTTGAATTTAGACAAGATTTAAGCATTCGTTCTTGATGTACAATTTTGATGCCTAAAAATAATGAAACAGTTTCAAGGAAGAAAAAAAATTTCATGAATTCATAATTTTTCTCAAAGAAGCCTCCAAAAGAATTTTGATCCCTTATTCACTTCCTAACATAATCAATGACAGTCAAGAAATGAAAAACTCAATCAAATTAATAACAGTTATATATGTAAATACTGTGCTAACAAAAACAACTAAAATAAAGAACTACAACAGTTCTTACTCCAGCCTTCTGAATATGTGTGTTAGTGCACCAAGACCAGACCACAAGACAATCACTGGCATAGAAGCAACGGCTTCAAGTCTAACTTCTTCAACTTCATCATGAAGGCTCAAGTCCAAGACTTCAAGACCAATTTCAGTTATTAAGCTAGGACCAAGCTTAGAAGCCACTTGAACTGAGATACATTTAGTTGTCCATCTATGATGAGGTTCAGTAACCACAAGAGAATGGGACCATGGTAGCTTTAGTACCACAGGTAAAAGGTCTGCCTTATTATCTGTATATTTTAATATCGTGGTCTCCAAAAAAGGGGTACCTAGCAGAGAAGATATAATTGACATTACATCACAGATATAGAATGGAAGCAAAGGAGATACAGGTAGCAAATCTTCATAGCATGAGCAGTATATGGAATAGAAAATCCGATTTTTTCAATGTAGTAAATACTCTTCTCTGTTCACAACCCTAGAGATGAGAGCTATCAAATTTTATACTTATCTCACCATCATATTTATAAGCAGCACCCTTCATGATTTCAACGTTGTTATGATTAGTTTTATAAGCACATTCAACTTAGGACTCAGAAAGGCCTGTACCATCATCCATGTACCAGAAAGCAGCACCTAGATCAATTGAAAGAAGCACACTTGCCTTAATCTATGAGAAATTTGGAGACTGCAATGAAAATTAGGAATTCAGAATGTTTTAAGAACCAGAACCATGATAACATTAACATATACATTATAAACAAGGTCGGGAAGCCTTGCTGAAGGTTAGATCACTGCCTTACTTTGCAAAAGCAATATGCTGTGAATTCCTTCCAAGTAAATGGAAACATCAAGTGCGATTGAATTTCCTTGCTTTGCCTACATTATGTAAACCTCAGTCAATATGATGGTAAAAAGCAGTACATTTATTACCAGAGTTTGCACATTAAGCCTACCTACCAGATCGCATATCCAGGGTATCCATGCACACATCTGTTGGAAAATGCAGATTGACAGATTGGTCTCTGGGTATTTATAGAAGGCAATGCATAGCATGCTAAGAGCTGTCAATGCAACATGTGGGCTTAAAGTATCACGTCCAACATCAGGAGAGCTTAGATATCTAATAAATGAAAGAAGTGATTTATGCATGTCATTCGCATATTTGTCTTCTCTTTCACAAGCAACGATACCAGTATACTTGCTTTGCATCTGAACGCTAGCAACAGAAGCCATTGTTTCTAGAACCAACTTTTGACGTTTGACCTTGAAAGTATCCACATCCAGAATGGGCCTCTTTTCTCCAACCCTCAAGTTTTCAATTGATGTACCACTTGATGTTAATGAATCCTGACCATGGTAATTTTTTGCTTTGCCCCCAACACTATCAGGTCTAAGAATTGACAAAGCAACTTGAAAGCAGTCTATCAATTGAAAGCAAGGTTCTGGAAAACGGAGCATGTGAATAAGCAATTCTGGCTTCCAGACATGAGGGGGGCAGATTTTAGCAATTCGTATGTAAGCATTGCACAATGCAACCTAGATAAAGCAAAGATATAAAATTAGAAATAATTATTAAGTCTCCTGCAATATTTTAATCCCTTACATCTGTCAGCTACCCCAAAATATAAGAGAAAAACCTTACAAAAATAACAAAAGCTTGCCTAACAAGATTTAACCTTAAGCTCCTGGCTTTTAGTTCTCCACATGGACTGAGGAAAAACATTGACTAAACCTGCAGCTGTTAGGTTGACTACATCATCAGAACAACTGGAGTGTAGTGCATTAAGGCAGCCACCCAAGGACGAATCAAAAGCCATATTTCTGCAGTGTAGGCTTACTGTTTGTTAGGATACTAAGGGAAAATAAGCAAATAATACAGTTTCAATAACTTCATCAATATTCTTCCATAGATGGTTTTGTGATAAAAATACCAATAATAGGTGATAATAGTTAGAAGCAATTGAATTGCAGCACCAGATTTGACAGATATATAAGATGTTAAAACTAACAACAAAATAAAATCCAATCCAGCAGAAAAATTAACATTTTTTAGTCCAATCATTTGAGGTATAAACAAACTGAATCACCCATGGAAATGGGATTATACTACTTAGGGAATATTATATAATGTTAAAAATGTTACAGAAAACAGAATATTGTCCAGGAGGTTAATCCATCTAAGTGACATCATGTACAACGTTAAACATTAACGGTATGAGTTCCACTAATAATTATCAAGAAGTTTCAAATACCTGAAAACAGGAAGACCTTCTTTGTCCTCACTTAGTATGGTAGTTATTGACTGGATCAGATTGTGACGAGCCATAATATCATAATTTGTCACCGATCCAATGACGCGTGCAAAGTCAAAGCATGCCTTCCACAGAATTTTAATTGTCAGGCAACTGTATTATAAGGATACCATGAATCACATACATAAATTAAAAGAGGCAATATTAGCCCAAGAAATCAATTGCATCAACAAGGTCATAAACCAAGTTGTATATACCAACAAGAGTTCATAGCTCTTGCGACCTACCATTTGCAAATCAGCATCGCCATAACATAAAAGAGAACATGCAGCCGAAACAAATGAAGCATGGATTAGTCCTTCAACATACAAAGTTCCTTCTGTTAAGCATTTGCTGAGAAGCTTAATGATCCAAGTAGCAAAAGGTCGCCACCTCCTTTTTCCCGTAAGGTTAATCATAATACCAGCACCATCAGATGGTTTATTACTTTCTGGAAGATCTCCAAGATGAGCAGGGTCACTTAAAATTCCCATAAAGGTCTCACGGAAGCACTTCAAAGTCAAGCGACTGGATTCCGTAATGTTTGAATTGTCAGCACAAAGTAAAGCAACATACAAAAGATCTGCATGAAAGCAAAGGCACGTAACTTTCCATCTTAGTATGGTTTTGACTAATTCATACAACGTCATGAGAAGCAGCAATGGACTTTTTATGGCTACCAAAAGTTCAATCCAGACCATGACATGATAGGATCACACAGCACGGACGAACATAACAGAAAACCAATTACGACCTGTAAAACATATGAAAGAAGTGGTCCAACTAGTAGGTTTATAGGCATCAAAACGTCATAAAGATATTTTCTTACCTTCAACAACCAACATGGAATCAACAAAAAATTGTCGGTACGTGTCTCGAGCTCCAGTGCGAAGTAAGGATAAAAGGGATCCAACCGTCTCAAAAATTACTCCGTGTCGAGAGCTGAAATTTAGGAATTGCAAGCAGAATGAGCAAAACACGAAGTAACATCACCAAAAGTCTACACCAACCAGCTGAGACTTCATGAAATTTGCTAACCGAAACGAAGGCTCCGCAAAAAAAGGCAGCACTCGACCGACCGCAGGTAAAATTGCACTAGCCTTTCCGTGGTAAAAGACTCCAGGAAAATTCCTTGCAGTGTGAGCGATTAGCTTCAGTACAGCTATAACTTCTCTCTCATTCGCTGCAAATATTAATAAAAAATAAAAATCAAATCGAGATTCTAGTTTGCTTCAAATATTAATAAAAAAAATTAAGATAATAAAATCGAAACAATCAGTCTTGAATTACTGTACTTTTAAATAAAATTTTTGCGTTCGTTTTCGAAAATTTATTTGTGCATTCATTCAGTTTCAACAAATTAGCTTTAATAATAAAGTAGACACTGTAGAAAATCTCGAGTTCTTGGAGATGACATTCTTTTTCCTTTCATTTTCGTCGGTGGGACTATACAGAGAGAGCCAACATAGAAGTACCAGAGGAAGAGGGGACGACGTAGGCGTGGAGAAGATTGGGGAGAACGGCGCGGAATCTGAGTTCCAAAGCGCCGTCGTCTCCGTTATTTGGAGGAGTCGATGAGGAAGCTGCTATGCGTTCTCGCAGCTCGTGTACAAGGCTTGACAGGTTCGCCATGCCCTTCCTCTCATGCGGCCTTTCCTCTACTTCGCGCTCTCTCTCTCTCTCTCTCTCTCTCTTCCCTCCCAATTTCGAACGAAATGCACGAGTCAGAGCTTGCTGATGCTAAGCAACTAAGTATGAGATTTGGGCCCATCATGGACCGGCCATGCACGAGTCAGCCTTTGTTCTTGGGCCCATATCTAATAGAGAGCCCATTCTGAGCAAACCTGAGAGCATCGGCCCAAAGTCCACCATCTATTACAACAATCATTTAGTATTTATTTGGAATTACTACAGGTAACAGAGTTTTTTCAACAGGTGTTGAGACGAGTTAAATTGAATTATAAATAGTAATATTTTATAGATGAGTTTAGTTTTTGATATTGAAATGACTTCAACTTTTTTATGTTAAAATGTATAAAATAGGTTGAGATGAGTTTAACTTTTTTATAACAGATTGAAAAAGTAGTAAGTCACATTAATGATTGATTTGAGATGAGTTAAGTTTAGTTCAACAAACAAACACAACTTAATTTTATAACTTTGTTAAAAAATTTTAAGTAGCAAACTGTTTAATAAGCATGAGCCTAAAGCACTTTAAAAAGTTATTATTGTGGTTTTCGATGTTCATTTTTCAACAAAAATCTTCATTTAGGTCCCGTTTGGTTATACAGATGAGGTGAGATGTTTTAAATAGTAATGAATAAAATATTGTTACAATATAATTTTATAATATTAAATTTGTATTGGGATTTGAAAAAGTAAAATTGTTTATTATATTTTATATGAGGATTTGAAAAAGTTGTAATGATGAATTGAGATTAAATGAGATGAGTTTTTTAATTTTGTATAAACAAACAATGCGTGTCTTGAAAAAAAAAAGTAGGTTTTCGGCTATTTTTAGGTGTTTAAAAGCATTTTCTATAAATTTTGCAAACATAATACATTATGGTTAAAGAATTTTTAGATTGGGTTTTGCATGATTTATGTTAGAAAATTTTAATTGGGTCAAAACTCTAGCGTTAATGTCTCATGATTAAAAAACTGGTATACTAAATTGGTTGCGAATACTATTTTTGTTGCAATAAATTGACCACAAAAACTCATTTTTCTTGTAGTGAATATATTTTCATAGATTTTTTATTATTACTATTGTTTGAGAGTACAGTAGAAAATAGATTTTTTATAATATAATTTTAATTGTAAAGATTTACTAAATTGTTTTACTATTAAAAAGTTATTTACTATAAAATAACATGCACTTCAAAAGCCTTTTTTTAATTTTTTTTTTTTTTGACAATAACAATGTATACACTTTCGTTCATTTAAACCAAATAAGTCCATACAACATCCCGAATGCAACATGGGACGTAACCCTGTCTATACATTTAGTGTTATATAATACTGCATCAAGCACATGAGCAACTTGATTAAAGTCGCTACGAATATAGTGTAGATTCCAAACTTCAAACCCACCCAAGACTTGTTTTATTTCCTCCACAATATGCCATATCTTGTAAAGTTTTCATGATACTTGTCAATTGCTTCCACCACCAGCTTAGCATCTCCTTAGAATAGCACATGATCGAGGCCCAGTTCTCGACAAAATAGACAAGCACATAATTAATGCAGCTCTTGCTTCAACATAAGTAGGATCAGTACTAAATATCATGGGTTCTCTTAATGCTACCATTACTTCTCCATTCATGTTCCCGACACCCACTCCAATTTCTATCCTAGAATGTTCTTTATTAACTACTACATCCCAGTTAGCTTTCATCCATTGACTCATTGGTGGCCTCCAACCTTGTTGTTCTTGTTGTTGTACGCTACATTGACCACCCTTTCAGCCTTAGCCTGCTGATATTCCTGTAGCTGTTCACTTACTTGACAAAACAAAGTTGTAGGATGAAGGAAATATTGATCATAGATCATTGCATGCCTTCTAAGCCAAAGTTTCCTCAAAATAATTGTCATGTCAACAAATTCCAATTGATACAAGCTAGCAGCCATGTGTTCCATAAGAGAAAGAAAATCTTGCATCCACAAATTCTTTTTCTGCAATTTGTTAGAACCTATACTCCATAGGACCATACATCACCTATTACAGCATAATTCCACAATACATGTCCCACATCTTCAGGAAACAAACCATAGATAGGACATAAATCAGATTCCACCACGTGTTTTCTCATTAAATTGACTCGTGTTGGTAATCCATTGTGGCATGCCTTCCAAATAAAAACCTTTACTACCTTTGGGATTGGCAAGTGCCATAGTTGTTTCCAAAACAATCCTTGTCTACTTTATTAAAGGATTCCCATGTGATCCTTTCAAGCACCATTTTTTGCAAGTGATAAGCACTTTTTATAGAGAAAATTTCTAAACGTGTAAATTGCCATATGTGTTTTATCCTCACTACAAAGCATACCAAAAGGGATCTGTAATATGGCTTCAGCATCAACATTAGTAAAATTGTCTCTTAGCACACCAAACTTCCACTTCCATTTATCAACATCAATTAACTCCTATACTTTTGCTAATATAGGTAGATGAGCAAGAGGAGTTTGCACTGTATAAGTCGATGGCTTGGGAATCCACCTCTCTTTCCATATAGATACTGACTTGTCATTGCCAATTCTCTATATCACACCTTCTTTTAATAAAAGTTTAGCCCCCTGAATGAACCTCAATCCATATGATGGTGGATACCCCAACCTAGCAAACAAAAAGTCCCCATTTATGTAATATTTCTACTCCATCACTGGGGCAAATAATGAATTAGGATTATGAAATACTCTCCACCCCTGTTTAACAAAGAGTGCTTTATTAAAGCATTCAAAATCCCTAAATCTCAAACCTCCAATGCCTTTTGTTTTACTCAGAATTTTCCAACTAATCTAGTGTATTTTGTGATCCTGCTACATATGGGTCCACCAAAAGTTTTTAATCACTTTAGTTATTGCTCACAGTAGGACGTTGGGAAGTTGAAAAACCGACATGTAATATGTTGCGATGCCCTATACCACGGCCTTTATGAGCACCTCCTTACCTGCTTGTGTTAAAAAATTATGTTTCCAATTACTTACCCTTTACCAAACACTGTCAATGATGTAATGAAAAGATCTACTCTTGCCCCTCCCAATCATAACAGAATGTCCCAGATATTTTCTATAACATTGAACTATAGGCACTCCAATAACGTTACTTAAATAGGTTTTGGCTTCTGTTCGTGTATTCTTACTAAAGTAAAGAGTTGTATTATCTCTATTCAATTTCTGACCTAAGGCCTTCTTATACTGCTATAGTAGTGTATGTACACCCCATCACTCCCTCACTGATGCCTTACAGAATATTAAACTGTTATTAGCAAAGAACAAATGGCTAATTTTCACAACCTCTCTTCCAATAGGAACCCCATGCTTAACCCTTTGTTGTCCAGCATTGATCAAAGAATAGCTTAGCACCTCAGCACACATGATAAAAATATATGGAGAGATAGTGTCCCCAATCCATTGACTAATACAGAATATGACAGATGTAAGGCACATCCTAACACCATTGACCCATCTTCTTGGTAAGCCCATCTTCAGTAACACTGCTTTAATAAAAGGCAATTTCATTCGGTCATAGGCCTTGCTCATATTTAATTTCAATACCATATAACACTCCCTCCCTTTCAATCTAGTGGCCATAGTATGCAATGATTCATATGCCACTAGTATATTGTCTGAAATCAATCTGTTAGCAACGGCTGCACTTTGATATGAACCATTAATATAAGGCAGTATCGGTTTTAAACTATAGGCAAAAACTTTCAAACATAGTTTGTACAACACATTACACAAACTAATTGGTCGAAAATCAACTGCCTTTTGAGGGTTTTTCTTCTTTGGTATTAAACATATTAAAGTAGCACTAATGTGTTCCCATGATCCTTGTCCATTGAGAAGCTTAATAACAACAGAACTTACCAATTCTCCATCCAGGTGACAATATCTTAGGTAAAAGCATGCTAAAAATCCATCAGAGTCAGGGACCTTAAATGGTCCATTTGAAAAAGTGCATCTTTGACCTCTTCATTAGTATAAGGCTTCTCTAAGGCATCTTGACTTGCTGCAGGTATCTTTGTCTTAAACTCTTGTAGAATTTCCTCTATAGAAATTGGATGGGAGGACTCATAGACCTGTCCATAATGTTCTAGAAAAGCCTTTGTAATGTCTTGCTGAGTTGTATAGTTCTTGCCACTAGCATCTTCCACACAACTTATAGAATTAACTTTTCTTCTTTGGCTTGCTTACTGGTGAAAGTACTTCATATTGCTATCCCCCTCATTTAGCCAATGTTGCTTTGCTCTTTGATTCCATGCTAATTCTTCCTGCTCCAAAAGACCATCAAGATCTTTTTGAATCTTCTATACAATCCCCACAGCCCTACCATCTTCCAGTGTGTGATACTGACCTAATAAGTTTGTTTTCTCTTGTATAAGCTTTTTCATTTTTGAATCAGTAACTACACTCCATTCCACTCTTTTAATCTAGCCCTACTCTGATCCAACAAACTTTGAACATATTGGACCTTATTATTTATTTCCTGATCATGTTCCCATACACTAGCCACAATCTGAGCTCATTCTTCTGTTACAGCCCAAATAGCCTCAAACCTAAAAGGTTTGTATTTGTTAAAATGTCCAGAGGAAGGGGTCAATCTCATTAATAAAGGACAATGATCTGAACTTTTTGCTGCTAGTACACTTACTTCCATAGCAGGATACTGCTTAGCCTAACATTTATTCACCAATATTCTATCCAACCTTTCTTTAGTGAAATTGTCATCCCTTTGATTATTACACCAAGTATACTTTGATCCTTTATAGTCTGTACTGCTCAACTCACAAAAGTTCAGTGCTTGGTGAAAAGTTTCCATTTGTTTAGCAGATCTCCATGTTGCCCCACATTTCTCAGCTGAACACAATATTTCATTAAAATCACCAAAACATAACCAAGGTTCTGATGCACAAGATTTCAAACATTTCAACAAATTCCTACCTTTTTATCTTTGACAAACGTTAGGATAACCATAGAATCCAGTCAGCTTCCATACACAACTAGCACTATGATCAATAATCCTAGCATTAATGTGATGTCGAGAATAGTTCTGAATACTTACATCAACCCCTTTCTTCCACATCAAAGCCAGTCCACCTCTAAAACCAACACTAACAACAACAAACATATTCTCAAAACCCAATTTGTATTGGATCTTCTCATTTCTATTTCTATAAGTTTTGGTCTCCATCAGAAATAGAATGGCGAGACAGCATTTCTTCACCATCTTATAAAGGCCACAAACATGTCGAGAAGTCCCGAGTTAATTATAGTAGTTTTTTTCTATATTTTTCTACATATTCTCGCTTTTATTAACATCCTTGTTCATATTACAACTTTAGGGCTTCGATTATGGAGAACCCTAACCCTGAAATCTTAAAACACATAGAGCAGCCTGAGTCATCCTTAAAATTATATGCGGCCATAGTCGGTGACTCCAATTGCCTAGAGCTCTCATTGATCCCAATTGTTAATATCTTCTTCTTGATTAGACAACCACAACTCAAAAAGTGCAAGCCGGCAATCCATTTTACTCTTTTGGAGGTACAATGGTCAAAAGTTGCTGTTCAATATGCCCTAGTTGCAAATTTTTTTAAAGGGAGTCCCAAGATGGATGCAATAAAAAATCATGTTATTTCCAAATAGAACCTTGGGCATCCATCAATTGTGGGATTGATTGATTCTCGTCATGTGCTCATCAAGCTTCAGTCAAAGGAAGATCTAACTAGAGAATAGACCTGAGACTCATGTGTCATGGAGGGTGTCCTCTTTAGACTCTTCAAATGGACTAGGGACTTTGTCCCCAAAGAAGGAATCCACAATTGCTCCAATTTGATTAAGATTCCCACCGCTTCCTTTAGATTTTTGTGTAAAATAATACCTAAAAGCTCTTGTTTGACCACTTGAAAAATTTTTGGCTGCTAACCTATACTCTCACACACACACCTATCCTTTGCTTGTGTTTGCATAGAAATGGACCTTTTTGTTCCTTGAAGGGATGTTATATGGATAAGGATTAGGGGTAATGGATTTTGGTAAAAGATTGACTATGAAAGGTTCCCAAGTTTTTGTAGCCACTGTTGGCTCTAAGAAAATGTTGTTTATGACAATAGGAAATTGTTAGTCAAATAAACCAATGGTAAATCGAGGATTGATGCCCCAATTCCTCCAAGTGCAAAAAAATGGGTCCACAAAAGTAAATCCACAATCAATTTACAAGCAAACAAACCATGCCATATCTCAGACCGCCTCCCAAGAACTTCAACCTAATACTTTGGTTTGTGTTGACTCAGCCCTTTTTAATTCTAAATCTATTGAATCCCCTGTCATAGAGGTAAATGGTGGCGATAACCCTCCAAATTCATAAGCTAATGAAGCAACCAAAACCCTCTTCTACTCCAAAAACCGATCATGTGGACCACAAGGATAATAACCCGAACATTATTGGTAAGGCTTTGCCTATGGAGGAGATACATATTTTTAATTCTTCTTCTATGCTAGCTAACGATCTGAATTTAGATTCTAGTACAGCTATTCCAGAAGATGAATCACAGCTGTTAAAAATCCAATTATCTGATCTAGAAATTGTGGCACCCTTTGCTAAGAAGACAGGTAAAAGAGTAACTCGCGTAACCGGTATTGTTCCCAACACAAAAACCTAGATTATTTCTTAATGAAGTCTGTCTTTGATTTGAAATGAGAGAGACATTGACAATCGACACATTGCTTCACTTGAAAAAATTAGTTCATGTTAATAAATTTCCTTTAATTGCTTTGTTAGAGCCTATGATCTATTTTTCTAAAGTTGATTATTTCGGAAAAAAACTAGGCCTTACGTACACACGTTTTTTTCTAACGAAGTGAATGGTGGTAAAATCTGGGTTTGTGCTAAAGAATATATTATTTTATGTGTGGAACAACATTTAACTTTTTCTATCAATTGGTGCGATATTAATACTATTTTTTTCATTATTTATGCCATGTGTAATTATATGCTTAGGAGAGTCTTATGAGACTCCCTTTCCAATTTGAGTACCTCCGCTTCTCCTTGGGTTATGGTTGGGGACTTTAATATCATAAAGTCATATGATGAAAAGCTTGGATGTGTCCCTACCTCCTTGACGGCTAAATCTAACTTTATTGATTTTATCAATCATATCTCCCCTAATGACATACCTTTGTTGGGTTCCAAATACACTTGATCTTGCAGATATGATGGTGTTTACATTTGGGAAAGACTTGACCGAGCCCTTGTCAATTGTCCTTGGTCTAGTCACTTCCCTTAGGTTACTCTGACCCTTTTTTTTTAATAGGAAGTAGACTTCATTTCATTCATGAAATTATGAACTTGAAGTTATAGCTGTGACCTAATAAATACAGGAAAAAATCCAGATTACAAGTCAAACAACTCACCTGTTGGGGCTCTCCCGCACACATATTCATTTGTAATAGAAAGTGTCTTAACTTCTATAACTCTCTACAAACAAACCTTCTGAGAGATAATACTTTGCTTAAATAGAGATTACTATCCCCCAGCCTCCAGAGGAGGAGAGAGTTTCATCCCCCATCCTCTAGAGGAGGAGAGGGTTTTCCTTCTATGGACAAAATGTCTAATAACTTATTTCTTTTTATTTTTATCTAAAACAAAAAGAAATTACAAAAACATAAAAATAGATGAGATAAAATGAATTACAATTTGAAAAACTGTAGATTTGTTTTTTCAACCTTGAAGGAAAATAAAATCACAAAACACAAAAAAACACTTAGTAAGGAGACTATGGTGGAGCCTGAGGGACACGCGCCACGCTAGGAGTGTGGTGAATAGTCAAATCTAAATAAACTGAAGTCGCTGGCCCAAAAATGCCGCCCGTGGCGGCAACAGAACCTCCAGTGTGATGGCACGTGGATGTCACGCGCGCACACTAATACTGTATCATTATTTCATAAAGTGATTTATATGTAGACTTAAAATATAGTACTAATAATAATATAGTATTAGACTATTAGTATTAGGCCATAAAATGTAAATTGTAATTAATATACATTATATACTAATGTATACTAGTATTACTAATTTACTAATGTACTTATAAAAAAGAATATATTGAGAATTTATTAGGCCATAAAATATTATTAATACATATATATATTATGATTAAAGCATATTATCAAATAAAATTTCATGTTTAAGATTAAAATTTTATGTTATAAATTATAATAACATTATCTTATATATAATTATAATTTACATTATTATATATTATATATAAATTATATATAATATTAAAAAATTAATTTAAATTATATAATATAGTGAACCGGTTCGGTAAAGCATAAAATCGGAACCGGCCGATTTTGGAACTAAGGGAACGGGTCTCGGACAAGTTCTACCTGTCCGGTCTGATTTTTCGATTAATTTTTACACCCCTTGTTGCTAAAGTTGAAGGAAGATGATTACCTTAAACAGAAAAAACTTTTGAAAACTTAATAAAAATACGAGTCATTTACCAATCTTCAAATGGAGGTGCCAAAAGTTGTGACTCCTTTACTCCCATTAGCACAAAAACTCTTTCATATTTTTCAGCAACACTAAGCATTAAGACTGTGTTTGGATGTTGAGATGAGTTGAGTTTTTTATAAATAGTAGTGAATTGAGATGATGAGATGATTTTTATGGGACCCACCCAAAATGAATTTAGATGTGTTTGGATATTAAGATGAATTTAAATTTGTTTATGAAAAATTAAAAAATGTTATGGGCCCCGCATGTAAAGAGGTGTTGAGTTGAAAAAGGTTATTGGTCCCACGTGTAAGAAGATTTTGAATTGAGATGAGTTTAGTGATTTGAGAGTTGTGTATTTGAATGTTAAACTCAACTTAAAATTAGACTGAATTAAGTTGATCTCAGTGCACTCTATCAACTAAGTGGGATTATGTTGAGTTCCATCTAGTAAGAATATCTAGACACTCAATTTGAAGCTTATAGATTTTTCTTCAGTTTTACCTATTTCAGACTAATTAATTTATTTTTCTAAAACTAAAAAGAAAAGATATATATTATATAGGTGTATATATAGTTCTCAAGTGATCGATGTGAGAATGGGCATTGAGTTAGAGCTCATCAATTTGAAATTTTTCAGAGGAACAATTTTATATGAAGAACATGTAAATCTCACAAATCTCGAATTAATGTTAGTTCTCCATCTTTTACAAACAAAACCCTAAAACACAAAAATCCCTAAACACCCATCGTTTACAAACAAAACCCAACAGTCCAACACTCATAATCAAACTGAAATTCACTTCATGACTAAGATAGAGTAGAGAAAGAGAGAAAGGACAATACTGATAGCAGCGACATTTGAGAGAGATAGAGAGGGCAAAAGTGTCATCGGCGGCAACGAACAATGTGGTCCTGTGGATACGTATGATGGCGAACTCTCACAGGCGGCAATGAACGATGACTTGTGGTTCTTGCTGGGGTTTTGGGTTCGAGGGACAAAAGAGAAGGCACAAGGCAAAGACGATGACTTGGCCACTTGAGAATTGAGAGACACTTAAAAAAATGAGAGGACTCGAGAGTCTTCTTTAGAGTCTAGGTAGTAAGAACAGGAATGACGACGTTTTTTTTTTATTTAAAAAAGGATCAAATTACAAATACCCGGGTAATAAAACAGGATCCGTAACTAAATCCGGGTTTCATTAACTGCCTAGGTATAATCGGAGCGGATAACTACACGATTCACCCAGATTCCGAGTTTTGGACTGGACCGAAAAAAATCCGGCCCGCTCCAACACCCCTAGAAGCTACATTAATATTTAGTTTGGTTTTGTGCTTCTTCCGTCCAAGTAGAGGAAAGTTGGGTGGAGCTCTCATGAGGCATGGTGCAGACATTAATGTCGACGGGCAACAGGCGGTATTGAATGTCAAGCTCAAGGAAAATCTTAACCATCTCTTCAACCAAAAGGGATCTCCTTACCCACCTTTCTCCCATGTCTTGGTGGCTCATTCTGTGTGTCAGCCATACAGCTAACTTCACTCTGTTTAACTCTACCACGTCAATGAATACAAACATGGGTGCAGGATACCAGTGCTCGTTCTTGTCCTCAATATAACTGCAATGACATCCCCAAAAGGAGAAAATGGTAGACAAATTAGAAACTTATATATGGACAGATATATATAGACGTTGTGCAGCTAGCTAGATGCTATCTTAATTCTTGCACATACCTTATAATTCTGTGTTTAATGATTGCAATCTTCTCTGTCGGAGTTGATATATGGATGCAGAATTCAACAGCATCTCCCATGTCAGGGCTGCGATAGAAGTTATTGATAGGCTTAGTAGAAAGAACACTGTTCGGGAAAAGAACCTTCGTGTTGTCGTCTCTCAGAAATTTAGTAGTTAAGATGTTCATTTCTTCTACAACCATCTGAAATTTTTAAAGAATGGATTACTTCCCCCACGGTATGAATTGAAAGGCAAAAACATGCAAAAATATAAACATTTCAAATATGGAAAGTTACCTGAACTCCTTCAATCTCACACCTGTCTCCCACATCAAACGGGTGCATTACAAATATGAATATGATTGCTTCAAACACCGTCTTGCAGGTGTTCCCAAAAATAAATGCAACGAGGAAGAGCTGAGAGCTTAGAAAGACAAGAAATCTGGTGGTGGCGATTCCCAGAATCAGAAGCCAAACAACTAACACAACAAGGCCAACTATCACGTTCACAATACGATTAAGTATTTTCACGGCTGTTTTGGTATCATTCAACGTCAAAGCGAGTGCTCTCCGCTCTCGGAACACATTGACCTGGAATTATATGCATTTCATCCCATTATAACCACCGAGTAACACACAACCGTCAAATCATGATGACATTTCATAGAAGTGCATCCACATAATGTGAAAATAGTACAATATTTGAAGAACTATGACTCATTTGCATGAAATCCCTCTTTGCAAGTGCCAATGATGGAGTGCTCACATGAGACAAAATCATCATAAATGTGCAAAATATTAATGAGTTATAGATTATAATTAAGATCGAGCATTTGCGGTTTCACATTTGATTTTGGGCACTTTCAAACTCTAAGTAACTATGCTTGGATTGAGTTCACTGGTACTTGAACCTTGATCGAAATGTAAAATTTAGTAATATATTTGCACCAACTTGCATGCATAGAATTTAAAGATTGTAAAGCATGCTGCTTCTAACTTATCCAGTAATGAGAAAATGGGGAAAATTTTAAAGCGAAGCCATTTGTTGCCCGGTCCTTACCACCCAGTTCATCAAGGATGATTTGCTGATTCTCCTGGTCTCATGGGCTCCTTCAAAGAGACCCATGGTCTTTAAAGCCTCATCTTCTCGCAAGAATCGCATCAAATCTTCCAAGTAGATGTACCTGACAAAGAGAATGTTAATGGAGATTGATTGTTTGTTAAGTGAACAAGAAAACTACTACTACACAGTGACAAAACCAGTGAAACGAACCAGCTGGGGGATTATAAGTTCAGTCCGGTTCCTATTTTTCTTTTTCTAAAACTGGACCGAATTGGTTCATATATATTTTAATTTTTTATATTATATATAATTTTTATATATAATATATAATTATATATAAAATCGTTTTGTATTATATGATAAATTACTATTTAATATAATATTAAATTTTAATATCTTATATCATTATAGTTTATTGTATTAATAGTTATACTAATACTATATCACTATATGTTATAATATATATACTATAATATATCACTATATTATATATTATAATATATCACAATATATTATTATTATTATTATAGTATTATATATTATAATATACTATATTATAATATATAATATAGTATATTAAAACTGAAAAATGAGACCGAACCAGACTGAAAACTGATAAAATCGGAGTATTGATTTAAGAGGATAACCAGTGCATTATTGATTTTGAAAAATGTAAAACTGATACATGCTACTTAGACCCTAAATTTTGTTCAAAACCAAGCCAGTTACACCCCTTATCAACCGGATTACATGCATGTACAACGGAAAGTTGATCAGTACGTATCAATCCTTTTCATGATAAATAAGACAAAAATATTTGATCAACAAGCAGGATATGCTAAAAGCTTTGTTAAAATAAGCCCTAGCATTAAAAGAATGGTTTCAAAAATTGGGTATTCATGATCCGGTCTGAATGAAGACGTAAAAAGCTCAAGAAAAACCAGAGGTTAAAAATCAAATAAAAACTTACTTGGCCCCATGTTTGGCAACAATCTGAAATATCTTCTTGGCCGCAGCTTTCGCCTCCGACTCACTCCAAATATGTGTATTAGACTCGTCCTTGTTCGTGGCATTCAATATCTGTCCATCCAGGGTGGTAAGAGTCTCATTCCGAACAATCTTCATCAACTTCTTCATATTCCAAGCTGACACATTCTTCGGATTCAACATATGCAGGAGTTCAATGCTTATCCCTTGATCATCTCCCTTCTTGGACTTTGCCTTCTCATTTTTCACTCCAGGGATCCTCTGCAGAAGTCCACTACTCCCTATAACCCTTCCGCTCTTTGGTGGGGGGAAAGCAGTTGTCTTGAGATCAGAGGGCATAGCACCACCAGCATTCAGTAACTTATTGACCTCATCAGAAATCCTAGCCTCCTCCTCCTCCTCCTCTGCATTTCGAATCTCAATCAATGGCGGCCCCGAAAGCGTCTCAATCACATACTGAATAAACAAAGACTCCTGAATCCTATCAAAATAGGTACTAACATGAAAAGAAGAAGCCAGAACTTTCACCATAAGGGTCTTCACCAACCAAGCCAAGGTACCCACCAACAAACACACAAGCACCTTAGTCACATACTTAAGCTTATCACTCTGGGTCTCTCTCTCAACCTTCTTATCAAAAAGAAAATGCCAAGCTAGCAAAACAAGCCCTAACCACAGACAATTCTGCACGGCCTTTCGTACACCATATACAAAATAAAGAACCCTTTTACGTAAAACGAAACTCCTTTCTACAAAGAACACTAGGATCCGAATCCCCCACCCAGACACCAACCTCCCACAGATCAAGACCAATATCAGAACTTGCCATTTCCACAGTTTGAGCTTCCACAAATGCTTCTCTTTCAGATAATGAATAAAGAGAGAGCAGATAAAAAAGGCGATTATCACAATCAAACTCACAAATTGCAAGATAGTCAAAGTGCTCAACTTCATCTTCCTGTAATCGTCCGGAAAGTCCTCCCATAACGGATCGTCTTCATCTTCGTCCAACGCCTTCGGAAGTAAACCAGACCGAAGCTGTTCCGACCAGGGAACCCGGCCTGACCGCCTCTCTGGCTCTTCAGATTGGTCCAACACCCGCGACTTCGTCTTCGCTGATCTCGACAAGCTCGACCTTCTCTGAAACGATGTGCTTGATGTACACCTCACCACCTCTGCACCTAAATCCTCAGGCATACTGCTGCGACATCGTTCCGCTTGCTGCGGCGGCTGTTGTTGCTCTCCATCAAGAGAGCGTTCCTTTTGACGAAGTCGCACAGAATCGTCTGCGTACTCTTTATTGTTTGAATCTCCCTCGTCGATTTTAACGACGACTTCTCCGCGGTCGGATGGCTTAACTGCCCTCATGATTGCTGCTGATCGTTGAGATTGCACTGGTCGAAAAGAATGAGGAGATATTCGTGGGCAAAGTCGTCAGAGCTACCACCAGCAGAGATGTTCCTTGAATAACTATGTATTTGAAGGATTTTTCTGGAGAGACATCCACATCTCTATCTTTCTCTCTCACCAAATTTGTTGTACACGCTCACTTTCCAATAAGAAATGATGGTATTTCTCAAACAACTTATATGGAATGCGGAATAAGATTATCTTTTGTTGGCTTATATAATGCTCAATTATGCAAGCCAGGCGTGTTAAATCCTCTAAAAACCCACTAACAAGTCGAAGTTAATGCTTGAAATAGTTCTCTCTCTCTCTCTCTCTCTCTCTCTCAATGGGAAAGATTAGACGAGATGCTAATGGTATTAATAATGGCTTATAATGGATACCTGGGATTTATTTACAGGTCATTTGGTGACCCCAATAATCCAACTTATAGATCTAAGATCTTGATTTTTTATTAATGCTAGTTACAGTCGAAAATTATGCGTCGTGGTGCAATCATTTTAAAGTAATATGTAAGTTTATCTATATTTATTTTTTTATTTTAAAGTAATTACACAGTACTTATATACTCACAATTATAAATATCATTTATGAGTGATTGAAGCGCCTCCGTATCTAGTAAGTGGAGATCAATATCCCATTACGTGCCATGAAGCTTAGCTGCTTAAGTCCTTCTAAAGTGGAGACTCTTGACTTTCGTGGCCGTATATTATATATATGAAGACTGGGTATTTGCTACAGAACTTTAGTCTGCATCATGCATCATCGATCGGCCACTTGCATTTAATATATGATTAGGCTACTCCTATCAAAAAATAAACAAATAAATAAAAAATGATTAGGCTACTGGAATTCATTGCCACAATAGTCTTTACTGTCTTATATTTATAAAAACAAAAAATAAAATCAGTGGATTCTCTCATGACTCGGATACTGCTGATCCATCCATATATGTTTCCCATTGGCGTTTCCCATTCATACTTTGTTGAGTCTTCAAATTCTCAAGCCCTACTTAGTTGCTTAAATTATTTGGTCAATATATATCTATCATAAAAATATCATGACACTTGTCGTTTAGTTTCCTCAAAATGGCTCTATTCCTTCCTATTTGTGATTTTGATAGTTTAGTTGGACAAAAATACATACCGCCAAAAAAAAGAAATTAATACTAATAATAATATCCTCACAGAATCTAGAAAAAAATTATGATAAATGGACTAATAGGGGGCATGCTAAAAAAAAGAATAAAAATTAAAATGAAAATAAAGGTGCCCTCTCTCTCTCTCCCGTCTCTTCAATATTTGAAAACCCTCACCTTATGGGAAAAAAACAAACCAAACCCTCTCGTCCCCGCTTACCTCCCTCCCTAATCACGGGTTATTGAGTTTGATTGCAATGGCCTAGGCCATAGATTTTGAGGGCACAACTCCATAAATGATGCTCACATTTGTATCATTAAACGTCAACAAAACTAACTTTGAAAATGATCATGATACGCGAAATAGAGTTTAGTCACAATGACAATCATTATTTGTCATGATGGAACTGAAAATTGTGTCGTTTATGGGGTCAACTTTTCTATTATATGACATATTTATGTAAAAAATAATTCTAAATACAAAATGTATAAGCTTTACGCACTTTCTTTGAAAAAAATAGAGTTTACCATTAAAAATTATTATTTTTATGTAGATTTTAGATTTATCTACTTTTTTCAAAGGGAGGGGGGAGGGACTTGCACATGATCCTAGTACTGCAAATATCAGTTCTCTTATATAAATTAAAAAGATATTGAAAAATTATAAAAACATAACTACAAACTATTTTTCATATAAATCATCGACCTTAAATAATTTTTCTTATATTTTCACTTTGGATTCCTTATTAAAAAACTCAATATTGTATAACAAAAAATTTTAGGATTCATATTAATAAGTTTATTATTTCTTCTAAATTTAATTTTAATTTTAGAAAAAATCACATCCTTGAAAATAGATAATATATTCAAATTAACCAAGATTTTAGGACTATTAAAAAAAATTAGAGAGAGACATATTTAAGTATATTGATTTTTTTTTTTAAAAAAAGGTAGAGAGTATATGGAGATTATATTTTTTCTAGGGGTCAATTTTTTATATTTATAAAATTATGCATAAAATTTTAAAGTTATTATATAATTTCAAAAAGTTTTGGGGGCCCTTGGTACAACGTGGCTCTGCCACTGATAATTGTTGTTCGGTGTTTTTTAGTAGAGTTTTGCTACATACAAACAAAATCATGTACTAATCTGTGTACCAATACTAATTTCTTCATGTTTAAAATTTAAATTAGCACTATTTTCAATAAAATCTACTTTTTAACCAATCACATTAGATTGGTACACATATTGGTGCACACTTGTATTTGCAACTAGATTTTTTCTTTTTAGTAGCTGAGTATCAAGCAAAGACAGGAGACTCATTTTTTATCTTTCCCTGTCCTAAATTTTTTTAAACATGAGAACATATTTCACCCAGGTGAAAAAATGACGTAAAAAATTTGTTTTCATTCTATCAGTCTCAATAGTATTTTCCTTAAAAAAAAAAATTGTTTTCTCAAACATTTTTTTAAAACAAGAACAGATTCACCCAGGTGAGGTGAAGAAAATATAATTAAATATAATAAACAATTCTATTTTTTTTAATTTTTAAAATAATAATAATATTAAAAAATAATATTTTATTTAATTTTTAATTTTCATTTAAAATTATTTCATCACAGGTCACTATCCAAACAACCTCTTGCTAGACTCAAGTCCGGTCAGCCCAAAATAAGTACAAAAACCCAAAGATTTAATTCGGCCTTAAATTGGGGAAAGAATCTTCACAAGAGTAATTTCTTTGGTTTTGTTACGTACAAGCAATGTGTACTAATCTGAATATCAATATTGATTCTTTCATATTTAAAATTTAAATTAGCACTGTTTTTAATAAAATCTATTTTTTAACCGATCACAATAAATTAATGTATATATTAGCAACTAGATTTTTCCAATTTCTTATCATAAAGCCGCAGACCACAGGAGGTCTAACAAGTTACAGCTCTTATATTCCAAACCGCCAACTCGAACAAAATGCATGAGACAGTGCTTGCTAATTAGGGGTGGCAATATGTTATACGACCTGTTAATCCAAACGAACACGACACGATAATAGCAGGTTAGGGTTTAGTCTTAATGGGTTCGGGTCAAAACGGGTTCACCGTTATGACACGTTAAGAAAGTTAAAATTACAATTATACATTTATACCTAAAAGTAAAATTGTTAGAATTTTAATTTCGATATTTTTATTATTTGAATTGTAATTTTAGACTTGCAGTTAAATTTATAGTTTTTATAAATATTGTGATTTTAAAATTTATATAAAATTATGCTAAATTTAATCAGGTCAAACTGGTTAATTTCGGGCATATTCAACCCATTTACATAAATAGTTTGAAATGGGTTATATTGTATCATGTTAACCTATTTCATAATATTCACTAATGGGTTAAAACGAGTTGACACTACACAACTCGTTATGTTAATGGGTCGTGTTAGGGTTTGAGATTTTAATACGATAAACTTAACGGGTCGGGTTATGGTTGAGCTATATAATATAATATACATATTTTGACACAACACGAATACGATCCGTTAACACGATTTGACACTCTTATTGCTAATGCTAAAGCATAAGCAAGTAAGCATGAGGTTTGGGCCCGTCATGGACCCCCCGTCGTGGACTCGACATGCCTTGCTTTGCTGCAGCCTTTGATCTTGGGCCCATTCTGAGCAAACCTGAAGCAACGGCCCAAAACCATGTATTACAACAACAGAACTGCTAGGTGCAGTCGGGATATACAATCGGCATGCAATCGATGTATGAAAATAATAAAATAAAAATAAAAAGGACAAGACAAAAACATCTCTCTCTTTCTTCTTTATCTTCTTTCTTCGTCTCTCTATTTTTTTTTTCTAATCTCTTTCTCATCTCCATGTCCTAGACGACTAGCAATTGTAAAATAAAATTTAAGATTCGAAGCTACGAGCTCCAACCATTGTCAAAAGAATAAAAAAAAAAGGTATGTAATATGCATCCCCATCCATAATCCCCCACTTTGCCCGTTCACCCATCTTTCTCAGACTCTCAACATCCAACTGTGTCTACCCCAAATGCTAATAACCCTTCAACCAACTGCAAAGCACTCCCTGTGCAAAATATTCCAAGACTCCCAGTCCAAATTCCAAGCCGTCTGGCTTTTCATGTTTTGTTATTTTTATATTCACCAGCTATTCACGTTTACTTCTTAAATTTAAGTCAAGAATTTTTTTCTCTTTTCTTGTTTTCTTAATGGAATAAATTAATCTCATGTATATACTTCGCAGAGCACAAAAATTGGGGCGAGACTGGGAGGTTTTGTGACTGGGTTTCTTCAATTTGTGCAACTCATCGTTGATCTCAAAAGTTGCCTCCTTTACTAAAGAATTATATTTTTTCTGGCCAATGTAAAGCACGGTCTGTTAAAGAATTTGCAGATAAATGAACACTTAGAACTGATTACAAAAGAAAAAGGAGACAACTGAGAAAGATAAGAGAGGACGAGAGAGAGAGAGAAAAAAAAAACATTTAATAAATAGCACCGATTGAGCGCCGTTTGCATCATGCGCTTGCAAGCGGCATTTTTCTTACAACAATTATTTAGTATTTATTTGGGATTGCTACCGGTAACAGAGCTTTCAATTATATAACTTTATTAAAAAGTTTTTAAGTAGTAAACTGTTTAATAAGCATGCGCCTAAAGCACTCTATAAAATTATTATGGTGTCTTCAGTGTTCAATTTTCAATAAAAAAAATTTTAATTTAGTGCCTTGAAAAACAAAAGTAGGTATTTGGCTATTTTTAGGTGTTTAAAAGTATTTTTTTTTTATAAATTTTCCTAACATAATATTTTAAAGTTGAAAGAATTTTTAGATTGAATCTTGCATGATTTATGTTAAAAAAATTTGAATAGGTCAAAATTTTCTAGCCAAGAGTCTAATAGCACATGACCCAGTTCTCCAAATGAAAAATCTGGTATTGAAACTCCACCCCTATTGTAGATTTAAAAAAAAATAGTACACAAAGCTTTGAAATCTATTTTCACAGATTTTTTTATTATTAATACTTTTGAGGTTTTGGTAAGAAATAGAGTTTTTTTTTTTAAAATAATAGAGCTTTTAATTGCAAAGCTTTACTATTAAAAAATTGTTTACTTATGGACCAAGCTATTGAAGCCTCTAGCTGCTTGGTCAATTAATTAACTGCATCTCTAACAAGCTGGCTCACGTAGGCCACCTTCAAATTAACTGCATGCAAGCACCCAGATGAAATGATCATATCAACCAGCCAGCCAGCCCATCTAAGAAACGAGCAATGTGAATAGGAAAATAAAGTACTAGAAATCTTCAGTATCTCCTTAATTGAGGCCAGTATTATTCATGTTCTAATTATTTCTCATTGTCTAAAATTGGAGGGCATGACAATCGATCTTCAAAAGATAATATTCTTGTTTATGATCAGGTTGGCGCGCAATAAATTGTTCTATCTGTTTCTCCTTTTCCGTATGTCACGTCTTCATATGACTGAATTGTCACCTCGGTCCAAGCTGTCAATATATAGTAAGTGGAACCTAGTTGACATTGCCACTTGGCTTGCAATATATTGAGTGGCGGCATGTCCATACCAAATTTAAATCATAGAAAAAAAAAAAAAGGAGAAACTTTATGAAGCAGTACTCGTACTATAATTGACAGCAATAAACATATGGAATCCCCACAACACATGATAATTTGTCTCGTCGAGTGGATAATGAACATGATCATCAGGTAGAGGTCCATTAATATTGAAGAATAATGCAGTTTGTTGCCAACACGGAATCCGCAAATAATAAATTAAATGTACGTTTGTAATTCATTCCTTCTTGGCCGGTGCTGACGACTTACACAGAAAATAAAGGGTCATTTCAGATTTGGCCTAAGGCAGGAAATCGAGACAAAACTGGCATTTCCTTGATCATCTGATCTTCTAGTTGAGAATATGTTTCATATCATGAATAGAACAATACAAGGCTAGTGCTTAACATACAATGAGCCACCACATGAAAGCATTGTGCTGAATATCTCAGCTTGATATCTAGTGTATTCCCTTTGCTTATTTTTCAACTCTTTGCATATGAGCTTCACGTCTCTGTTAATAGATGATAATTTTTGTCGTTGTTATTATTCTTTTCATTTGATTTGAATGGTTAGCTTTGTTTATATATATGTTCCATTATTTGTTTGCTTTGTTTAATTTTTTATTCTACTGTGTTTGTTACTCAATAACATATGGAAGAAGATTATGTGAGTTGTAATGTCGGTACAACTCAAGGGGTTGGTAATGACTCATTTTCTCTTTCATTTGATGTGGAGGAGCATGAGAATCTTTCAACCCCTTCATCCACATATATATACACAACAGCCTACCCATTCCATCCCACATTTATCCAAAAAATTCAAGCTCTACAAGGAATTTCATCATTTTCGGCGCTAAATAATCGCCGCATTAAGTCAATTAATCGCTGCAATAAAGATTCCCCAGCGTTTTGGAATTCGCTGCACAATGGTTGCCAAAAAACGGAGGGAACAAAATATTTCCATCAATTTTCAGTAATCGCTGTGTATAATATGTTTAGCAGCGCTTTATCATTTGCTGGGAATAATATTAATACACGCTGGAAATAGCTATTACAAATGGTGATATAAAATGACGGCATTAGTATATGGCGACAGTTTGTAAACGCTGCTAAAGCCTATTATAGTGCTGCAATAAGATTGCAACGATGTAGAAAAAATACTGGTAATTTTACTCTCTTGCTTCAATAATGTACGTTGCATAAAATAAATACCGACGATGTCAACTTGTTTATCATTTGCAACAGTTTAATAACTCGTTGCGAAAGAAAGTCTTTTACAATGCTTTTATCATCGCAAAAGACTATTTCCGTCCATTATCCTGTACCAGTAACAGTTGCAAAAAAAACCAATGGATACATTTGCAACAGCCTCCTAACCGTTGCAAATGATGATCATTTCTGACTATGCTAAACATCGCTGGAATCTTGGTGTACACAGTACCCATCATTATATGAATATGTATCTAGCTAAAATGCATTAGCTTTGGAATATTATGTAATACTGCATGTGCAGTTCCGACCTTTAATTCAATGCCATATCACAAACTTGCATATGTATATATATATATTCCTATAACAGAATTTCAAGTAAGAAGGAGTGTTTTGAAACAAATCAACAACGTTTGCTATTTCTTGTCCATCCCCATACATTTGTTAAAAATCATTGATCAGTTTAAGTTAAAACCGATCAAGGATTTGTAACCATTACATCCCAAATCCAACAGCTAGCATTTACAAACTTAATTCTAGGAAATTAGTTACTTCCAAAATACAAAGAAGTCAAGCATAAACTACTGAATCCAACCCCTTCAGAACCTACTATTAGGCATCAATATTAATGGCCTGGCAAGTCTAGGTGAGACAGGCAGCAACGAGAACTTCATTCTCTAAGCAGAGTCATTCACTTCACAATTTGTCATCCACCATTCCTTGTCAATAATGAGTTGTACTCCAACATAGCAATTGTAGTTCTGTAGTAACAAAGCCCTCTTTAACATTCATCCAGGATCAACACCTTAAGGACCTTCTATCCACAAAATACCCAAAAAACATGTTTAATAGCCCACCATTGCATCAACCAAGGCAGTACCAACATGGTATCTTGCTATAAAAACATACACCCATTAATATTGAGTTGGTCAAGTTAGTGCAATAAACCAATCACTATTGTCAATAAAAAAAAATGCATATATATATATGCAATCCGTAGGGATATACCTAAATGATTGCAGGAATGGTTAATAAATCTTTACTATTATTAGGAGTAGCAATTATATAGAAAGTTTTAACCCAATTAAGACTAATCTTCAGTAGATATAAATAAAATATTTGGTGAATTTCGCTGGCTTCACTATGAAGAATCAAAGGTTAAAATGTCATATATAGACCAAAAAGCACAAATATGTATGTGAAGGTTTAAAAGGAAATTGTGGAATTGTCCAGGAAAAGTGACCTTTCAAAAACATGCATTCATTCTGAAATCTAAATAGTGTCTGAGTTTGATAATAAGAACCTTGTGCTAAAGAGAAGCCCAAGCTGCAGCCTTTTTTTAGGCAAAGTTATACTGCACCATTCTCTCAACTATAGGTGTTAAATACTACTAGTAACCTTGCATCACCATTGCCTGTCAGATAAAGAGGATATATGTGTTAGTATGCAATGCTTTACTACTATTAATAACCGATGGAATTAGGCCCTAAATTCCAAAAGTCATGAGTTCATACCTATATGTATGTTGCACCCAGTCCATGTGCAAAATTACAACTCCAACCAAGTTCCCATCATAGTGCCTTCCCGGTTGCTTTCAATTCCTCCATAATATATTGATCACAAAACATTTACGAATATATCATAACTACTTAATGGCACTGCCTATGATATCCTGCTCACCACCCAAAACTATTACCCTGCAACTCCAAAAAAAACAAGCATCCACCATTTACACAAAAAACCATCACAAAAAAGCATTCCTTCACATCAGTACCAATGGTAGTCACCATGAGTCTCTCTATGAGACTCATGTTGTGACCTCATTGTGTTCGCTAAACTACCCAATATCTTGTCAAACTCAGCCTGCCTCTCCATCAGAAGTCGAATGCTTCCCTTCAAGTCCTCAAACTCACTCTTGTAATACTCGGCTTCTTTTTTGTGTCTTTCCACTTCTTCAGCATGACGTTTCTCCCGTTCAAGATCTATTTTTTTTGTAGAGTCCGGTATTATCATCTCACCTAGCCCCCTAGCATAACCCGGTCTATGTCCCAGGACATCCCTAAATACAGAAGCTGCTGCCTCTTCACTACGTTGCTTAGGTTCCATATCATGCATTTTCCCAGCCATTTGTGTCTGCACAAATTAGTGAACTTCCTATTAGTCTACTCTTTAACAAACAGAACAATGATCACCAAAGTATTGAATTGTAACCTATAACTAGACTGTTTTAAATACAATTCTCACATAAAGCTCGCATGTCGTCTCTGTCACAAATGCGTTGTTCTTTTTAGACCAACGGACTTCCTTGTAAAACTCTACCAGGTTGGGGGTGGTTGAACGCTGTCAAACATGTAGACTAATATATTAATGGTTGTACCCACCTTCTACTATGTGCAATAATGCAATGTATGTTGTTCTTGCGAGAAGTTATCAGAAACCAAGCATTTTTTAGTTATTTCAATGTGCATACCTTCTATCAAAAACTCATATTCTATTCCGGATGCTGTATTAGTTATCAAACTTACATTTTTTGGTACTCCTTCAGCATTTCTAACAAGTGGATTGGGAATTGGAATAGAGTAGGTAAGTAAACCAAACCTTCTCCTCTAATACGCGAACAAATGACTTCATCCCAGCGGTGTGATTGATTTTCAGCTTGCTACGGTTCTCTTTGTTTTGCTTGGACATTTTCTACAAATACACCAACAATATCTCGTTAACTTTAAATCAAAACTTGAGCTGTTATAATGGAAAATGACAACTGAAATAAAATTGACCAAGAAACAAATTAAGTGTATTTGAATTCTAAACTATGCTATACTGTTGGTTTTAATATCATAGCATACTTTATGATTTCTAGAGTCTTATAGCTCTACCTGTGTCTCATGAGCTTCTCCTCACCCAAAACCCTTCAAAGAATGACATTTTTAATACACAACCTATTTCATAAATGGAGCTACTATGACAGTGCCACATAGGTAGATTGTCTAACAGCAGAAAAAATTAAAATTAAATTAGTTCCAACCATATCAAGGCATTGACTCATATTACCCTCAGTGAATTCCCTATGTAAGTTTGTGATATTAATCATTGTACACTAAGTGTTATAGGATTTCTACTTGCATAAAATCCAATAAAACAAAATCTCTTTATGTGAGGTGTCTCAATGGAGAAGGCTGTGCTTCCGACAACACATCCATCATACTTATTAGTGACTATTAAATTAGTGCAGAATGTTACAAATACTAGGCATAACTTAAATGCCTCACTCCCCCATCTACCACATAACTTTGCCCAAACAAGTGGCCCAACCATACCAGGCACACTAGCTAAGGCTTCTTCATGGCTATCATATGACAAATATTTCTTGTGAAGCTCATGATGGAAAGCATTGAATCGCCTTCGTAACTGTTTCCAGACCGTCTTGTGATGATTGTTCTTTTCCCAGTCCAATATGAAGTCAGCCTAAAAGTGTCAAGTTATTAGTTTGAACATATATAGTTTAATATCCAACAACAATTTCTTTATAATGTGCATGTCCAATTCTTGACTTACCCTAACACGGTCCATTAGCTCTTCCTTCTCAACCATAGGTACATCCGTCCATCGCGGGTAACTCATGTCGGCATGATGTTTTAAGATCCATGTGACCCGTGTTGTAAACATCGTTGCATTTTCGCAGCAAGGTGCAGTTTGCCCATCATTGATTTTCAATGGTATTTTCCCATGCTTTCGTTGCTTATCAAACTCAATACATTTCGCTGGCCCACGACCACGTCTTGGTCTTGCAATGTTTTCTGTTGTAGGCTCGGGAACACCTTCTGCTGCAGGTTCTAGATACACATTCCAAAATACCCTTTATAAACAAATAACTAAAGAGGTGGCAATTAAATTTATCAAGATCATATTATGCTTGGATGCATATCATATTCCCCATCTTAATTATATAACCACAGTGCAAGGTTGGTGAATTAGGGCCGCATACCATTTAGATTATCATTGTTGCCTCCACTCCTTGGCCCACTCAATATTGGTCTTCTACTTGCAATGTTTTCTGTTGCAGGCTCGGGAACATCTTCTGCTGCAGCTTCTATATACACATTCATGCACCCGTTATTAGTAACACGTAACTAAAGAGGTGGCTAAGAATTTATGCCAGTCATATTATGCTTGAATGAATTCATATTCCCCATCTCAATTAAATTCACCATACGAGGTTAAGAATTAGGTTGCATACCATTTAGATTATCATTGTTGCCTCCACTCCTTGTCCCACTCAATATTGGTCTTCTACTTGCAATGTTTGCTGTTGCAAGCTCGGGAACATCTTCTGCTACAGCTTCTATATTCACATTCATGCATAGTACTTAATTAGGAACACGTAAACACAACTGCAACCCATATTTTTGCCAATCATATTATGCAACAATGCATATCATATTCCTTAGTTTGAATTAAAGTCACAGTAGGAGGCTAAGAATTAGGTTGCCCCTCCTCCATGTAGATTTTCATTGTTACCTCCACTCCTAGGCCCACACAATATTGGTCTAGAACTTGCAAGTTGAGGCGGCCTATCTGGACTTGGAGGCTGCGTTGAGTCGTCAGAACTACCCGCACCTCCATCATCATCGGGGGTCCATCTTCTTAGTATAGGAGGGCGTGGCCGTCCTATGAATTGGGCAAGGCACAACTCGTCTGAACCCTCCACCTCGCCTGCACCCTCTTCCTCGTCTGGTTGGTGCCATTGATGTTANGTTGTAGGCTCGGGAACACCTTCTGCTGCAGGTTCTAGATACACATTCCAAAATACCCTTTATAAGGAACAAATAACTAAAGAGATGGCAATTAAATTTATCAAGATCATATTATGCTTGGATGCATATCATATTCCCCATCTTAATTATATAACCACAGTGCAAGGTTGGTGAATTAGGGTCGTATACCATTTAGATTATCATTGTTGCCTCCACTCCTTGGCCCACTCAATATTGGTCTTCTACTTGCAATGTTTTCTGTTGCAGGCTCGGGAACATCTTCTGCTGCAGCTTCTATATACACATTCATGCACCCGTTATTAGTAACACGTAACTAAAGAGGTGGCTAAGAATTTATGCCAGTCATGTTATGCTTGAATGCATTCATATTCCCCATCTCAATTAAATTCACCATACGAGGTTAAGAATTAGGTTGCATACCATTTAGATTATCATTGTTGCCTCCACTCCTTGTCCCACTCAATATTGTCTTCTACTTGCAATGTTTGCTGTTGCAAGCTCGGGAACATCTTCTGCTGCAGCTTCTATATTCACATTCATGCATAGTTAATTAGGAACACGTAAACACAACTGCAACCCATATTTTTGCCAATCATATTATGCAACAATGCATATCATATTCCTTAGTTTGAATTAAAGTCACAGTAGGAGGCTAAGAATTAGGTTGCCCCTCCTCCATGTAGATTTTCATTGTTACCTCCACTCCTAGGCCCACGCAATATTGGTCTAGAACTTGCAAGTTGAGGCGGCCTATCTGGACTTGGAGGCTGCGTTGAGTCGTCAGAACTACCCGCACCTCCATCATCATCGGGGGTCCATCTTCTTAGTATAGGAGGGCGTGTCCGTCCTATGAATTGGCAAGGCACAACTCCTCTGAACCCTCCACCTCGCCTGCACCCTCTTCCTCGTCCGGTTGGTGCCATTGATGTTATCCTACAACCGAACATATATAGTAGTCAATTCTAACTGTCCATCTTATACTATCTTTCTATATAAGTGTAGCAAAAATATTATTATGGCACAAGGCTGGACACTTTTTCATCACCCAGAAAGTAATTATATTTTTCAGAATTGTTATATGTGTCACCAGTCTCTATTATGACCATTTTCTTTGTTGTTGTACATTAAATCAACAAGGGCTACATATGTGGGTTTCAACACAAAGATGTGCAGTCAGTGCATATATATACATCATAGATTCATTTTCAAATGTACTCCAATTTTCTACCTCAATCCAACTCCAACTTAGAACATAAAATATCCACAATTAAAAAAGCATAGCTGGTTGTACAATATGTGTAGCAACAACTTGGGAAGGTCAAAAACAGGTACCCTACTCTAAGTTTCCAATATTAATACTTTGAAAGTGTCACCATAGCATTGTGTCAAAGTTAGAACTACAAAAGATTTGGCATCTGTTATTTTAAACTGATTGCAGGCAAGGTCTACTTCATCCATTGTCAAAGTATAAGAAGATTAAAAAAAATCTGCACAAAGCTGAAATGTATATGTATATGTATATATATATATATGTATGCTAGATGCAGGACTCGTTGTATAATAGCATTGTGTCGAAGTCAAAACTACCTTGAAATACCAAAGTGTAGGTAACATTATGCTATCAATATATATATGTATGTATGTATATATATAGCAGATAATCATATATAGCCACATGACTCGAATACTCATAAACCAATCTATAATACCCAAGCCAAGGTTGTAAACTGTTAATGGCTGTCTGCACAACTCAGCTGAACCGTAAGCACTCCACAAGATTATTACAAAGAAGGAAATTATAGGCATACATAAGAGAAGGTAAAAATTATACCTTTATGGAGTCTATTTATATGGTTTTATAAAAAATCTCATACCTGGAAAATGCTCCTCCCCTGGAAATGGACAAAAAACCAAGAGCAGTACCTTGGTGTAACTAAATCTATTCTGTAACAAGATCAGCAGAATTGGTATGCATGCACCAAACTATTTGAATAGCTCATTTGAGGGAGGAACCCAAGCTATAGAAATCGCACAGACCCAAAGAAATATTTGGAAATCTAAAATGGATACGCTTCTCAGTGAAGAGCAATTCTAAGGGTGAAGGCAAATCACCCTCAACAAATGGTACACTAGAGGCATATCTCACCTTTCGTTGCTCTTAGGAATTCACCAACCCATCAGATAACATCCAATCCTAGCGGTCACATCAAAGATCTTTATGTTGATAATTCCTATTTAAACCTTTCTAAAGCATGAGTTTCATAATTATATTTACCCTCAAGTCCACAATTTTCCCTCCAAGGCGCCAAAGTGTCCCGCCCATCTCATAGATGTATTGAGAGCCCAAAATTAGTCTTCAAAACATCCATTCCCAATTCCATATTCGTGCATACTTTTTTTGCATTTAAATATATAAGATTGATGTTGTACTATTACAATTCTTCCCAAGACATGCGGTGACTAAGCTAATACATGCACATAGGCTTTTTATGTTTTGATTGGGTCAACTCTAATATATCATTTTCAGCAGTGTTCTCACCATTCTATGCTTGCCCATCCTCCAATGATCAACACAAATATGATTAAATATTTCTCTTCAATGTGCATCTTTGAAAACTAAATATAGCAGTAATTTGGCCAAATAAGCGTTCAAAATGACCCAATATGAAATCCACATGCTTTTGTAATTGTTAGATGCCACCTTTACCTCTCAAGCTTGTTAGAACATGCAAAAGTGAGAAATGCCTCATATAATAATTATATTACCATTTACGTCATTATTTTGGCATTGTATATGACCTATATATTGCCCATCTAAGCAAAGTGCATATTAAGAATTCGGCTTGACTAGCTTGTTAAAAGTCATTCAAATTTTAATAGAGTAATTTATTTCCCATATCCTTATTTGACAATACCCATCTGCTTTGTAATGGTGTCATCCCATAAGAATCACACGCAAATAATTTGTCATTTTTTTCCTCATTCAAGAAAGTGCATCTGATTGGTAGTGGACTTGTGCTCATGATAAATAAGTCATAGTCAAATTGACACTTGCTGTCCAAACATGCTCTAGAGTCAACAAATTATCATGCAAGGGACCCGGATAGGTGGCAAGACTGTTGGGTAAATTAAATGTATAGTATATAAACAATAATATACATATATATAATATATAAGGCACACCTAATATTTTCTAGTCCTCGGTAATACACCAAATTTGACCTAGTAGTCATACAAGACACACAATATGAGTGTGTGTCTATGTTAGAGAGAAAGAGTCCTGTTAATAAATTTGGTTCCAATGTTAGCTACTGAAGATTAAATAACTAAATAGTGTAAAAGGATATCTTTATCAATCCTCATTCGATACTGTTGCAATGCTTGCCGCTATGTCCACATTCTGCTGCATGGTACACTAGATTACCATCTAACGGCAAAAAGGGATATCAACTTTAACTTTGTCAAGCAAATAATACCACCAACCTGTTACTAATAAATCTGCATAAATTGGTTGCAAATGAATGTTAGATAACATACAAGAAGCACGAGCTCATCATAGTCAAATTAACATATTCTAGTGTATGTTAATACATATCATCATATAACCCTCCAAGATAGAGGCGTGTGTTTGTGCAGTCAATGAAGTTTAGAAAGGAAATGGGGAAAACTATACAGGTGCTAGTTCAATGAGAATAAATGGCTTCTTCATGCAATTTATGTGGTAAAAAATGACTACTCTGAGTCAGACAGGAAATCATCATCAGAATCTGTCTCCTCTAGAACTGGACTTGAATGATCGGCAACACCACGGTCTGAACCTGACTCAGGCTCTGCGTCATCTATAAAATCATCTCCAACTTGTGGCTGTCCAGATGACCCAACTAATCTTGATGCATCAAACTCAAATGGTTGTATATCAGGCCTATGGAGTGGACTTGCCACTCCAACATCATCAAAGTCAACATTTATTGGGAAACTTTTAGATTCGTCATCTTGATACGCCTCACCGTCACTTGATGATGTTTCATGATTCTCGTTTAAATGCACTTGTGGGATGTCATATACATTCCTATTCGTGAACTTTTGTGCGACATACCAACCACCTTTAACCCTTCTATCTTTGACATAGAAACATTGTTCAGCTTGGCATGCCAAAACAAAGGGTTCATCTTTGTACCATGTCCTGGCAACATTGACACTAGTCATATGTGAATCCACTCGGACACCTCGTCTTCGATCGCCAACGTCAAACCAGTCACATTGGAACAAGTACACTCGACACCATCCCATATAATGTAACTCTACAACATCATTTAGAACACCATAGAACTCTAAATTATTTGCTTGCTCATCCCCAGTTACCATAACACCAGAATTTTGAATGCAGCGACGTTGTTCTCGATGCTTTGTGTGGAACCTTTTACCATTTACGATGCACGCAGTGTAAGATCTAATCTGAGATTCAGGGCCGCAAGCTAAGGCTTATAGATCATCAACTACTTCAGTAGGGGTATCTTCACGCATAGTTTGAACCTGGAAAATCACAATCTACACCATTAATAAGCATGTAATTATGCATGGACTGTAGTACTATGGGTAAATACTGAGAATAGTTAGAATTGATGATTCAAGTGTAAGTCCATGTTACATACACGTTTCTTGAACCATGCCGGGAACTCTACTCGATGCGTTCCATCGGCATGCATTGGATTCTTTTCCTTACATATTCGATAGTGCTCACTGCACACCATATGGTCACCATCATTTCTTCTTAAAATTGTTTGACAACAATAACCACAAAAGATGTGCAGCAGGCTTAAACGCCTGACTAAATTCAAAAATCTATATATACCACAAAATACTAAGAGCATATAAAGGATGCGTACTCTATATAGGCAGCAATCTCGGTGCAGTTGTTAAGCACGTACCAACAAGCTGAAGTCAATAGTATTGGATCTAATTGAATAGGTGATGCCACACCCATAGGACGGACCTTCTGTGTGAAAATGCTAAATCCATCTATCCTATCCTCTCCAAAGCATCAATGTTGCGGTCTGGTCTGTTGAATCTCGTCTCAATATCGTCGAGATACATCGAGCAAAATGTCAAGCATTCTCGATGAATGTATGCTTCCGCTATTGATTCTTCTGGACGAGCCTTATTCTTAACATGTCGCTTAAATCTTCCAAGAAACCGCTCAAATGGGTACATCCATCTATATTGCACTGGTCCGACAAGCATCGCCTCACGGGGCAAATGGAGAGCTAGGTGGATCATGATATCCAAGAATGACGGAGGAAAAATCATCTCCAACTTGCATAAAATGAGGACGATATCACTTTCGAGCCTTGACAAACAATCCACACTTAGAGTTCATGCACAAATCTCTTGGAAGAACTGACTAAGCTCTATCAAGGGCAAAGCAACATCGTCTCGCAAATACCCCCTGACTGCAATAGGGAGTAGCCTCTGCAAGAAAATGTGACAGTCATGACTTTTCATCCCTACTATTTTGCAATCACGAACATTTACACATCTTGAAATATTTGCCGCAAACCCATATGGAAATTTGACATCAGCCAACCACTCACAAAACATTTTCCTCTCATCGCCATTTAGTGTAAAACATGCATGCGGCATTACACACCGGTCACCTCGTTGCAACAAATGAAGTTCCTTTCTTATACCCAAATTTGCAAGGTCACGGCGAGAGTTAATATTATCTTTACTTTTTCCAGGAATGTTCATTAGGGTGCCGAGTATGTTGTCACAAATATTCTTTTCAATATGCATTACGTTAAGATTATGCTGAAGCTGAAATGAGGACCAATACGGTAAGTTGTAGAAAATGCTTCTCTTGGTCTAGTTCAACTCTTCATCAGTCTGCTTTCTCTTCTTCTCACCTTTGCCAAATTCCACGTCCCTAAAAAGACTGAGTTGATGGAGAATATCTAGTCCTGATAATAACCTTGGCGGCATGCGGTGATCATCATTTCCATTGAAACAAGATTTTTTCTTCCTCCATACATGGTTTGGTGGTAAAAAACAACGATGTCCCATGTAGCAATGCTTACGGCCAAAGGTCAACCACATAGAATCTGTATTAGCATTGCATGAAGGACAAGCTAATTTCCCTTTAGTTGACCAGCCTGACAGGTTTCCATATGCGGGAAAATCGTTTATTGTCCATAGTAAAGCCACATGCAATCTAAAAGTTTCCTTCTTGTATGCATCATATGTATGCACCCCATTCTCCCAAAGCTCATTCAATTCATCTACCAAGGGCTGTAAGTATACATCAATCTCATTACCAGGTGATTTTGGGCCAGGAATGATGAGAGACGTGATGAAAAATTTCTCTTTCATGCAGAACCATGGAGGCAAATTATATGGCACAAGGATAACAGGCCAGATACTATACGGTTTTGCAAGGTTGTTGAAAGGATTGAAACCATCACTTGCTAAACTAAGCCTAACATTGCGAGCATCTGCAGCAAACCAACTATGATCATTATCGAAAGTAGTCCAAACGACTGAATCAGCTGGATGCCTCATAGTACCACCATCACTAGCTCGTTGCTCTTTATGCCATCTCATATAGGCTGAAATCTTAGCTGACATATATAGTCGTTGCAACCTCGGCTTCAAAGGAAAATGACGCAATACCTTTTGAGGGATTAAACGGTTTCTATATGTATTGGGCAACCACTGAGGGGCCTTGCATTTTGGACACTCATTCATATTTGCATTGTCTTTCCAAAATAACACGCAATCATTAGGACAAGCATGTATTTTTGGTATTTGAATCCTAAACCCTGCTCCAATGAACGTGACTCTTCATAAGAACGAGGGAAATGAGCGTCTGGAAATGCAGACCTCAACAACTTCAGGAGAAGATCAAAGGACTTTATCGACCAACCACCAATGGATTTAATATGAAGCAACTTCACAATGAAGGAGAGCTTTGAAAACTGTTTACACCCCTGGTAAAGTGGACGTCGTGCATCATCTAATAATTTGTCAAATGAGAATGAAAGGGTTGGCTCGCCTAGAGGTGGTTGACCTCTAGGTTTGGCAAAATCGTCTAACGTATCCATGAGCGTGCCTTCCCAGATGTCATCTAACATTTGCTCCATGTCATCAATATATTCGTTTTCATCACTAGGTGATATCACTAGGTGATGAGGACTGATTGTCATCACTAACATCCAGAATCTCGTCTTCCCCATGAAATATCCAAGGGTTGTAATTTGGATTAATCCCATTTAGGTACAAGTGAGTTTCCACCTCAGGTATAGGGAGGAAGATATTGTTATAGCACGAATGGCAAGGACAACGGGTGCGGTTAGTGCTCGTTGTGTTCTCGCGAGCTATTGTCAGGAACTGTTCAACCCCTTCAGCATACTCTGTTGACATAAGTCTATCATTCAGGTACATCCAACTTTTATCCATCTAGTCACACAAATAGTGACATAATTAGTGCTTCTTCATGATAAGGGCAACGCAGTTAAAGTCATCTACGAAATGCAGTTATAAGCATGAGCACTTCAAAGTTGAAAGAGATGACCCAAACAATTAAGGGAATAATGAAAGCTCTTTACTTGTCGTAAAAAAATACTCATAAATCAGCATATATACCATGAACTGGGCAATTGGGAAACTAATATGGATAGTGTGAAAACTATTAGTTTGGAAAAGTCCATATCGAACTATACATTAAATCTAATATTGAATATAGCTGGTTGTTGGGTGAGGTTGTGATGTTGTGTGTTATAGGATTTTCTCAGGCATGCCAACTATGAATTAAATCAAACAGGAGAAGGTTGAAAATCACCATGTAGCGAATGTTCATGTTTTGGGATACAATGACAAAGCAACATGTTATATGCATGATGTCTGCTTCGAAAGCATAACCTATATTCGAAGCCATCGCAAAAGACTTTTATAGGCATATCCGGCAGTTTAAGGGCAATTATTTAGGGGGAAAGGCTAAAGAATAGCAAACTGAATCGGTTGGTATATTCTCCATCCCAAGACAAAAATATATTAATGGAATCTGGTGGGAATGAATATTTAAGGTGCAGAACTTCAAGTCATTGGACATTTTTTTCACTTGAAGTACTGCAAGTAGTATGTGTTTAGTAATTCTAGCCTTCATACTAGTTTTGTAAATGCATAATTAATTGGAAAAAGTCCACTAGCCTGATGTGGCTGAATTGTGTCCATCTTGGGAATCGATGAAGAACGTGAAAAAAGAAAATGAGATCACCATCTCCGGCCAATTGCTTCCTCACTAAATATGTAGCAGGCTAAGCGTAGAAATTAGTAATTCGGGCTTTTTCCGGAAGTTGTTGTTTCACCTACCTAAACTGAGGCTACTACTTGATGGCCAACAAGAGCTTTGTTCAGTCCTGATCAAAGGCCATTAAAGTGGAAGTGATTAGAAATCCCATGTAATTCATTGATGATAGTAATTCTCCTGAATCTGTTCTGCTTCCCTTGTAAAAAACCTTGCTTATAACAAGAGTTGATAATAAGTAGAGGCCTATAAGCATGCATTCGCTGCCTATTCATGGGATTTTACAAGTGGGAAGAAATAATATACAAGCATGACTTAACTTGCACAGATTAGTGCAAGAAGTGTTGGTAGGTCAAATTGGGGTTACATTATGGAAATAATTTACCCAAAACCATGGAGATAATAAAATTTATAGCAGAATTTCAACTCTTGAGATATGATAAAATATAGTAGATTACGTATTTAACTTAACACAATAACCTACCAAGAGAGAGAACTCATACCATAAATCTTAATGCAGTTTCAAAATCTCCATGGAAGTTATAAATAGTTAGAGTAAACCAACACACAAAATAATAATATATTGGATTAGCCATCATTTCTATACAACAAATGAGTCTGATTAGAAACTATTGCTGGGCTAAGGTTTAATTTCTTTCCAAGATTGGCCCTGTATGTTATGGTTCTCACCTTTGAAATTGCAAGTCTACAAATATACGAATACAAGTACAAAATACATGCCGAAACTATATGCAAAAAAAAAATGACAAACTGATTGCTTCACTAGTTTAAGTAAGGGAAGTGCAATACCTTTAAGATTAACAAACTCAAGTAGTATGGCCGTCATTCAGGATTTGATGGAAATGGACGGCAAGATTCTGTGGATAGGAACACCCTGGTTCATACATATCCCCAAACAACATCCCTTCTTCCAACCCTGTCCCAAATCACATAATTTTGAATAATTGAAATTCACAACTAGATGTAGGGTAGGAGAAATAATCCTCAATATATTTGAAACTCTAATTGCATAAACCCTAACAGCTAGCCGAAACTTAAAGGTTGCAAATTACCTCAAAATTTGTTGTGGTTTCTGCGAGAGAGATGATTGATGGTGGTGGCCTTGTGAAGGAACAACAGGTCTGGAGATGCCCAAAGAAGAACACGAAAATGCAACAATATACGTAGTGTTCCTTTCGGGAATAATGGGAAATGGAGATGGGAACATCAATGAGATTCCCGTGACCTTGAATGGTGGGAATTATGAAGGGGAAAAGCGTGAGGCACGAACGGAAATATCATCATCTTTAACAGCGGTTTGTTTTAAAATTGCCGCAATAACCACAATAACCGACGTTAATCGACACGCTGCATTTATGGATTTTTTTTGCAACAACAAAAATTCGTTGCAACAAAATCAAATCCGTTACAATAAGACATAACATTGTTCAAAGGCGACCATATTCCAAAATCGCGCGATAATTCAATGGCGATTTGAATATCGTCTTAATTTCAACATATTTCCATCGATTATAATTGCATCGATAGCAAAAATGCCGGAAAAGATCAAATTCCTTGTAGAATAAAGCACCTAATAACTAATCAGTGGTTTGGGAACACTTTATGAAAGTGCTACCTATTGACTCCAATAACCCAAAGCCTAAGTGCAATCATTGTGATAAGCAGTATAGTTGCCACTACAAGAATAACACTTCTTCTATAAATCACCACATTTATAATGTATGTGAAAATTCTCCTCTTAGGATTAAAAGAGTTGGAAAAAATAAATCCTCTAGTGGTAAAAGGGATGCGGAGAAAAGAGTATGTAGCCCACAAGTAAAGTATGATGCTGAAAAACTTAGGGTGTCAACCGCTAAGTTTTTTATTAGGTGTGAATTGCCTTTTAGGTTAGTGGAGCACTTAGGGCTTATTGAGTATGTGACTGATTTAGAGCCTCAATTTACATTATCATCCTGACTCACTCTAAAAAGGGATATTATTAAACTGTATAACAAAGAGAAGATATAGCTAAAGAAATTATTAGATGGTCAAAGAATTTGTCTAATCACTGATACCTGGACATCGATGCAAAACATGAACTACATGTGCATTACTGCACATTTTATTAATTGCAATTGGAGATTGCATAAGAAAATAATAAAGTTTTGCCAAATTCCAAATCATAGGGTGAAACTATTGGGATGGTGTTAGACTTGAGGTTGCATGATTGGGAGATTAATAAGATTTTAACTATCACAGTTGATAACGCCTCATTTAATGATGTTGTTGTTGATTACATGAGGATGGTGATAAAGGATAGTGATTGTACCATATTGGGTGTTGAGTTCCTTCACATGCGTTGTGCTGCCCATATATTGAATTTGGTTGTTAATGACGGTTTGAAATAGGCTAATCAGTTGATATCAACAATTAGAGAAGCCGTCAAATATGTGAAGTCTTCACCGTCAAGGTTTTCCAAGTTCAAGGCTTGCAATAAAGGAAAATATTAGTGGGAAGATGCTTTGCTTGGATGTTTCCATTAGATGGAACTCCACATACTTGATGTTGAACACCGCTGTAAAACACAAATTAGCCTTTGAACGCTATTATATGTATGTGGATAATGAATTCATGAACCCCACTAATGATGATTGGAAAAAAGCACAGATTTTTGTAGAGTTATTGAAAATATTTTATGATGTTACATTGAACATTTCTGGTTCTTTGTATGTGACAGCTAATGTATATTTTCAAGAACTATGCACAATCGAAGATACATTAATTGATATGTGCATAAGTAATGATAGCATCACTAGGACCATGGGCACGAATATGAAAAATAAGTTTGAAAAGTATTGGGGTAGCACAAATAAGTTTAACATGATGATATATGTTGCCTTTGTACTTGATCCAAAATACAAAATGTTGTCAATGAGATTTTGGTTGTGACGATGCAAAGGGGATGAGTTGGGGGATAAGATAGAGGCCAAGGTTAAACTCTTATTAAGCCGCTTAATTGAGCAGTATAACAAATTTTGTGTGGCTAGTGGGGGTCTAATGTGGCTCAAGAGAGGCCAAGCACTACTTCTACTTCTTCTAGTAGCTTGACTAAATTTGATAGCAAGTTAGAGAAATACCTTGAAGAGCAAGGGTTTATGGAGTTTAGATCATACATAGATAGGTATTTTTCAGAGGGATGTGCACCAAAATTACTCAGTTTTGATATCTTGGATTGCTGGAGAGTTAATACCGCCATTTATCATGTTCTTGCTGAGGTAACACGTGATGTGTTAGCCACTCTTATTTCCACTGTTGCCTCAGAGTCCGCATTCAGTACTAGAGGACACATCTTGGATCCTTTTAGGAGTTCATTGTCTCCAGAGACTGTTGAAGCTCTCATTTGCACCCAAAATTGGTTAAGAACCAAATCTATTGACATCTGGGAGTTGGAAAAATACATAGAATTGATGGACTTTGAAGGTAAGTTTGAAACTTGAAATATTTTTTTAATATCTATCTAACTTAGTTTATTATATATCTAACTCTGTTTTTTAAATTTTTTTTAGATGATTATCTAGTTTTATCTTCACATCAGGCTTATGTGAATCAACTTTCCCAATCATGTTGAAAAAAACTAGAGTAAGTGAAACTTTTATTTGTTCTTTTTATCTATTAATTAATTCTCAGTACTTAAGATATATATGTAAATAATGTTGTGGACAAATGGAACTTTCATATCTGTTTGATCTAATTGGATGGTTCTGTGGAGTATATCATCTTGACAAATAATCGACAAATATGAAATGGGCAAATCATGGCCTGTAAAGGTTTATAAAGTATTGGGTTTATGCTAGTTTAATCTAATTCAGCTGAACTTCTATGCAAACTGTGCTCGTTTTCAAAAATTTTACTGTTATTCTTGAATGGTTTGATTCCATAATAAACTCATATAGCATGGAACTTAAATAATTTTCATACATCTAGTGAGCATGAGAAAATTATTTATATAGTATGCTCTATAAATCTTCATTATATGAAGAAATTATTTCTACTCGGCCTTGCAAGGCAGTGATGGCCATTGGCCTGCTGAAAATGCCTCCATTATTTTTTCTACCCCTCTTGGTGAGACACTCTTCTCCATTGTCTTTTATTTATTTTTTATTTATCACTATAATTATCACTTTATGAAGCAGGACCTACCATTTTAAAATATCAGTATGTATCTAGCTTTATATTACTTAACCACTGTAAAAAAAATATTATATAGGCTATCTAGCATTAAAAAATATTTTACTGAGTCTAATTTGTCTAATACGTACCACTAGACAATGGTATTAGCCATATTTGCTAATAGATGGTATTAAAAAATATTTTAATGAGTCTAATTTGTCTAATACGTACCACTAGACAATGATATTAGCTATATCTGCTAATGTCTGTCTTGTTTTCATTCCAAAAAATTGCAAGTAATGTGTATGTACATTACAAGGCATCTTAATACAGTGTTCCCTATTGAGCATCAAAAGGAAATCCTTCGATACATATACTGCCATAAGGTATAATATATTCTAAGAAGCTTTACATATTAGGATTAGCTGTTTCTATAAATAAACTAATGTCTCTTCTTTTATTCTTGTTTTGCAGTCTAATGGGTTGTCATATGCTGTTGCTCATGGTCCTCTTCACTGGATTCAAGCATATTTTAAGCATTACTTTTGGATAGTTGTTTTCTGGATGTGTTTTTCCAAATTTGTTTTGTCATTTTGTTTGTTAATCAAGTGGGTACTTGTAACTTTTGTGGCATTACATCATGTCTATGGTTGGTTTGGATCTTAACAATTATTGTAAAAATGGAAAAACGTGATCAAGTTAAATTCATAATCACATAATCAGAGTGGCTACAATATGACACATGTTAAAAAAAATTCAGTTTTTTATTTTATTTTATTTTAAACCCAGATACAATCGGGTTTCGGACCAGGTCTAACTCAGCTTAACCTGAGCCTGAACACGGCCCGAATTTGAGACCTAGGTTCCCAGTCCAGGTGTAGTTTCTGAGTTGGAACCCGGATGAAGAGTCTTAGTTATGGTAGACATGCCAAACTTTTCAACAAAAGCTTCATTTTGGTTTTTTTTTTTTGTTGAATTGGACTTTTTGCTTCTTCTTTTTTTAAGTGTTAAATTACTTTTTATCAATTTACCAAATATAATACTTTTGTTTGAAAGAAGTTTTACTGTTTTATGTCAAACGCACTTTTTAATTGTCGCCGAATCCATTCATCCGTCTTATTAACTCACTTATGCAAGCAATGAAGCCAATCAGCAGTACCCGCCAATGAGTAGTAATCTTAAGAATGTCGATCTCAAGACTATAATGTCTTTTGCAAAAACAACATGGGATCTCCTACCATTTTCGAGTACATGACATTCACTGCGAGTTTGGAGCAGCAATAACATATGGAAATTTTAATCCACTTGAAGAGTGCCTCGATCTAAACAATTGATATGTTTAGAAAGATGTTGTTCTAGTTCGACATAGTTACAGACTTCGAAAGATATTTACTAACTAACCAACATTGAAAATACAATAAATTAACTCTGCATTATGCATAGATCAGTCCCTTTCTATGAGTGTATCGCCAAAAGTACTGGCAGCTCAAGGAGATGCATTAATATTAATTAGTTACTCAACTAGTACTGGTTGTTGTCCAAGTAGAGGGAAGTTGGGTGGAGTTCACGGGAGGCATGGTGCGGACATTAATGTCAACGGGCAGCAAGCGGTATTGAATGTCAAGTTCACGGAAAAGCTTAGCCATCTCTTCAACCAAAAGAGATCTCCTTGCCCACCTTTCTCCCATGTCTTGGTGGTTCATTCTGTGTGTTAGCCATACAGCTATCTTCAGTCTGTTTAACTCTTCCACGTCCTTGAATATAAACATGGGTGAAGGATACCAGTGCTCTTTCTTGCCCTCAATATAACTGCATGCAATGGCAGCCATTAAAAGGAGAAAAAGGGTATACAAATTAGAAACTTATATATGGACAGATATGTATAGACATTGTGCAGTAAGCTGTGAGTTATCTTAATTCCTGCACATACCTTATAACTCTTTGTTTAATGGTTGCAATCTTCTCTGCCGGAGTTGATATATGGACGCAGAACTCGACGGCATCTCCCATGTCAGGACTGCGATAGAAGTTATTGATGGGCTTTGTAGAAAGAACACTGTTTGGGTAAACAATCTTCGTGTTGTCGTATCTCAGAAATACAGTAGTTAAGATATTCATTTCTTCTACAACCATCTGAAATTTTTCAAAGAATCGATTAGTCCCCCTTGCGTATGAATTGAGTAGCAAAAACTTCCAAAAATATAACATTTCAAAAATGGAAAGTTACCTGAACTCCGTCAATCTCACACCGATCTCCCACATCAAACGGGTGCATTGCAAATAAGAAGATGATTGCTTCAAATACTGTCTTGAGGGTGTTCCCAAAAATAAATGCAACAAGGAGGAGCTGAGAGCTTAAAAAGAGAAGAAATTTGGTGGTGGCGATTCCCAGAATTAGGAGCCAAATAACTAACATAACAATGCTAACTAACACGTTCACAACACGATGAAGTATATTCACGGCTGTTTTGGTATCATTCAACGTCAAAGCGAGTGCTCTCCGCTCTCTGAACACATTGACCTGGAATAAGTATATCCATTTCTATGTCAAATCATGATGACATTTCAGAAGTGCATCCACATAATGTGAAAATGGGACAGTATTTGAAGAACTATGACTCATTTACTCTTTGCAAGTGCCAATGATGGCTTGCTCACACGAGACAAAATCATCATAAATGTGCAAAATATTGATGAGTTACAGATTATGATTAAGACCGAGCATTAATTGTGGTTTCACATTTCACTTCGGCCAAACTCTAAGTAACTAGCTAGGTTTGGATCTGAGTTCACAAGTACTTGAACCTTGATTGAAATTTAAACAATAAGATATTTGCACCAACTTGTATGCATAGAATTCAAAGATTGTAAAGCATGATGCTTCTAATTAATTTATCCATTAGTGTGAAAATGGGGAAAATTTTAAAGAGAAGCCATTTGTTGACCAATCCTTACCACCCAGTTCTTCAAGGAAGATTTGCTAATTCTGTGTGTCTCAAAGGCTCCTTCAAAGAGACCCATGGTTGTCAAAGCCTCGTCTTCCCGCAAGAATCGCATCAAATCTTCCAAGTAGATGTGCCTGACAAAGCAAATGTTAATAGAGATTGATTATTTATTAAGAGAACAAGAAAAACTGTAACCAAATTGCATATACAACGGAAGCTGGCCGGTGATCAATATAAATCCTTTTCATGGTACTCCACATTTAGGAAAGACGAATATCTGATCAACAAGCGGGGCACGCTAAAAGCTTTGTTAAAATAAGCCCTAACATTAAAAGAATGGTTTAAGAAAAGGGTCATGTTCATGATCCAGTCTGAATGAAGACATAAAAAGCTCACAAAACGTTAAAAAAAAAATATCAAGGAGCAAGGACTTACTTGGCCCCATGCCTGGCGACATTCTGAAATATCTTCTTGGCTGCAGCTTTCGCCTCCAACTCACTCCTAATCTGTGTATTAGACCCATGCTCGTTCGTGGCATCCAATATTTGTTCATCCAAGGTAGTAAGAGTCCCATTCCGAACAATCCTCATCAACCTCTTCATATTCCAAGCCGATACATTCTTCGGATTCAACTTATGTAGGTGATCAATGCTTATCCCTTGATCATCTCCCTTCTTATTGGACATTGCCCCAGACATCTTCTCATTTTTCACTCCAGGGGTCCTCTGTAGAAGTCCACTACTCCCTATAACCCTTCCACTCTTTGGTGGAGGGAAAGCAATTGCCTTGAGATCATGGGGCACTTTAGCACCAACGTTCTGTAACTTTTTGACCTCATCAGAAAGCCTAGCCTCCTCCTCTGCATTTCGAATCTCAATCAATGGCGGCCCCGAAAGCGTCTCAATCACATACTGAGTAAACAAACACTCCTGAATCCTATCAAAATAGGTACTGACATGAAAAGAAGAAGCCAAAACTTTCACCATAAGGGTCTTCACCAACCAGACCAAGGTACCCAGCAACAAACACACAAGCACCTTAGTCATATACTTAAGCTTATCACTCTTGGTCTCTCTCTCAACCTTCTTATCAAAAAGAAAATGCCAAGCTAGCAAAACAAGCCCTAACCACAGACAATTCTGCACGGCCTTTCGTACACCATATACAAAATAAAGAACCTTTTTACGTAAAACGAAATTCCTTTCTATAAAGAACACTAGGATCCGAATCCCCCAACCAGACACCAACCTCCCACATATCAAAACCAATATCAGAACTTGCCATTTCCACAGTTTGAGCTTCCACAAGTTCTTCTCTTTCAGATAAGGAATAAAAAGAGAGCAAATAAAAAAGGCAATTATCACAACCAAACTCACAAATTCCAATACAGTCAAAGCGCTCAGCTTCGTCTTCCTGTACTCGTCCGGCAAGTCCTCCCATAACGGATCGTCTTCATCTTCGTCCAACGCCTTCGGAAGTAAACCGGACCGGAGCTGACCCGACCTATGAACCCGTTCCGATCGCCTCTCTGACTCTTCATGAGGTGGGTCCATCAGCCGCGACTTTGTTTTCACTCTCGACAAGCTCGACTTTTTTTGAAACGATGAATTTGATGTACACCTCACCACCTCTCCACCTAAATCCCCAGACCCACCATCGCGACATTGTTGCGGCTGTGGTTGTTGCTCTCTGTCGTAAGACGGTTGCTTGTTACGATATCGCATATAATTATCGTCTGCGGCCTCAACTCCGACATTCGAGACATTGAGCTCCTTGGACATCTGGGGCTTCTCCGGAGACTCCGTTACTGAAGGTAAGTTCAGTTTCCGATGGTTGGGGCGGAGCTCATCCATTTCCAAATCCATGTCCAGAGACATCTCGCCGGACACCATCTGATTGTGCAGGAACTGACCAATCAACTTCGACGGGGGGTCCTGCTTCCCTTTCCCACGTTGCACAAAATCAAAACCTCCACCATTTCCATTATTCAGGTCGTTCTCTCTAACAACATCATTGCGAACGTCGTCGTTGTTGGTATGGCAATCGTCTTTCCAAAAGTCATAGCTGGACTCCCTCCAAATCTTGTTCTTTTTGTCGTTCTTAACGGCATCCACTACATCCTTACTGTTTGAATCTCCCTCGTCGATTTTAACGACGACTTCTCCGTGGTCGGATGACTCAACTGCCCTCATGATCGCTGCAAAGTAGGGAAGCTATTCGGAATCGTGCTGGTGGAGAAGAATGGGGGAGTTATTCGTGGGCAAAGTCACAGAGCAACCAGCAGCAGAGATGTTCCTTGAATGCTTGTAGAACCATGTATTTCGAAGGATTTCCCTGGAGAGAGATCCATATTTGATAGCGATAAAGTAAAATATTTTCTATTTCATATAAGAATTATATCTTCACCGCGCATATAGTTTTTTAGCGGGCATGTTAGCAAAGTTGGTGATTTCCTGAGCTTTTCGAGAAAATCTGGTTGACGCGTGCACTCTCAATGCAATAAAAAACACTGCAGTTTCAAAACACGGACGACAGAGAGAGAGAGAGAGAGAGCACTTTCAGCCGCAGCGTGGTGCGTGCATGTGGTTTGGTTCGGCGTAAAAATAAAATAAAATAAAATAAAAATCCCTAGATTTTTCACACAATGACGGAAGTGCCACCATATGACAGATGTATTTTTTTTTGTCCGAAATTGGTAATTGCGTTGAGAAAGACGACTACAAATTATGACTACGTTATGAGAGTGTAATTCTGAGGAAATTGTGGGTTAACTCATCTTTTAAGTCTGGTTTAAAGAAAAAGATTTGTTTCAATTTTATAAATATGTTCAAAATTTTGTTTATAAGTAATGTAAGATTTATTCCTCAATACATTCTTTCATATACATAACAGTATTTTTTCTAATCCTTATCACGGGATAATTAGCTTGAGCTCCTATTCGTCCTAGGACATGCTCTGATTCCATAAAAAAATTCGTAAGACTGACTCATTTTTTAAAATCGATTCAAAGAAAAATGAAATTTTCTTCAGCATTATAAATATGTTCGAAACGTTTATCTACCAGCAATATTAAATTTATTGCTCCACAACTCCTCCAGGCTCTTCTATTCATGTTATGTCAACAAGCTGCCAAATACATCTCTGTGAATAAATTTTTAAAAAATAAAATGTGACAGTAATTTGTTTTTTTTTTTTTGGATGTGACAGTCATTTTACATAAACCTGGCTAGACACAAAATCTACGAAATTGCATGACAAAAAAATAAAAGGTTCCCAAAATATGGCAGTTTTATTGGTCTTGTCTGTTTTATTGGGCTGTATTCCAAATTGCTTATCAAACCAAAAACCTGCCTTGTGCCTAACTTAGCTTTTTAACTAATTTTCTTACATCTGCTGCAATTTTCATTTTATAGGAAAACGATAGTTGAAAAAAAAATTTTAAAAAAGGGGGCTGGAATGAGGTGCAAATGCAATGGACCGGGGGGTATTTTGGGACTCGGAGGGATTGGCTCCTGAGTACGTGTCCCAATCCAAAACGGTCTCCTATCTTAATATTAAAAAATAAAAATAGTGGATCGACCTGCCTCCTCAGGACGCCACGAGGCTACCCGGCTGCGTTTGTTTTCTGCCCCAGTTCTAGTGACCTGATTAGTGACTTAAAAGCGCTATAAACGCCAAAACTCAAGGGAAAGATTGCTACGTGTCGTAGACCGTTTTGCTTGAATTTTTATATTACAGACAGCAGAGAAGCAGCACTATGAAATGAAATTGGCAAGTACAACAAAAGGAAGGAAAACCAATCCATGTTTTGTGGGTGTTGATGCGATTTTTTAATCGTTCATTTGACATTGATGGTTATGTGTGTCTAAATCTAGTTGGGAGTAGATGACGTCCAATTCCTTTGGAGTCAACCAAGACAGACCGCAAACGAACATATTTGTATTGTATGTTTGCTTTGATTACCATCGCTGTCTTCCTCAGGGATTTTCACTCTACCGAACACACCAACTAAAGGAGGGTGTTTCTTTCTCGTCTCTCTTGGTGAGATTGCCCATTCAAATTTTTTGGGTCTTCAAATCCTCAAGCCCTACTTGTTTTGAATTATTTAGATGTAATGATTCTGAAAATTAAAGGTTTAACCAAATTAGTATTCAACAGTCTTAGAATTTTTGGATCAATGGTTGGGTCTTTAACAATTAGAATCAGAGCAGGGATCACATCACGGATTCAAGTCACGAATAGGGCAACCTATAAATTGGATTAAAATGTCTTGGTACTTTGTATGGGTATAGTGTCTTCAAATCGTCAAACCCTACTTGTTTTGAATTATTTGGATGTAATGATCTTGAAGGTGAAAGGTTTAACTAAATTAGTATTGAACAGTTCTATGACTTTTGGACCAATGGTTGGGTCTTTAACAATTGGTATCAGAGCAGAAACCACGTCACGGGTTCAAGTCAAGGAAGGGGCAATTAACCTATAGGCTGGATTAAAATGTCTTAGTATTTTGTATGGATATAGTGTTAAGTCATTGAATACTGATAGATGAGTGTAGCTGCCAAAAGAGAAAAAGGCTACTACCGGGTCAGTGTCAATAGAGTGGATTTGGTAGGACCCCATGAAGAGAGGGGCCAGCTTAGCCCACCCATGGGCTCATGCGTGCCATGGGTCAACTTGGCCTATACCAAATTACCAACTATGTTATTGCTTATTATTTATTTTAATTTAATTATTTATTTTCCAATAGACCTATTATGGGTTTCCAAGTTGTAATCCTTATAAATAGAACCCTTAGTTTTTGCATTTATATTTTTTGGCAATTTCCCTACAGGAGGATTATTTTGTTTAGGAGATCAACAATCGGTGCTAGGCATTTGGACTTTTTGGATACAATTCGTGAATCCCAAATAGAGGATCACACATTGCAATTCGTGAATATGTGTGATTCATTTATCTTGATCTTGCAACTTGGTGCAATTCATGAATCTAAGTTGTTGTTATCCTTGCTTTTATCAAGTTATCAATTCATGAAATTTATTTCAATTATTGTGCAATTCGTGAATCATTAGTTGATTTGTTACCTTTTGTTCATTCAAGTTCTTAAGTATTTTACTTTGTTCTTGAGTGTTCATAATTTGTTCTTGGTATTCATTCTTCCATTGCTCATTTGATCATTCCATACCCTCATTCTCGACCACTAAAGTATTTGTCACTTTCCATAAATTCTTCCCATCATCCAACTTGCCCTTGCTGAAGTCCATTTCCCATACTTGGCTTCCATCTATATTCAGCCACCATAATATTTCCTCATTCCATTTTGCCTTAGCCGTGAGTCTCACTTACCATAAGTGGCTTGCCGATAAATCATTCCCTCCACAAAACCTTAGCCGCCCACCTCAAGCCCCTATAAGGTAATTCTTTCCTTCTAGGAGTCTTGACTCTCTCCCATTTCACATCCCTTAATTTAAGGAATTGACAATCACATTCAATCCCTTAAATCATTCTTCCTAAAATCTCTCTAGTCAACTATTGACTTGTCATCCTAGTCCAAATTCGAATTCCCCTCTTCCCTTAAAGATTCACTCCATCTTGCAAACCTTCCATAATCACATTCAATCCCTTGAATCATTCTTCCTAAAATCTCTCTAGTCAACTATTAACTTGCCATCCTAGTCCAAATTCGAATTCCCCTCTTCCCTCAAAGATTCCCTCCATCTTGCAAACCTTCCATATCCATTTCCAAATCATCCAACCCTAGCCAACCCATCAAACTCGCTAACCCTAATTCTAACTAAAACTAAATCCCTCCACTTACCTAAAGAGATTCCTTCCATCTTAGAATCATTCCATATCCATTCTTAAACCAATCAAATCTAGCCAATCTTTCAAAGACCACGTCAACCCTAATCCTACCACACCCATTTCGGCAACTCTAGTTGCCTTACACCCAAAACCCTAATTTCTCAACCTAACCCATGGCAACCCTAATTGCATCCTACCCAAACCCTAGTTAATCAAACAATCTCGCCAACCCTAGCCCATTCTCATAGTCGACGGCAACCCTAGTTGCCTCCAACTCGTAACCTTAGCCTTATCATCCACACAACCCTAGCCTCCATCAACTAGGCACCTCACTCAAGAACAAGTCTCGAGCCGCCCACATTGATTTGCCCTCCCTAAACACTTAGCCTACCCAAGTTTATCATCATCTTCGTTATTCCATCACCCAAACACCAACCTTTTGTGGAAGGCCAAGCAAGTTGGCAAGGTCACTCGGTCATCATCATCACTAAGGCAAGCTCGTGGTCCTTAGTGTTAGGGACAAGACCGGGATCCCTAACAGGGTAACCGTGAATGTCGGATTTAGAAATGTGGTGAAATGTTATGATCGTGAAGGTTAAATATTTAACTAAATTAATATCCAACATTTCTAGAGCTTTTGGATCAATGGTTAGGTCCTTAACATTGGACTACATGAATTACATTTGTGTTTCACTAATTGTTATGCCAATACTTTTTGAGAAATTTTTTTCTCAAACTTAGATCTTGTTATACAGAGTCATCATATTAATTATGCCATCATTTTAAATAACTTTCATTTAAGTAAGAGAAATGATATTACAATTGTGTATATGCAAGCGCCATGCAATTACTTTGAAAAAGTGAATAAATACATGATCTACATAAACAAATTAATTTTATAATAATAGACCTCAAATTTTTTTCAAATTGACTGTACGACACTTACACACTTTACAATTGAATGTAACATTACTCTCCAAAGAAATATAATTGTAAATAGATAAGTTCCCGTTTATTTGAATTAATATTAAAAACTAAATTGTCCAACCACAAATTACCAAACCATATCAGACCCATACATCACTTATAAGATAAAAGGAAGATTATTAGGTGCTCCCAAAATATGTATTATATAATCCTTCTATCACATCATAAAAATATCATATAATTAAAATCGACATTTATCATTTTTATAAAGTTTTGGAGAAAATTTCCTCAAATCTAGTTGGGAGGAAAACTCTATCCACCTTAGAATTGTCAATATGACAAATCTGGTCTGATGTGCCTTTGATATTTTAGTTTGGATAAAAATAAATACCGCAAAGGAAAAAAAAAAACTGAAAGTCTCACACGAATAACATTAAATATAGAACTGCTATGTTTATTTATTGTTTTTCAAATCGAATTACCTAACATAAATAAATAATTAAATATAACCTCGATCCAATTGAATGAATCGCGACTGTTCACAGTTCGGTTAAATTATTAGAATGCAGGATTAAAATTTATAGGCTAGACTCACGTCCGGTTAGCCCAAATAAAGACAGACCCAAAGATTTCCTTCAGCTTTAAATTCACGGTCAGGGCTTTAGTTTTTTCTTTTGCCTTTTTGCTAAAGAGTGGGTCCTAGACTCCTAAAGACAGTAACTTTTGGCCTGGGCGTTGGGCCCAAGGAGGTGAGTTATATACTGAGCAATTAGTGAATTCTAATGAGGTACCACTCAATGATCTTCAAGTTACTTTTAGGAAGTTAGGCATGAATTAGATCTTTAGTTTCAAATCTGAATATAAATTCACCTTTAATTATTAGTATTAGCCCCCTAAATAGGACTACTGGCCGGAATGTTTTTTGGGTCCAGTCCAGAACCCAAGTAATCGGATTCTGAATCCTAAGAACTCATTGAATTTCAAATTAGAGTTAAGAGTCTTTAAGTTATAACTCAAACCCGACTAGAGGGAGTACCTGGCCAACGATCATGCCTAACTCATATTCTCTAGCTACATCTATATCGAGTATCGATCTCATATCTATGCATAAGCTTTTCATTACCATTCTTCCATTTTTTTTAAATGACACAATAATTAAAAATGTATTTATCATTTTAACTTACCTACCAATCATTCCATGCCACCTTAGAAAATAATGAATAATGATGGCTAAAATACTTAAAAATATAAAATTTCCTTGTAAAAATCTAAGGAAGATATGCTTGATATATCACATATCTCTCCCATATATTTATATACTCGTGGCTACAAGTAGGTTGGGGAGACAATCTTCACAAGAGTAATTTCTTAGCAAAAAGCCGCAGACCACAGGAGGTCTAATAAGTTACAACTCTTATAATCCAAACCATCAATCCATTCTCACAGGTTAATGAAATATGAGACAAGGGAATGGCTAGTTAAAAGAATCGATAAAGGTAAAATATCAGTAGGGATATTATTAAAAAAAAAGGATAATGTGGAGAATATACTGTACATACCGATGCATAAAGTGACAATAAGTGTCTGCACAATAATTTCTATGTACCTCTCCTCACTGGTGATGGCCCCGTCTAAGAACAGATAGGAACCCTCTGGATGACTTATCCTTGCGCCGTTCCTCTCCTTCGTCCCCAACCTGTTCCACAGAGATTATATGTGTTTAATGCAAGACCATACTGGACTGGAATGCTAGAACCACACATTTTATAATCTGAATATCATTTAAAGTTCTATGTAATTTGGGCACGAGTCAAAAGGAAAGAAAGGGAAGGAGGAATCGAACAAAATGAAGAAATGCGGCAGGACATACATGACTATAAGAAAACATTTCTGCCAAAATTTGGTATACAAGAGAGCCAAAAAAAACTATTTTTTTCTAAATTTTGAAATCATGCTCTAGAAGTGATTGTCCTCCACGCATAACAAGAACCTACCTCCTTGGCTGTTTGCTGCAGGATCTCTATAACTTTGGAGAAGTCCGGTCTTAGTGCTGGATCTTGCTGCCAGCATCTCTCAAGTAGCTCCACAAGCTTTGGGTGGGTGTGCTTTGGGATGGTAGGCCGTAAACCCTGGAAAACATATCAAACGAAAGCAAATTGCAATTCATGTTCACATAAAATAAAATAAAATCATGTCGTGATAGATATACTATATAAATCCAGACCAAACATGGGCAACAAACTTATTCAACAAGGTTGCGGAAAAGATATTGTACCTTTTGAACCACTCCAACAGCAGCTTGCAATGGGGTTAAGTATTCATGCGGGAGCTGGTAAGAAGCATAAGAGATAATTGGATTGAAGGGGCAAATTTAAGTAATAATCGTTATCTCCAATTCTGGAAAGCAAAAAACAATCATTACCTTTCCAGTAAGCATCTCCCATAAAACAACTCCAAAACTAAAAACATCAGCCTTTTGATCATATGGCTTGTGTTCTATAACCTTCAATGCAAAAGGACTGTGGTAAGAAAATGACAAATGCTCAACATCCAAGAGCAAGATAGGGAATAATTGCTTCCAAGCAAACCAACTAATGGTATACACCCACTGTAATAAGCAAAAGGCAGCAAATATACAGCAAGAAATTTAGGTTGCTACTAGCTGCTTTCTCATATGCTACTTCACATCAAGATGTCCCCCTTTTTTTTTTTTTTATTAATAAGCATCAAGATGTTCTTTCTTTAATCGTTTTCTCTCTTCTGACAAAACAAAAGAGAAATATACTATATTTCTAAAGAAAAGAGGGAAGAATGACAAATCCTTTCTAGCTCCAAAAAGTTGCAAAAAAGTTGGGGATGTCCTAAATTAACATATACATGATTTCAAAGCAAATTTTCCCACTAACTGATCCACATTATTTTTTCCTTTTAACAGTCTGGACTCAGGCATCACAACCACTGCATGGTACCTAATTCATAACAAAATATTATCAACTAGTTCTAAGAAGTTGACTGCATGCTGACCATAATTCAAACAAAGTCAACATCCAACTTGCCCATATGACCTATCAACGGGGCTACGCACCAACCCACCATTTTAAATGGATTCATTTTCAACTGGATGGTCGCACAATTATGTCAAGCCAAACCCACTTGGAATTAATAATATAGCCAGGAATCCAAGGAAAAATTTGTAATAATTTCATACACAATGCAAATAGCCATAAGTAGATATTGAGTGACAGATTGGCAGAATAACTACTTGTTTATAAAGAAATTCTTATTTTTTTATAGGTAATGTTTATAAAGAAATTATAACAAGCAACTGCATATTGTCATATCACTAAAGATTCCAAATAATCTAAAACATATGTAGCTCTTGAAAAGGCAGAGTAAGTATACATTGGAAGACTTTCAAACAACTTTTTATAATCAAAGGCTCCAAGATTTAAAATAAAAGATTCACACCTCAGGAGCCATCCACCGATATGTCCCAGTTTCTGCAGTCATAACCCCAGACTGAGCTTTTACTCTTGCAACACCAAAATCAGCCACCTTAACAACCTGAAAGAAAAAAACATGATTAAAAATTAATACAAATAAAAACATGCTTGGATGCCGAACTACATATCATTGAAACTCGAAACTGTCATCCAAAATTAATTTAGATTCCTCAAAAATGTAAGGCCACTGAGAAAACAAGAACCCAGAAAAATTATTAGGGAAAAATAAAGCACTAGTAGTCAGGCCTTGTAGATGCTGGATTCCATAAAAATCAGACAGACCATGCACTGAGGAAAATACTACCGATATTACAAAGAAATATGTGGTCTAAACCATTCGAAACATATAATCACCAGAGATTCTTATCGAGACACAGAAATTATGAGGATATCTGCATCATAACATTAATATTGTGGATTTTTCAACCAAAAAATACACTTTGTACATATATAAGACACGAAAATATGAATAGAGGCTTGAGAAACTCCTTACCTCATTTTCGTCCATTAAAAGATTAGCAGCCTTCAAATCTCTGTGGATTATATTATTCTGGTGCAAGTAGTTCATTCCCTTGGAAACATCAATTGCTACTTTGAGCAAGGACGGAAGTTTGAAAACACCCCTTTGTTTATGCAAATAGTCATAGACACTTCCGCCAGACATAAACTCTGAAATATTAAACAAGAAAACAAATTTTGAAATGGAGACAGCGTGAATAAAAAATAACTAATATATCATATAACAAGAAAAATCAAAGTTTATTCTAAGTAAAACCAAAACGCATTTTTAAACTTGTTAGTGGAATTCACCTGTTACAATGCACAAGCTTGGAGGCTTGGTACATGCACCTATGAATTGTACAACATTCTTATGTCGAACTTTCCTGCAATGTTCAAAAGAAGGTTGTTAAAGGGCGCTAAGGAACGGACAGGCACTTGAAAGAAAAAATACCATAGATCCAACACACCCCCCCCCCCCCCCCCCACAAAACAAAAAAAAAGTAAAAAGCGTGGGTAATGGCCCTTCCAATAGAAATAAAAAGCAAAACAGCAGAGTGGAATGAAAAAGTTAAAAAGAAGCAAACTGATATTTTAAAATAAAAAACAGGGAAATATAAGTAAAAAGGAATGCTGGCAAAGTCATCAAAATGCAATTGCTGCTTTCAAGAGAGAATTTTTTCCACATATAATACAGTTCTATATCTTACGAACATTTTTTCCATTTCTCCAGTTGGTCACAAGAAAATTACTTCACCTCCTTCACACATCTCTCTAGATAGATCTCCTTCAACCATGCATCTGAAAATGAAATAACTTCCCCTTTGGTTATCTTTGGCACATCCCCTACCAGAAAGTGGTGAATGACCACATAAAATGTATAACCTGCATCACTTCCTGTCCATCATCTCTCACCAACGATCAAAATCAAAGCTTCCATTTTTGGGAAGTTGAGGTCTGTCTTCATCAATATTACACTTAAAGGTGATCATTTACTCATAAGTTTGATGACTACAATGCAGATAAAGAATTCCATCGCTGGAACACTCAAGTATAATTATGTTACAGTATAAACATGAAGCCTAGCTACACAGACTTGCACAACATCATCAAACACACAATGAAAAACAGATGCTAACTGGCCAACTAGGCAAACAATATGGTTCAACAAACCTCATAATAAAGACTTCCTGTGCAAACTCTCTCTGCATATCTGATTCCACATGCTCTTGCTTGAGAACTTTGATAGCTACTTCCTGACCACAGTACGTACCTTTGTACCTGATTCAATGAAAGACGTTGGTGAATTGAGCACTAAAGGGCAATCAGTAGATGCCTAGCCAAAAATAAGAAGCAGAGGAATAAATGTATCATTATGAACTTACAGATTGCCGTATGACCCAGATGCAATTTTGTTTCCAAACTTCAAGTGCTCAGGATCAATTTCCCATACATCAATCCCATCATTAGGTATTTTCAAATAATCAGATTCACATTTGATAACCGTTTGATCAAGCTCACTATCAGGAGGTGATGATCGAGCAGTTGGCCAAGCCTGCCACTAAATAGCAACCCCAAATTCCATGAATTATGGATGCATTGTTTATAATATAACTGACGGGGAAGGAAAATAAAGAAGAGAAAATAAAATATGGATTTGTCACTCGAAAGAGTAAAAAAAAGGGTACTATTTCCAACTATCCTTCTTCAAGGCAGAAATGAGTTGCAAGAAATCACCTCAATTTTCAAGATTTCCCTTTCCAGAGTAGTTTTAAGCTGCTCTGTGTCCTGTTTCACCCAAGTCTGTCAAGCAATGCTTGTGAACAAAAAAGAATAGCTTTCTTTTAATAAAATTAAGAAAATAAAAAAAATATTTAATATTTTCCATTTGAGTCCAATTGAGACGAAAGTACAGTAACCTTCCCATATGATTACTTAAAAAAATGTAGAAACGACCAAAAAAACAAGAACACAATTATGGCGATCAAATTCTATATTGCTTTGGCAGACCCATTGACCTTGTCTACATGCCATATAGCAGATGTTGGGCTTTATTTCCTAAGAAGAACATTCTTTCAAGCTAAATAACTAAATCATATAAAGTACCTCATGAGGCCAACCATCAACAACAAAGACATCTAAGGAATAACCATCCACTGTTGAAAAAGCATGTGCCTCTTGGATGTTTAGTCCCATCTCAGCAAGCAAGGAAGTCAGCTGCAATTTATTTTTCCACAAGAACAGTCACCATGCAGATGAGAATGATACCATATAATCAGACACAGAATTTTCAAACACAGAATTCTTGTATTTAATGTTTACAAAATTTTAATACGAAAGTTCATTTGAGGAATTGTGTAAGCTCATGCTTGCAAGCTCAAAGCATGTCTACTGCCATCAATTTTGGTATGTATGCATAAAAATATACGCAATCACACAGGCATGCCTAGACACAAAAAGATAGGAGCACGAACACACAGCCAGATACGAGTCCATAAATCAATGAACTGCATATGAAGATGATAATCATACTTAGATGTGAAAACCTATCAAATACCTGACTAAGGAGTTTGGGCTTGTCATCTGATGAGAAGGTGATTTCATGCATGGGCCTACGTGTCAACCACAAAGATTTATTTCATCAGAATCTCTCTTTGAAAGTATAGCAAGTTCATGTCCCTAAATATATTGAAAATCAACATTTGATGTACTAAAGAGGGGATTTTAATGTTTAAGTTCAATTAAAGCACCAAGCTTGTCAAAAATCTCATTCGCTAAATCAAAACTGATCATATACTAAAAGCACTAGAATGAGATAAAAGAAAAAGGCTTTAGTAGAACTGGCCATTGATCAAGTATAGTTTAAATTAGAAATCCAAACTATAGTTTAAAAGAAAGGACCATTACGACTGATATAAAAAATTTTTTTAAAAAAAGTAATCAAATGCATTTACAATATTTTTAAAAAAAATATTGAGAACATACTTTTTTGGTATATACAATCAAATCCAAACAAAAGATGTTTAACCAGACACGTTCTGAAAAAGTTTTCTAGCCCTAACCCAGTGAATAGTTTAAGATATAAGTATTTACTGAGACAACCAGGCACTGGCATGTACAGAATGTTCTTCATCTTGAGCATGAGACGTATTTGCTTCAAGTGCAAGCGCTTCAAGGTTAGGAGATGAACCAAAGGCAGGAGGTGGATGTATGCTGACATTTGAAAAGCCAGCTAGAGATGTCAGAAATGTCGCAGCAAATGTCAAGCATCAAAGTGAGCAATCAAAATAAGCAAATTAGCTATGCTTGGATTCTAGGAAATAATTAAAAAACAGAAAAAATACCCTTTTCTGATAGAGCAGTTTAGAGAACTCCGGGCAGCTTCTTCACCAGGAAATTCTGAATGTACAGAATCCAGCTGATTCCCATCAGAAGCTGAATGAACCTGCAAAAAAAAAGTAGGGTTTTTAAAATATATTTACCACTCAAAAATTTTAAAAATAGAAATTAAAAAAAAAAAAACAAGTAAAAGAGAAGTGTCAAATTGTAAAAAGTAGAAAAGAGCAGAAAGGAAGCATGAACAGAATTGAGGTCTAACCTTGTTCCTCATGTCAAATAACATTAGCAACTAGAGCAGGCCAAAAAGATTGCAATACAAAGAGCATTGATGATTACAATCACCATCTCAGCATAGTAGTAGATGTATCAGAGTTGCAGCTTCATGATATGCATGCATGGTTAAAATGAGTCTAAAAATATTTTGTCATGATTCATTCATTGTCTACAAAGTGCTAAATTATTAATCTATATTCTATTTGAACTTTCAACCATTGTCCCAAGAATCAGAAGTAAAAGTCTAACTCAACTTAAATGACATGAAGGAGAAATGACACAAACAAGTATGTTAAATATAGATAAACCAGGTATGAACAAGCTAGGTCAATTCCGTTTCATCTAAATTAATCCAAGGTAAAACAAAGTCAAATGCGTGTATCTTTGACAGCCCATAGCTAGCAACAAGAAGAGAGCTCTGTAGTGGATTATGGCAATTTCGAGCAAGCAGTCAACTCCAAAAGAATCAGACATTATCAGATGTGGGCTTGCATTTCAGCACAAATCTGGTTTAAAACTATATGTTTCTCAATGCATGTGCTCCTGTTACTGAGTTGAGTAATCAGCCAACATAACAGTAAAGGTTCTTGGAATAAGTTGTCCCAAATAGCGCTCTCATCAAACATCTACACGCTTCTAGGGGATAACATAATAAAATGGTGCTTCAGGTCTTGAAGAGATGGATAAAGACGTGCAGGACCTGTTTAAATCCAAGTTTCACAAGGTAATCAAATACGCCCCATTGATCATGACAATGACCATTCACAAGACAAAGTACAGATAGGCTGCATTAGTTACGGGACTAAGCTACAAATACTGAGTACCTGGAATAATAAACGAGTAGAAAATCCTCAGGCGATTGCGTACACACATTGAGAATGCAATGATTCTATAATATACGAGTAAGAAATCAACCAACCTGCACAAGGCGGACTTCAATCGCAGGGCTATTTGTGGGATCGTGAGCCAAATGCAGTAATCTCTTATGCATAAGAACATCTTCTGGCCTCTGTACATTCATATCCAGCGCATACCTGCATCGGATTTTATCCAACGGTTCAAAGCAAATATAATTTGATAGAACAACAATCATTACAGCACCTTTCTTCTTCCGTCAATGCCCAAAAAAACCGAGACTTTACCAACAATCTCGGGGGAAAACAAACAAAATCCGTAATCAATAATCAACGAAGTCAAAAAGCTAATTCGTAACCTCTGATAATCTAAATAACAAAATTACGGCAATGTGTAAATACTCCGCTTCAATCTTAATGGCTCTGAGTTCTAAACATATCTTATGCAATACGTTCATCCATCAAACAACGTCAAACACACAATAAAAAGCAAAACAAACAACGCAGTGACATAAAATATATAATAAATATATCGAAGATGAACGCAAACCACGATTAGTGTAGTCATATACTTTTACGTGCCTTAAAAAAAAATACAATCAAACATGCACATATGAATATATCAAAAGGCATGGGAGGCTAGGGTATGGAGGGTAAAGGTACCGAGCGGGGAGGCGATTGAAGTGAGCCCAAAGCTGGTCTTCGAAGCCAGGTTGAGTGGTCTCCGTATTTTCCGAATCCTTGAGGCGACGGAGAACCTCACTATAAACGTCAAGCTTCTGCCTCTGCTGCCGAGTCCGCACCGGCGACGACGCCAACGTGTCGTGCGCCCTACTCCCACAGCTCTCCGTTTCCTCCATCACCATTGAATACTGAAACGAAAGGAAAGGAAAAAGGCGAGAGAGAGAGAGAGAGAGAAGGGGGATGGGTCTTCAGGTGTTTGGTTTACGTGAATGTGGACGATTCTGGGGAGCACAGAAACGAGGAGCTCGGTTTATATGGGTAGGTTTATATGGAAACACGCAGATTTGATGTCAAGATCAGGCTGTTACTAACTGAGGTTAAACAACTTTGCAGGATATTCGCAAATAATAATTTTGTTTTTTTAATATTTTTTTAAAAAATAAAACTATTATCTGATTTGAAGTAAGAATAATGTTTATAATTTAACTATTTGGACGTTGCCTTGGTGAGAATGCACTGTTCTATTAGACAGAATCAACGATAGTATAAGATCAATATTAAATAGAATCTAATAATTGAAGATAAGAATAAATTTAGAGCGGGTAGATGTTATAAGGGAAAGAAATGAAAATTAATGGATATTTTAAAATTAAGAAATAATAGTTGTAACCGCAATTGTGCAGTGCCTGGTTGTATAAGTATCGCATAATTATTTTTTTGTTAAAAAATATGACTATATGAACAAATTTTAGACTATTTTTTTATTTTAAATAATTATACGATATTTACATATTTTAGGTTAAATTACTTTTTAAGTTGATCCCTTGTTGTGTATGTATGTATTAATGGTATAATCATAATTATGATGCCAAAGCCTTCCTTCTGAGACTGCCTAATGGAAGAACCAGCAACACCATATCTCACGCCACCCCCCACTGAATGAATCACTATTTAAATCCTACAAAAGAAGGAATCCTAGTGGGTCTTGTCCTTGCCTCCTACTCATTAATTGGATAAGCTCGTACCTCTTTTTCCCAAGGATTTCTTTTTTTTTTTTTTTTAAATAATTTGTAGACAAGCTTGATGCATGCATATGTACTAATGTACCCACATATAGTACGTTAAAGTAAAAAGAAATTTGATTTGTATAAATATTGCATAAAAATAGACTGATTCGTCTTGACTTGGTGTGTTCGATTATAAAATATATTTTTGACATTATTTTATATACCAATGGGTGTAATTAAGTATATATATTTTATAATAAAAATAATTTTATAATCTGAAATATTATAATTTTATATGATTTTAAAAAGAGCAGTAGAGAGTTTTGGGAAGTTTCCGTTCAATCATGTACGTGTAAGTTAATTTGATATGGTTTTGGTTTGGTTCGTTGATGCGACCATGTGCATGATGAAAATGTGGGGGATGAGAAAACGTGACATTTCGATAAGATGCATGATGCTTCCCAGCGTTGGGAAACCTTTGTTTTCCTAGAGAATAGTAAAGGCTATGGAGCGTATAGATGCCCCGCCCATTCATAAGAATCTCTGACAGCATTATGCGTACAGTTCTAGCTGGTAATTACCTTTTTCTGTTTTCTTTTTTTACCTTCTTTGTACACGTAACAGTAACTTAGTTGTTGTACTTCAAAAACATGATACATGCACAATATATATATATATAAAGATTAAATAAAAATAAATTTATAAATTTACGTAATTTAAATTATATATTAAATTTATTTTATAATAAAAATAATTTTACAATATGACATATCATATTAAATTATATTAATTTATAAATTTATTATTATATAATCTTTTTTTATCTAAAATATTTTTCTGTATATATACATCTATAGAGGGCATACTTAAGCAATGTCTTAGGGTGTATAAGTATAGTGTATTCTTTTTTTAAAAAAAAAGTAGAATTTATTATTTTAAAAAAAATCTAAATAACATTTCTCTATCATATTTCTTTTCTTTTAATATTTCCAAAGTCTTTTTCTTTTAATATTTCCTATTTTGGTAAATATGATATAATAAACCCAATACTTTGGAGAACTTGGTTTCAATTTCCAAATAAATTGATTAATTAGAATTTAAATAATGAAATGACCAACGTGGGTGATCAGTCCTCGTCAGGACTGGGGCAGTTGACCTGCACGGGCAGACAGGGGATCCGCATCCGTGGCGTAATAAACTGCAGACAACGTCGTTTTGTGTAAGCCTGACTGGATGTGATCATGCGTACACGTGGAGCGAGGTGAATGGGTGACGTGGAAAAAGTGACCCTTGGAGGTGGCGAAGGGACGGGTACTGAGGATAAGGTGGGAAGAGACGAATGCCAGCTAAGCGGCGAATGGTGGCCGTTGGGTGAGATATTTATTTATTTTTTAATTTTTTGAAGGGGTGGGATATTTATTTGGATTGGAACAAAGGGAGTAATATGCAGTAATCTGTTCCGAGAGACAATGTTGAAGCCGAAGTTGGAGCAGACGAAGCTTCATTCCCACGACACATTAAAATATGTTATCCAAACAAAAGTATTGGTTTTGTTGGTCAAAATGGGGAAATATACGTACCTGGTCGGCGTACACCTATTGCCTACCTGGACAGGATGATGGATAAAGTATATGAATGTCGGCCACTATCCGCTCGTCTCAAAAGTATTTTTGATATAATTTTTGAACTGTGTTTATAGTTATTTTTATATATTTTATTAATTTGATAAGTTAAAATAATTATTTTATATTAAAAAAAATCATGCAATTAATTATATTAATAGAATGTACAAGTAGTATATAAATTAATAAAAGTAAATGCATATAAAATTTTTATAAATTTAAATTATATAAAAATAAATTTATAAATTGACATAATTTTATATAATTTATTAAATCTATTTTATAATATGATTTATTATATATTGTATCAAATCGCATTAATTTAATTTTATATAATTATTTTATGGTTAAAATATTTATCTTTAATTATAAAGAGTGAACTAGCCTGCAAATTAAAGTTATTTTCACACTAATGGCTGATTATCATTCCAATTAAGGAATCACGTGCCCTCTATCAATACCCATAGCCCAAAGAAAGTTTTATGAAAATCAAATGAATAGAAGAACAGCATGAACTGAAGTTATGGAAAAATATACGATGTTTTTTGAACGAGAGTATTTTAAGTGATCACATTAATAAAATGTATCAAAAATATAAAAAAATAACTGTACATATAATTTTTTATTATAAATTAATATAATTTAATGTGATATGTTTGTAAAATTTATTTTATTATAAAATAGATCTTATATATCAATTAAAGTAAAGTAAATTAATTATATATAACTCTCGTGTATTTCCATGATTTATTTTTGAAATAAAAATTTAAAATACCCTAAAATTAGCCCATTGCTATACATGAAAAAACCCTAATTATAATATGTTGTTCCGAGGCTTTTGGGTGGCTGAAAAAGGATAAACAAGAAGGAGAGAACAGATTAAGGTCTACAGCTGTTTAATTAAATTATCATGCATGCACGTGTCCAATGCTGTATTAATTTAGTTGTACCATTTCAATCATATAATATATATAATCTATCCTCAGATCTCCTAGTTTAAATAAAGTAAGTAAATCTGTTACCTATATGAAAAAATTATTTTTTTAATACCGACCTCCATTTTCTTTTAAAGAGAGTACGTGAAGACTACATGCTTTAATATTGTATGTAACATTATTCAAAATGAGTGCTATTTTGGTGAATGGAGAAAAGTGGAACCATGTTCATATACATATTTATTTATTTAAATATATTATTTTATACCATTACGAAAATGCCCAATTAATTATAATTATAATTATAATTTTATTAATCAAGCGTGCGAAATTCGTGTTCCAGGGAAAAAAAAAAAAGGAGAAGGAAGTTTGCATGGATGGAGTAGTTGGTATTCATGTCCTTGATCAATGGCAGACAAAACCATGTTCCTATAGATGATTATAATAAGTTATCTCAGTTTAGCATATTCTTTTGTGCCGTGATCAAAATGCTTAAGAGATATATAGATCAGACCTATGCTTCGTACTAAATCGGGAAAGGATGTGATGAGTGATCGCTTTAGGCGACGACGTGACATTAAGCTCATACTTCACGCTACTAATTAAATATACATACCCCTGTCCCACCCTATTTTCAAATATCCTTTTCTTGAAGAATTATCCTATTTCTATCCCATGTATTTCATATAATTCACATAATTAACGTGACATCCTACTACTCCTGGCTTCATCTATTTTCAAATAAGTTTTGATACGTATAGTTATTTTTTTGTATTTTTTTAACACTCCACTTATGTGACTAACTGTATTAAAATTTTTTTAATACCCAACCAATCACATCAGTAGGGTGCGTAAAAAAACTGGCAAAAATGTCTGCATATAAAATTTTTTATTTTTTCTTAAACGAGTTTTACTATATGCAGTCACTTTTAAGTATTCATTATGCACTTTATTTATGTAATTGACTAAAATAATTATTTTATATTAAAAAAATAACGCAACCAATTATATCAGTTGAGTGCTCGAGAAATATGAAAAAATAACTACACGAAATTTTTATTTTCACCAAAAATTGTTTTCTTGAAGAATTATCCTATTTCTATCCCATGTGTCTCATCTAATTCACACAATTAACGTGACATCCTACGGCACATTCAAAGTACATTTATTGTAGAAATAATAATTTATCTGCATACTTATCTATTGATATATTCAAGCGTATCACAGTATCATTGACGTGAAATCCTAGCACGTCAGTTAACATAAAAATATATTTATGTTTTAAAACTCTTTTTATAATTATTTTGAATGTGGCGTGTTTCCATACCCCCTGGCAAGGCAAAACTCTGTATATAACTCGTAATTTACATAAAACATCCATAATTTAGTAGATTTTTGTGACGAGATGTTTGATTCCAAATTCCTCAAGGATAAGAAATTTGTTCAGTACAGATGTAGACGAGGAGTCGAGGACCACTCTTGGTGACCCAGTTGAGTAGCTGACTAGCTCCCTTTTGGCTCTTCTTGGGTAGGGCTGTAATCAAGCCGAGCCGAGCCGGTTTTTGATTTGTCGAGCTCGAGCTCGAGTCTGAACTCGAGATTTTTGTTAAATCTTTGTTTGAACTCGACTCGATAAGTTAAAATCTCACCTCAAACTCGAGCTCGTCCCACAAATGAGTTCATCAAGTCGAGTCGAGCTCGAGCTCGAATTGTTTTTTTTGGAATAAGATTTAATAATTAATAAATTTAATAAATAAATAAAAAGAACTAATATTGAATTTATACAACTAACAAGTAGAACCTCTATTAAATTATAAAATTTTAAAAAATTTATAAATAATTAATATCTAACTAGTTAATATTTATCCAAAATAACAATATATTATATTCCTACATATATTATTAATACATACACTTAATATGATAGCATATATCTATTCCATATATGGTTCCCACATACTAATATATGAAATTATTAAATTTTATCGACTAATTATTATACAAATGATAAAATATACCTATGAAGTATATTCACTATATAGATATAAGTAATTAGAATACATATTATATATTTAATTATAAAAGTGGTATGCTTATATTATTAGCTAATACATATATACATGCATAGGTGTATGTATATATTTATTAATATATGAATGAGTTTTAATCGAATCGAGCTAACGAGCCGACTCGAGTATAAACGAATGAGCCTTAGCCGAGTCGAGTCGAGTTCTGTCGGGTATGTGTCATTTACAAATCGAGCGGGTATCTGCTTTCACAAACGAGCTTTTTTTTTTTCACGAGTCAAGTTCGATTCAAGTTTAACCGAGCGAGTACTGAGCGGGCTATCGAACAGACTGGTTCATTTACAGCCATATTCTTGAGCTTTACTTCAGAACCATAAGCTATAGCTCGGCCCACTCAACAATAATTTAAATCATTCTTTGGACACCCAGCAGCTAAAAGGAGAGTAAAGTAAACCACATTAACTTTTATATTATGGAGAAAAGGAGAATCCACTATTATTCTCCTCAGGTGAGGTGAGAATCATCATCAGCAACAATGTTTGTGGGAGGCGAGGTCAAGAATGATGGATCATCAGCATATATACATGGAACTTGGACTAGCAGAGAAACAAAGTTCATCTTCCAACATCATTATCATCCTGGAAAGTTTTCCAAGTAGTCCTAGCCACAATAGCCCTTTTAGCATGATGGCAAATCAAGCATATAAAACAATTGATCAAATACAATTCCATTAACATTTTCCAGTAAAATTATGAGACACTTCCCAAGAACATTGATTGATGCAGTGGAGTTGGGAATCAAATTTTCTGTACTCTAACCACAAGTTGATGATAACAGAGTTACACCTCTACATATTAACATTATTAGCAAAATATAATGTCACAGGCATGCTTAAAATACACAGAAAATACTTATTTTTGTACACTACTAATTAGACATTGTTTTCAGCATCTCCCATTTCTTCATCAATCGTGCTCCTTCTTCACCTCGCCCTGGTCAATGGTCATGTACCTAATCATAAGTCAAGCATGTATGAACCACAAACCATCTGATTGATCCAATCAATCAGCCTCCAGCTCCTCACCATGGCATTCCACATGCAAATACGGTCTATTCCTAGCTAAGGCATCTACCAAGTCTCTGTTTACGCTTCCCCTAACTCCCAACCATCTCAACCTTGGAAAGTAAGGTTTCTTTAACCAATGGAATGCAAGTTCTGTGATGCGACCACAGTCGCATAGATCCAGCAACCTCAAGCTGCTACCATGCCATATGCCCTCATCAACCTGCATTGAGGCTAATGCTATTACAGCAGTGTCGCCTATGAGTGGGCAACACCGCATTCGAAGTTCAGAGAATGGAACCCGACTTTTTGCCAGTAACAAAATTCCATTATCAGAAAGGTTGGGAATATTTGATAGGTCCAATTCTCGCAATTCCATGTTACAGGAACCATCAAATAAAGCAGAAATGCATTTATCTGTAAGTCGCTTGCACCGTCTAATGGACAATCTAACAAGCGAACCAATAACCCCCCGTCTCAAGTATGACAATCCAACATCACTTATATCAGAGCCATCCAACAGTAAAGTCTTCAATTCAGAAAGAGTGCTGATGGCTCGAAGTGCTTCATCCCCAAGGTTTTTGCAATTTCTCAAGTCAAGAACTCTAATATCCTTGTTGAATACCAAATTCATGACTGCGTGATTGGTCAAAAGATTACAAAAGATCAAGCTAACATGTGTCAAAGTAAGGGAAGTTGCAGCAATATCATGAAAAACAAGATCAGTTAACTGGGTCCCCTGCGACACCCGAAGCTTGTATAATCTGGAGCATGAATGCAAGATTGTTTTGAAACCTGTGTCTGTAACACGACAGAAGCCACCAAGATATATGCTTTCCATGTTTGCACACTTATCAGCCATGAAGAGGACTCCAACATCATTTACCCGTCTGAAATATGTAACAATGAACTCCTGGCGCCGGACCAATGAGAGATGCTTCAGTTTCCCATACTGATTAAGTTGTTGAAGGCCAGCATTGGTTAAGTCAAGTGCGACTTCTGGTTCAGTTAATGGTGAATCACGAAGATCCAAATGGGTTAAGGAGACTAAACTTTGAGATATCATACTAACCATGGCATCAGTTATATAATCTACTGATAGGCCCAATTTCTGAATGCTAGACAATATGGATGGTTGAATATGATTTGGCAACTCATGGGGTCCCAAAGTTGGGTTAAGCATCTCAGTCACCGTTTCTGAAGGAATGTAGCCAATCTCAAGAGTAGTGAGTTTTTCAGATGCCAAAGCCCAAACTTGAGCAGAGTTATGATGAAGAAATAGTGAAACATCAAACATCAGGATCAGTGCCTACCAAAAATGTTATAAAACAAATCAGAGGGCACATATAAGACAGGAATAAAATGGCAGAGACACAACATGCATGTATAGAGAGATTAAGTTTCTCCGATTAGCTGCATGCTAGTATCTACAAAAATACTTCAGCATAAGGCATTGTCCAAATGTTTTGAAATGCATAAAGATCGGATAATTTTTCTATTATTCTGCACCCCCTGGCTCCCAAAAAAACAGAGAATGGCCAAGAAGGAGAATTGTGTGTTCCATGCATGCACAACAGCATTGCAGCTCACATAATACATAAGGTATGTGCAAATTTCTTTCCGAGTAGTGAACACAAACCAATCATTCAGTACAAAGCTTTCATGGATGTGGAATGAAACAGTTACTAAGATATGATAAGTATCCATATTATCCAATGCAGTATGAGATAATGAAGTGGGGATTTTATCAAAACGATCAAGCCTTTCTGCATCTGAAATTTTAGCCAGGTCAATAACCAAATGGTGGTAATTTACAACCTTATTTCTAAGACAATATCTATAAAGATAAATGAGGGCTCTTACAAAGAGTAATGGGATTGTGGCATCGAGCTGGTATACATAAACTGATAAACAAGTATTTACTAATAATTGCACTGATCGCAAGTTACTTTAATCTGTTAAAGAACTACATTTTCCCCTTCTTTCTAAAGATACTTAAGACTATTTCTTATATATCATGCTTGCATGTTCTGAATGAATATTATACTTGATTAATTCATTTTCTTCCCAATAATTAATCTTTATTAACTACACATATTTCATAGAAACCTTACTCATATAAGACCTGATCTTAGTTTGAATATATAATAATACACGGGCTTGTTTTCTTTATACTGATTCAGAAAAAAAAAAAAAAAAAAAAAAAAAAAAAAAACCTACTCTATTGATTACTCTTGCAGTTAAGCCTTACTTCTAGCTGAGTGCAACCATGGAGCAACTCCTTCAAATCAGAAATATCATCAATCGCCTGCACTCTATATTCGGACATTGAACCCAAGCAGAGAGACCTGAAGAAATTAAACATCCAAAGCCAACAACCCCACCACTTAAAAGCAGGAAACAGGTTCTGAACCATGCCATTATATATCAAAAGATCAAGTATACGTCTCTTTAACGAATTAACATCCTCTAAGATTATTATCATTTTTCGGTTAACTCCACTCTTAAAGCACTAACAATGATTTTTTGTTTTTGTTTTTGTTTTTTTTGTAATTAAAGAATAAGTAGCTAAGATTTCGTCATCTCAACCATACAACTTAAAGAGATACAATAAATTAAAATCCGATAGCTAGGTTACAAGCACCAAACAAAAATCGGTTAGATAGAGCGGAGAGAGCGAAACCTTAGATCCCGGCATCTACTGCCAATCTCAGAAAGCAGTTTCCCGCTAAAATCAGTGCAGTTGTGCAGACAAAGTTCGTGCAATGGAGGACGAAGCAAGAGCTCGATTGCGGAATCGTTAAGGCGATCGCAGTCAACCTTCAAGCTCCGCAGGTAAGGGTTTGACGGTTGCAACAGAGGCCGCAGCAAATCTATTGAAGGAGCAATGTCCTGCAAGAACGATCCGCCAAGGAGAAAATTAACCGAAAATTAAATTGGCTAATAATAAATGAAAAAGGAAATGTTAAGAGAAAAAAGAGTTGATGCAAAATACAGTAACTTTGAAATTAAACAAACAAATAAGTAAATTTTAAAACCGTTTTCTCGGCACCAAGCAAGATTGTATTGTAATTTTTTGCCTTCAATTTTAGAAGCATAACAATGGCAAAAATTATACAATGTTTATATGCTTTTCCATTTTCCGTCGTATTCTCGGCATCCAAATAGAGGGCTTCTAAGGAGGTATCAGGAGAGAGGACGTTACTCACGAGGAGGTGGAAGGTGGGGAGGAAGGAGAGGATCTGAGAGGCGCAGGTCCTAAAGGCGGTACACGTGGACGCAGCGCAGCAGATCGATCCAACGTCGAGCTTCGTCATAATGGTGGCGAGGATTGCCGTCGGCAGGAGATCCAGACTCTTCGCTCGGGTTTCGCTGGTCGCCATTCTCGGGTTGGGGTTTCGATTACTGGGTCTGGGACCTGGGTTACCCGTTTGGCACTGTATCGAATGCTTAAATGTACTTTTGGGCAATGAGATAGAAATTTTCGAAAGTTTATAAAATTTTTAACAATTTTCTTTTAAAATTTACTCAAAGTCTCTTACATAAAATATTTTTTAATTTTTTAATTTAATTATTATAAATTATTTTAAAAAAATTATATTCCACAATATTTTAATTTAATTTTTTTAAAATTTAATTAAATATTTTATTCCTATTCATAAAATTAGGAAACACTCCACAGAGCATACGAGCCGTACGAGCACTGACCTTGGGTGGGGTTGGAGATTTCTTTTCTGCCATATTGTGTAGTCCCTTCTCTTCACAATTTGGATCGAAACAAGTTTTACCCCTTCTTTATTTAATAACTGTATAATTTTGAAACTTGTCTAAAAATATCATTCAATAAATGAAAATGATATATGTCAAATATCCTGATAAGCTATTCCTTTGGCAAGGTTACCACGGAAGTATGGATGTCTTGTGTCAGTGTGTGAACAGGACTTTCGTTGCAATACTTTTAACTTTGTGTGGCACTAAGCATAGGAAGGACAAGAAATCAGACTCATAAATCAGGATTATCAGTCTTGAATTCCTTGCTATTTATCCCTTTATTCTTTATTTGGATCCATCCACATTACACTTTTGCTGTCACCAGACTCCAAACATCTCTAATGCATAGTGAAGAAGGGCAAAAAATGTAAAGGAGCAAAGGAAACTCAGAAGTCAGGCTGTGAGGCCAAATACCAAACAATGATTCACAATTGAGTACCGGTGGATATCTTGGCGTCCTCGGCTAAGCCAAATTCAGCTGCCTGAATTCCATCACTAACTTGCATCACCAACACTGAAACCTCTATCAATAGCATAATCCACAAAGCTATAAAGAGGTACCACACTTTCACCATACTTCTCAAACCCATCCAATTCCTTCTTGGCCTTGGTCCTTAGCTCCTCTGCCACCTCCAGTGCCTTCTCAACCCCATATAATCCCACATAACTCTTCCCCTTCTTCCCTGCCTCTTCCTTTTCCTCGTTCTTCTTCATTTTCTCTTTCAAAACTTCATCTACTACCTGATACAACACCCCAACAGCCCTCCCATACCGCCTCAATCTCTGTATTTCCTCATCTTCAGCACCAGCTAGCAGCCCTCCACATGCTGCTGAGCACTCACCCATTTCCCCAAACTTCTTTTCTTGCACAAACTCAACAGCATTGGGCCCGCCCTCGAGGTCAAGGAACTGCCCAGCGGCCATGCCAGTTGACCCTACTGCTCGGGCAATCTCTGTGATCACTCGAAGGAGACGGGCATCAGGCACAAGGTCAGAAGGTGTGTGGGAGACAATGTGACGAAAGCCAAGGGGGAAGAGGGCATCCCCAGCAAGGATAGCCATGTCAACACCATAGATTGTGTGGTTTGAGGGCTGTCCTCGGCGTGAAGGGTCATCATCCATACAAGGAAGGTCATCGTGTATCAATGAAGCTGCATGCACCTGTTTACCAACCAAGAGAAATGAATTAACATTTTCATTAAATAGTTATATATTACTGTTACGCTGAGAAAGAACAACTATGCAAACTATATGTTGATTGAATATTGCTTCGCTGCTTCTAAAGATTTGTGCCTTGTAAAAAATCCCAAGTCCACAGTTTTGTGGCTTTCATGTAAGAAAGGCATTAAGATTGGAATTTAGAGTTCACTGACTCCAAATTTTGAATTACTTCCTTTGATATCGGAATTTAGAATTCACAAATTTAAATCCCTTTCAAGTGGAAATCAAGCACTTAGAATTCTAATCAAATCCGATTTAGTCAACAAACAAGGCCTCAGACAAACCCAGCCCGGACAGGGGTTCAAGTAATATTCCACAATCACAATTAGTTTTTTTATGCACATTTCAACAAACAAATACGGCCCGGACAGGGGTTCTAGTAAGGTTTCTTGTACAGATTCTCAAACTAGTAAGGGCTTCTTTTTTTCTTTAAAAAAAAAAAAAAAAAAAACAGAACATACGAAGGCATCTGACTGATGCAACTATATCCAAATCGGGAAAGTACTTTCTTTGATTCCACAAGCGAAAATCCAGATTCTTTGATTCCACAAGCAAAAATCCCGACGCCAATTATCTTTAAGACACGTAAATTAGACGTGAAATGAGAAGAAATATAAAAGCGAAACATAAGAGAAAAACATAACCATTTCGAGGGCGCAGGCCGTGGGAAATGCAGCGAGGCGGTTACCACCGAAGAGCTCGCAGGCGGCGACGCACATGATGGGTGGGGCCCGCTTGGCCCCCTTGGCCAGCACGGAGTACCGCATGGCCTCGTAGATCTTCTCCGGGTACTGCACCTGAATCGCCTCGTCCAGCTTCTGGTTTATTTCCCCAATTAAGGTTGTCCAGTATCCCTTCAGATCGAACTGGGTAGGAACCGAAGAAGAGGAAGAAGAATAGCAGCGAATTGGGGACGATTTAAGGTTTGTGGGCATTCTTCTAGGCAGGTAGAGATGGGAAGCGGATGGTATTATCGTCGAGAATACCATTGTTTCCTTTGGCTTTTTTTTTCTCCCTCTTTGACTATCTATACTTAACAGCTCGTTCTCTGTATCTAAGTATCTTTATCTGTCTATCAATGGGACTCCGCTTCTTCTCCGTGGGATTTGAACGGTGGAAATGTTAGTCAAGTTTGGAGGCTAAGCTGCTGCAGTTACTAGGGTGGCCTGAGAGCGTGCGCTTCCGGCTTCCCCACGGAGAAATTGAGAATCATGTCTTGGAACGAGTTGTCATTATCAGTTATAATCAATTAACTTTTATTGTAACGCCAATTAAATTCTATTTATATAAAATACAAATTCTATTTATAAATGAGATAATACAGTTCTCATGTAACATAGATTTGAAATAAATTTTTTAAAATTTAAATATTATAAATTAAATATTACAATTTAAATGATATGTATAGTATATTCAATATACCCGCTTGATAATAAAATAACTTTATATAAAATAAATAATAATTCTATTTAAATACTTTTACACCACGTATATCCACATTGCATTATGTGAATTAAATAAAATAATTTAAATGATAAATTATTCTATTATCAAGTCATTGTGTATAAGTTACCATTCACATCACTTAAACAATAATATTTCATTTGTAAAACTTAAGATTTAAAATTTATTTTATAAATTAAATTATATCGTATAATAAATTTAGTATATGTGCTTTACATACTGATTTGAGAATAACATATTTCTTTAAATTATATATTATAATTTTATCTTTAAATTTTAATACATGAATTGGGATTTTATCAATAGCTTTTAAATAATTTATATATAAATACATGGACTATTATATTCATAAGAACTCATATCAAATAATGCATATTGAATTAGGAACATAACCTTCCGTTACTTTCGAAAAATCTAAAATATTATAATTATAAAGTTAAAATGATATTATAAAGAGTAATATATATATAAAGTTATTTAGGTTTATATGAGTTGGGTCAAAACGTTATATCGTTTAATATTTTATCATAATTTTATATTTACAAACCACTTATCTAAGATTCTAAACAACTCAATCGAGAGCAATTAAATTTAACGGAACCAATCCCAAATAATTTTCTTATTTATTAAATTGGTTAATAGAGCATGCTTTTTTTTTTTTAAAATCCTCATTGTATTCATATTCAACTTGAATCAGTTACATCATACATTCAGTCTATAAGTACTTGATTAACAATTTCCTCAGGACCCTCCTCAACCCTATACATGTCCTCTTCACAGTTTAATGCCTTCTTAGCTAATTGATGAGCAACCTCATTGCCCTCTCTTCTAATAAAGCTCACTTTCCACCTAAAATATGTTCTTAGTTTCTGCTGCAAAGCCTCCACCAGAAGACTAGCACTTGAATCATCCCTTTCTCCCTTCCATACTGCATCAATAACTCCCTTCGCATCCCCTTCAAACTAGACATCTCCTAATCCCAAGTCTTCACATAGTACCATGGCTTCCCACAAAGTAAAACATTCTGCAACAAAAGCACAACCACATAACACCTTAACAGCACATTTTGTAGCCAAAACTTCACCCCCACCATCTCTGATTACCACCCCAATTCCTAATTTTTGAGAGGACACACTAATAGCAGCATCAAAATTAACTTTCAGCTTTGAATCCTTTGGTTTCCTCCACCCATTGCCATCCTTTATTGTTGGCTTGACAGCAGTTTTATCTTTCTCACCACATAACCTCTCTTGAGCCAACTTAAAATCTTCATGACCTGCTAATGAAATCCGTACAACACTAGCAGGAGTGAGGAGTTTTTTCTCAAACGCATATTTATTTCTTTTATGCCAAATGTTTCTCATGATCATAGCCATTTTTTCTATATTCTCAATAGAGAGTTTACTATACATTTCCTCCCAAAGCTGCCAAAAACTTTTTATTCCTACCCTCCATTTTTGTACAGGACTGCCCATCTCAGCCCAAACATCAGAAGCCTCAGGGCACCACCAGATAGCATGCATCTCAGTTTTCTCATTTTCCAAGCAAATAGGACACTTTACATTCTCCACCACCCTCCTTTGCCTTAGATTTATCATAGTAGGTAGAATATTGTTGGCTATTCTCCACAAAAAAAGTTTAACAGCACCTGGGACTCCCAACTTCCAAATCTGTTTCCATATCCTTTTTTCTCTGCCAAACTCTGAACTCTCCCCACCCCTTTGCCTTCTATCTTGTTGCTCCATATGATAAGCACTTCTTACCGAGAAGTTTCCATCTTTTGAATATCCCCAAATTAGTTTGTCCTCTGCTTCCACTGGGCTAAGTGGTAAAGACAGTATCAAATCAGCTTCATCCTTCTCAAAAATTTACCTCACTAAATCCACCTTCCATCCTTTACTAGCTTTATCAATCAATTCACAAACTCGATCCTCAGCTTGTAAAATTTTTACTTGAGATTGTACACAACCAGTAACACGTTTTGGCAACCATTTCTGATCCCAAATCCTGATATTCTCTCCATTCCCAACTCTCATCCTCATTCCTCTTCTAATCACCCCTAGAGCAGACCACACACTTCTCCACATAAAAGAAGGAGATTTACCCAAAGTGGCTTCAAGTAAAGAAGCATTCTTAAAATACTTGTCTTTATAAATTCTAGCAACAAGAGAAGAAGGATCCATCAACATTCTCTACCCTTGCTTTGCTAGCATAGCTAAATTAAAATCCTCAAGTTGCCTAAAACCCAATCCACCTCCCATTTTATTCTTTCCCAACCTGCCCCACTTCCACCAATGCATCCCATCATCCTTTTTATACTGAGACCACCAGAACGTGGAGAAAAGTTGTTCAATCTCACCATACAATCTCTGAGGTAGTTTGAATACACTCATCGTGTATGTAGGAATGGCTTGTAATACAACCTTAAAACCATTTTTCCAGTTCTGAATCCTTTTCCATACCCTCTCTTTTAGTCCCCTCAAAGCATTATACTTTGATCTACCTACAATGGCAGGCAAACCAAGATATTTTTCATATCTATAACAAATATAGGACCCAGCCTTTTTATAAATTTCACTCTTTACATTCTCTTTTGTGTTTGTGTTGAAGAAAATGGAAGTCTTATGCCTATTAAGCTTCTGCCCCGAGGCCTTCTCATAGCAATCAAGAATGTCATACATGCTTCTCCACTCATTCAAGGTAGCCCTACCAAAAATCACACAATCATCTACAAAAAGCAGGTGATTAACTTTTAACCCCCCCTCACAGCAGCTACTCCCCTTATTACACCTTCTCTTCCAACCCTCAAGAACATTTGACTTAGTCCTTCTACACAAATAAGGAACAAGTAAGGGGATAGAGGATCACCCTGTCTCAATCCTCTTGAAGGAAAGAATTTCTACCCTAGCCTCCCATTCACTACCACTAAGTAACTAACTGATTTGACACACATCATTAGCAACTTAGTGATCTTCTCCCCAAACCCTAATCTAGTCAGCATAGATTGCAAAAAAGGCCACTCCACACGATCATATGCCTTTGACATATCAATTTTTACAGCCATATTACCAATCTTTCCTTTCTGCTTAGATTGCATTGAGTGAAGTAACTCAAAAGCAACCATTATATTATCAGTAATGAGTCTGTCAGCAATAAAAGCACTTTGATTATGTGAAATAATAGTATGCAGCACCTTTTTCACACGATTAGCAAGGACCTTTGATATTAGTTTATACAAAACATTGCATAAACTAATTGGCCTAAACTCCATCACAGTCTTAGGCACCTTTACCTTTGGTATTAAGGCTATATTAGTATGATTTAAATCTGCCACCATCGATCCCCCATTAAGAACTTCTAAAATTGCATCACTTATATCATTGCCAATAACATCCCAATGCCTTTGAAAAAAACCAGCCCCAAAACCATCATGCACAGGGGATTTCCAAGGTGACATCTGTTTCAGAGCCACATTCACCTCTTCTTGGTTAAAAGTCCCTTCTAGCTCACACCTCATTTCCTTAGTAATCTTTGGCTCAATATCACGAATACACCTTTCAATATCAGTTTCAAAAGGGTTGCTGGTTAAGTAGACTTCAGCAAAATATTCTCCAAAAGCATCCTCAATTTCTGCCTGCTTACTCACTAAACACCCTTGAGAATTAGTAATCTCAGAGATAGTATTCTTTTTCTTTCGTTAGTTTACACAAACATGAAAAAATTTTGTATTTCGATCCCCTTGCTACAATCAATGAGCCTTAGCTCTCTGCTTCCACCAAACATTCTCCTGTTCCAGCAAATCATCCAACTTCCTGCTTACACATCTTATTTTAGGTGTATTTTCAGGCCCCTCCATTTCTTTTAGAATTTTTAGTTTATTAGATAAGAGCTTAATATCAGCTCCTCTCTTTGTAAATTTCTCTGAGGACCATAAACCAAGAGCTTTTCTACATGAATTAAGCCTTTTTTGAACACTGGATAGTCTTCCTTTCCCCTCACCTCCATCCCTCCTCCATGCCCTTTCCACTGTCACCCCACATTCCTCCTCCTTATACCAACACATTTCATAGTGAAATATTCTCTTACCTTTCTCATAGGTAAATCTGTCTCTTGAGCAGGTAAGTAGAATAGGTAGATGGTCAGAACACCAAGCTACCACTGTTTCCACTTCTACTTTATTAAAAGATCTCCTCCAAGCTTGGTTTGCAACAGCTCGATCTAATCTTTCTTTAACAAAAGAATTGTCATCATGACCATTGCTCCATGTATACTTAATGCCCCTCCATTCGAGATTACACAATCCTCCATTAGATAAAGCCTCTCTAAAATCCTCCATTTGCCCCTCCCTCCTCTCATTTCCTCCCCATTTCTCCCCTTGGGACACTATCTCATTGAAGTCTCCTAGTACACACCATCCCACCTCAGGAGAAGGTTTTAGCATCTGCAGTAACTCCCAAGAACCCTTCCTCTTAGCAACCTCTGGATGCATATAAAAACCAGTCATGAGCCATTTAGAGCTCTCACCTTTATTCTTAACCCATAGGCTAATATGCCGTTGTGAGTAATTCCATAGTTCCACCTCTTCTACATCCTTCCACATCATCACCAACCCACCACTTATTCCTCTCGGTTCCACCACCATACAACCTTCAAAGCCCAATTTCTTTTGCACCAATTCTACTTTATTAGTTCTCAACTTTGTCTCCATAATGAAGATAAAGTCTAGCAACTTCTCCTTTGCAAGTCTATAAAGGAATTGAACTGTCCGAGGGTTGCCAAGCCCTCGGAAATTCCAGCTTAAAGCCCTCATTGATCCTGGCAGGGCTGCCTTGCAGCACCTGCCAATGATAACAAAGCTTCTAAATCAGTGTCTTCTCTTATCACTTTCTTAGTATTTACCTCTTCACCTTCATCCTCCCTCTCCTCCCTCCTAATCAACCTCTTATTCCTCCCTGAAATCATCCCCTAACTCTTTGGTTTAACCATCTCTCTAGCTCTCCTCTTCCAAGTCTTTCTAACCTCATTTATTTTTTCTATTTTTCCTAACCCAGGCTCCTCACTGCATATCCCTCCCTTGTAGCACTTAGATTGCTGCCCCTTCACCTCAATAACCTCATCTTCTAACCCAACCACTCCATCTCCACTCTTCATATTATTAATTTTTTCTTCTGTCACAATCTGCCCCTTTACCAATATTAACTCCCTTCCATTTTCCCCCTCATTACTTTCTTCCTTACCTTCCTTCATTTTCACCACAATTGATTCCTCTTCTCTAGACTCAGTAAAATTTGTCTTACCCCCAACCTCATAAGAAGCACTTTTCTCCCCTCTACTAGTATCTTCCTCATGTATTTTTCTCTCCCATGATTTTTTCTCCTCACCTCCCTTATAGCCTCTTTTTCTAAATCCCCCCTCAGCTCTAAGCCATGAACCAAATTGTTCTTGAGAAGACCTTCCATTCCCTAAACCTTCCCCTCCCATCAAACACCCCTTTTCCCCATGAGTCAACCAACCACATTGAAAACACATTCTTGGCATTTTTTCATACTTCACACTAGCCCACACATTCTGTCCATTCACCTTTATCCACCTCCCACGAACCAAATTATCACATAATTACTAGTTAATTAATTATCACATAATTATCACATAGTTAAGTATGTAATATTGCATCTAGCATGTTAATAGTAATATGCAATAATTCACAATGAAAAAAGTATAAACAAGTAAAGTTTAGAGCAAATACTAAATTCATGGTGCCAAAAGGCAATTATATCATTTCAAAAATTGTAAGTCATAATAATATTTTTCAAAAAATCAGGGATTCCCAATAAAAAAAAAAAACTTCAATCCCTAAAAGTAATACAGGCCCTTGCGTGTCCCAAGTCTTCACTTCGCTTGGTCATGTTGGATAATCCTTTACAGCTCCTCAAAAAGTTTCAATACTTCGCTTATGAAGCGATTGGCCTCTTCCAACCTATCCTCTATTGATGGCTCCGCATAGCGCTTAGGACTTTTCGGGGCCTTCTTCCTGGGAGGGAAACCCACTCTCTTGCATTTTCCCATGGTCATGGCTTGAACCTGTAATAATTTCTACCTTTCCGAGTTGGAAATGCTGATGAAAATTACTACAGTGAAATTTCGAGAAATCTCAGTTAATAAACAAATAACATACAAGATGTGACGCCCCCAGATTCCGTTTGGGATCGGACGAACATCCGAAGCGTCTGGACATGCAACACAAGGTTACCCCCCGTTCATGACATATAAGATGCAATGTTCCTAGCATGTATCTAACATTATGCAATATTTGTAGCGGATAATTTTTTTTTAGCAATATTATGCACCAAACTTATAGTATCCCAAATAGTTAAATCATAAACCAAGCATACTTAATAAAAATAAAAATTCACAATTTTAGTACGAGTTTCAGAAGACTACAATCTAAAAAACATGGGAGGCCAGACTCCATATTTACTTTACCAAAAAATACTATTGAGGAAGTTCGTCGAGTAACTCATGTAACTCGACTAACGAGCCCATAATACTGTCCAAAAACTAATTATGGAAACTGTAAGCTCCGCGTTGTGTCTGCGACGTCTAGTCAACCTCCTTCAATCTACCAATGTCTGCTCCCTGCTCTGATACATATCGCCTACCATTCGAGGGGAATGGTAGTTGGGACTACTACAGTGAGATTTGATTACAAATCTCAGTAAGTTAATAGGAAACTCCTATACATGTTAAAGATGCATGCATGGCAGTAAAAGTATAAATACATAATTAAAATCGTAAGTAAGCATAACATAACTTGACATACAGCATGTCATAACTGACATAACCTGAACTGAAAGTGAATTGGACTTCACTTGACATGACATGAACTTAAACTTAAAATATAATATGGGCTAGCAACATAACATGAACTTGAACTTGAAACATAACATGGACTTGAATCATAACATGAACGTGAACATACATAACATAAACATGAACTTGAATTTAACATAAACCTGAACATAACATGACATAAACGTGAACTTGAGGCATAATGTAAACATGAACATAACATAACATGAACGTGAACTTGAATATAACATGTACGTGAATATAACATGACATGAACGTGAACTTGAAACATAACGTGAACATGAACATAACATAACATGAATGTGAGCTTGAACATAACATAAACGTGAACATAACATGATATGATCATGAACTTGAAACTTAACGTGAACATGAACATAACATGTACGTGAACATAACATAACATAACATGAACTTGATCTGAAACTTATTCTTATCTTATGGGGTTACCATGATTGCTTATTCTTAACTTCTTGACATGAATTTGGAATCTTGTTCAATAGATTTAATTAATAACGTGACCATATGAGTGTTACATGGGTCCCTTTGAGCCATGTGTCCCTGTCGATTACAGCATCACAACACAGGTATCTACACCAGTTGTGAATGAGTTAATACGTACTCCACAGTTGTTGTGGCCCCATGTATTCTACGTGTCACAATTGCTGTGTCTCACGTAGTGTATGCTCCATAGTTGTTGTGGCCCCATGAATTGTTTGTGCCACACTTGCTGTGAACACACGTAAAATAAAATATGGCTCCATTGGCGTTAGTGCCAGGCGCGCTCTGATGACCAGCTAATTAGACCCCATTCGCAACCTGTTGACTGTACTTCGTTAACCCAGGAAATTTCACACTTATTTAGACACTACAGCGTGAACAAAGGAGTTCTACTAGGATATTACCCCATCCTAGCACTTAGAGTCGTGATTGACATGAATAACTTAACGTGAACGTGATTTGAAACTTGACTTAACATAAACTTGATCTGACTTCTTTACTTAATATGACATACTTGCAATGTTGAATATTACATGATATGACATACTTAATATGACATACTTATAACATATAACAATACGTGACAGAATAGATTGTGTAACAGATAAATATTCATGACAGAATAAATCATGCATAATAGATAAACATGTAATGATGTGGCATGGCATGACATATATGATAACATACATACATAAGTTGTAGTTCCCTTACCCATCATACATACACAGTAAACTGATAATAAGTTAGAAACTAACTTACCTCGATCGTCGGGTTCTACGAGAATAAAGCACGAAACACGAGGAACTGTAAGAGGGTATTCTAAAAGTTAGAAATTTAATTACTAACGATTAGAAACATGAAAACAAGCTAACTTAGAGTAAAATTATCATTTTACCCTCTACATGTGGAAAAATGACTATTTTACCTATAACTTAAGGATTTCACATCTTAACTCTAAAAATTTTCAAAATTTACATTCCTCATGCAAATTTTGTCGTAAACTCAAATATCAACTTAGAAAAATTTAAAACAAAATACAACTATGAAAAACACACTATGGCCGAAACATCCATAGGCCATTTCTCTTGATTTTTGTTGCAATTCTTTCCAACTTCAAAACTCATGCTTAAACCAAAATTTTGCAACAAACATCTTCCTATCCTAAGTTTAAAACCATACTTAAAACATTCATTTAGAAAAAGCTAATACTCAACACTAAACTTTTTTTGTAAAAAGATCCAAACACTTGAATCACAAGCTTTAACTCTAAATCAAAACATCTCCAAGAATTCCAAAAATCAAATCTTACTTCTAACATATTCATAATATCATCCTAAGATTAACCATGCTTTAAATCATCAAACTAAAGTCACCAAAATCACAAAATAACACTTGGAATTTTTGGTAAGTGTTATTTTGTGATTTTACACTTAGCCCAAAAACAGAAACTTTTTCCTCAACTAGCTTTGATAAATCTCTTGATCAATGACTTAAGAATGTGAGATCTTTGAAACGAAGCATCACATGGTTTAAGAATGTGTCTTAAATAGGATCTAACCATCAAACTTAAAATCACATAGTTAAAAATCAATAAAACATGGATCTAATCCAAAAACATCAAATCTTAGGTCTAACCGAAATCCTCTTGCATAGAAAAATCATATCTTTGAAACTAATACTAAATATATTCAAATAATATCCTAACATGAAAATAAAAGACTTAGGATCATCATATAAAAATATCAAAGCCGTTAGAGTAAGATCAAACCTCGAAATATTCAAACTTTCTCCAAATAAAAACTGTTTTGCCACTTCCAGTTTCAAGTTTCTAGATCTAAGAAAATCTATCATCAAAAGCTTTAGTCATGCAACAAAACCTCAATGAACACTCTTAAAGACATGCTAAAAACACTCCATAAAATTTTCGAACCAAGATATGTCCATTAGCTTCGTCAAAAATTTCAAAACATAACATACTCTCTAGATTCACGCCCAGAATGACCTTTCCATGGTTAAAAATACTTTTTACTGACCAAATGACCATATAATAATACTAATAATATATTTACAGAAACTATACTCAAATGGGAACAACTTTTATGAATGAGTCATCATGCGAAAATACTTAAAAAGAGTAAAAAATCTCCATGCAAAAAGACCTAGAAATCTTCCCGAGAGAGCTCTTTTGGGTTTCTCTCTAAGAACGGGGTGAAGAAGTGATTAAAGGGAAAGAAGTGTATCTTGCTCAACTCTATAATTCTGGAGGGGGAAGATATGGACTTGAATGACCATTGATTGGAGGCAGTTATGTGACATAAAGTGGAGAATAGAGAGGGGAAAGGATTGCCTATAGAAGCTGTGAGGTATGGAGGTTGATGGGGTGGGTTTCTCCATCTCATCAAGGCACTGTTGGGTGCAGCCAAGGGTAGTGGATGGTCTGCCATGTGGAGGAGGAAACTTCTCCAAGAAGTCTTGCCAAGGTGGCCAAATTTGTGGGCCTTGGTGGGGCTCAACCAAGTGGGCTTCAATTTGGGGTTTAAAGGGGGTTTGGTTAGGGTTTGAGATGCTATCAAGCTCAAATCCAATTTTTCTTTACCCAATCAAATTTCCAAGGTTTAAAAGGTTGGATAATGATGTCATAAAATTTGAAAAATTAATAGAATGTAGAAGTGATTTAATCAAGTAATTAAATACAATGTTAGAAATTGGATAAAAAGGGGTTTGAAGGCAAATTTAGGGTTGGGAGAAACCGTTTAGGGTTTCGGTTTTAACCAAGCTTTTGGGATTTCAATTGGATTCTAACCATTTAGGGTTTCATTAGGGTTGAAACTCTCTTTGATCTGGCTCAATTTAGTTGATCAGATGAAAAAGGTTTTGCTTAGGTGGCATGATCTTACACCTTGATTTCCTTTACAAATCCATCTAATAGTTCCTATTTATGCCAAGTATCTAATACTATTCACTATGTGTGGCTAAAATCTTACCAAATATCCAAATAAAACTTCTCTAACCTAATTTGGACATTCCATACTGTGATTTTGAAAACACTGAACTTAGTACACTTATCAAGGTTACTATTCACTCCAAAAAAATGCGTAATGCACTTAGTACTAAAAAATCCTAAATATTAATATTAACTTACAATGAAAACCGTTTACCAAAACTCAACCCCAAAGTGCCCCTATAAATAAATTCACAGTTTCGAATAGCTGTTTCGTCTGAAATTATGAAAATGAGTCATTGGGCCATAAAATCCTAAATAATCTGTGATGACCCGCTTTTATGTGTATTTTCACTGAAGGAATATTTTAATTTAATTAAATATTTTATAGTGCCTTTATTTTAAATTATCGAGTTTTAAATGGATTTTATTGGCTGTTGGATTTAAATTGTGATTTAATTTATTTTGGCTTGTTTTTGGTTTTAAAAATTTAAATAATTGGTTTTTACTAGTTATTTATTTTATTTTAGCTTGTTGATGTGTTTAAAATATTTTATTGGTGTTTATTTATTTATTTGATGTAGTGTTAATTTATTTTAATCGTTTTATGTTTTTTTACCGTTTTCGGCTGATCAGTCTTCGGACTTCTGACGTGAGGACTGGACCTCATTAATTTCCTTCATCTTTTTCTTTTTCTTTTCCTTTCCTCTTCTTTTTCTTTTTTCCCTTTTTTCTTTTTTCTTTTTCCTTTTTTTCCCTCTCCCGTTCGACTCTCTCTCTCTCTCCCCGCGTTCCTCTCTTTCTCTCTCTCTCCTTACCCACGCGTCCGCCGGCCTCCAGCCCAGCCCCGCCGTTCGCCGGCGTCGTGCCCGACGCCACCCCTGCCGGTCGACTCCCCTCCGGCCGGTGATCATCCCCTCCGACTCCCAGCCCCAACCGGCCGGCCGTTTGGCCGGAAAAAGCCCAACAAGCCGCACGGCTTGAGGCCCGATCCGCCGCCGTCGCTCCACCTCCGGCCACCACCTCTTCACCACTTCTTCCCCTACTCCTTGCCGACCTAACCCACCCATCCCCGGCCTCAAACGGTCACCGGAGCGGCTCCCACGAGCTCAACTCCGATTTGCCCTTTTTCCGCCCCTACCGGCGTTTTCGCCGCCACCCACGGCCAAAACTCACTTCCACTAGCTTCATAAACATCTCTAGACCATTCCCTATCAATTTGGTGTCTTGGTTTGTCCCCGGTCAAAAGTGGGTATTTTGCGACCCACGGGAACAGTGCATTTGCACTGTTACGTTGCTTTCGCATCGCCGTTCGCTTCGCGCCGAACCTTCTAAAAATCCTATATAGCGCTGTAAGTATTTTCCAAACGCTACTTTTAGATTTAAATGTATTTTACTCTTTCAATAAATTATTTGGTTGGTTCGCTGATTCCGGACTGAGTCCGAGGAGTTCGGGGGTCGGATGGATGGAGGACGGAGTTGCTTGATTTGTTGTGCTATGGTTGAATTTATTTGTCGAGCATTGAAATTGGCATTTACATGATGCATGCACTTGTATTTTATTTTATTGGAAAAATCATGTTTTATTGGCGTAAATGATTTTTGGGAGTGTGCGTATCACGAGCCCAAGCCGGGATGGGTTATTATCTCGGTGGAGCTCCTCTGGTCACTCGGGAGTGGATAATACTGAGTGACATCCCCTGGGTTGTCGCCGGGCGACGACCGGATCGCACGATACGGTAACGCTGTCGTGTCGACTCCGTGGTCCTTTTAGTGGCGGGGACTAGAGGATGGCCTGGCCAGGTACGCGCGAGTTGGAGGCGCGAGTCTGGGCATCGCTCGTGTAGGTGTCACACGCGTAGACGTTACCTGCGGTGTGGCACAGAGCCAGAGTGTGCGGATGATCCCTAGGGGAGATCATGGTGCATGCATAATTGGTTGGTTTTCATGGTTTTCGGATATGGGCCATTTTCTGGGAAAATGGCGATGGTCTTGTGATCCATTTTCGGGGAAAATGGTGGTTTGGGCCATTATCTGGGATAATGGCGAGGCTTGGTTTTAAAGGTTATGTTTTTAAGCCAGTTGGGTTTTTGGCGTGCGTGGAAAATATGATTTATGAGTTTTGGAGCATTGACATTCATTCATACTTGTTGTTTGAGTTTAATATGCTTTTATCTAGTGGTGTTTGGATTTTACTTACCTGCGGCACCATTTTTGGTACCGTAGATTTTGATGCAGCGTTCGAGGAGGAGGAGGAGGCTGAGCCCGAGGATACGGCTCCGCCGGAGTTCTGATTTGAAGTTATGCTTTGTACTTAGTTTTAAAACAATATTTATATCATGTAATATTTTATTATGTGCCTTTGAACCGTTTGTATTTTATTTAAAAAAAAAATTCTGGTACTTAGTATTTGACTTTGCTATCCGCTGCGTATCTTCTTGTGCACATTTGTCGCTTGCACACACTTGGCACTCTTCGATAGGGTGGTGACCCGTGATGTCACCATCCGGGCGCCTCGAATTCCCCGTTTTCCGTACGTGGGGATTTTGGGGGCGCCACAGGTGGTATCAGAGCGGTTTGGCTCTGGGTAAAACCACATGTCCCATAGGAGAGGTACCAGAATGTTTTTTTTTAGTTGTGTTTTAAAATTTATTTTAAGTAATATTGCTTTTTGACGTGGTTTAGTTGTTTTGAATTTATTTGAGCTTGTTTGGTTGTTTTATTTAATTAGTTATGTTATTGCTGCTGATTTGTTTTTGTTTTCTTGTTATGTGGATTGGTTTTGGTTTGGTTTTATGTTATTGGTTTTATTTTTTTTTTTTAAAAGGGGGTCAAAGGTTGTGGTGGCAGGTAAAATGGTGAGACCGAGGAAATCTACACAAGGGCCACGGGATGATACACAGAGAGATGACTCCATTGCCCAAGCTATACGGCAAATGACAGAATTTATGCAGCAAAATTTTAGGCCTCAGCAAGGAGTGCCTAGCCCACAACCTGGAGGTCCTTGGCCGCAACAAGGAGGACCTTGGCAGCAAGGAGGGGCTTGGCAACAAGGAGGGCCTTGGCAACAAGGAGGGCCATGGCTGCTACCAGGAGGGTCCAGTGGAGGAGTGCAAGCGGGGTGCACGTATGAGCGCTTTCTGGCGCATAGGACTCCCCACTTCACTGGAGACGAGGATCCACTACAAGCTGGAAAGTGGATCAAGGACTTGGAGAGGACTTTTGAGGTATGTGGTTGCACCGAGGCGCAACAAGTTCTCTACGCCAGCTATCTGTTACAAGGCACTGCTTTTGATTGGTGGGATACCAAAAGAATAATGCTGGAGTCAGAATTGGGGTCTTTTGCCGCGGTGACTTGGCAGCGCTTCAAGAAGGAATTTAATAACCGCTTCTTTCCCGCTTCTGTAAGGCGGCAAAAAGCAAGAGAGTTCTCACACTTGGTCCAAGGGAGCATGACCGTGGAACAGTACTCCCGAAGGTTTGTAGAACTTGGGAAATTTGCTCCCCACCTCATCGCCACAGAGGAGATGCAAGCTGAGCGTTTCCAGGAGGGTCTACGCCCCGATATACGCCGGTTGGTAGTCAGCCACCGGATATCCACCTTTCAGGATTTAGTGGATGTGGCCACCCTCGTGGAGCGGGAGAATAATTTGAGTATGGGTTCCCCTCCGGGACATAAAAGGCGAAGTTTTACTGGAGAAGGAAGTAGCTCTGGATCGCCTCAGAAAATTGTTCAGCGGTCTGGAACTCGACCACAAGCTGCCTCAGGAGTGCGTATAGGAGGTCGGATGCCCGTTTGCATGAGGTGTAATAGAGCTCATACGGGTGAGTGCACTTTGGGTGGAGCTCGATGCTATAATTGTGGCCAGCAGGGACACTTTGCCCGTGAGTGTCCTAATACAGTTCAAGGAAGCCGTGGAGGTCGACGTGGTGGAAGAGCTAATCAGAGACAAGTAGCACAGGCTCGAGTGTATGCTCTTACCCCTGGAGAGGTGGATGATGAGGCACCAGCGACCCACGATGCTGGAGTGATTACAGGTATGGTTCTAAATTAACTAATTTTTGGATTTGATGTTTGGTGTGGTTTGATGTTTGTTTGTTTCGGATTTTGTGGGTGTATGTGTTTGGTTCAGGAAGAGTTCGGTTATATGACTTTTATGCTTGCACATTGTTTGATTCGGGTGCATCTCAATCATTTGTGTCTTCTACGTTCGCTCGGATATGTAATTTGGTTACGGGACCCCTACCAGGATCGTTAGTGGTGAGTCTTCCGAATGGTGAAATGGTTTGTTGTTCTAAAGTTGCGTTGGGTTGTCCCTTGGATTTTGGTGGTAGGACCCTTGATGCCGACTTGGTGGTGTTCAAGTTGTTGGGATTTGATATTATTCTCGGCATGGATTGGTTATATCGGTATTGTGCAAGTATAAATTGCAGAAGTCGGGTAATCAGTTTTCAACTCCCAGATGGTGGTTGTTTAGAGTTTATGGGAAGTAAATTAAAAGAGAAGCCGATGGTTATATCGGCAATTCAAGCGAAGAAAGATATTGCTTGTGGGGCGGATGCCTTTTTGGTTCAAGTGGCGTCTACGCCAATTGGGAACAAGTCCTTGGCAGATTTTCCAGTGGTAGGAGAATTTCCCGATGTGTTCGTAGATGATTTGCCGGGGTTACCTCCAGTCCGCGAGTTGGAGTTCGCTATCGATCTAGAACCCGGGGCGGCTCCTGTGCATAAAGCCCCTTACCGTATGGCACCAGCCGAGTTGAAAGAGTTGAAAGCCCAGTTGCAAGAGTTGGTCGACAAGGGGTTTATCCAGCCAAGTACTTCGCCATGGGGTGCACCAGTTTTATTTGTTAAAAAGAAAGATGGCACTCTTAGAATGTGTATTGATTATCGAGAGCTTAATAAAGTGACAATAAAGAATAAGTACCCTCTTCCAAGAATTGACGACTTATTTGATCAGCTTCAAGGAGCGGCTATCTTCTCGAAGATTGACTTGAGATCGGGATATTATCAGCTGCGAATAAGAGATAGAGATGTCCCCAAGACTGCTTTTAGATCAAGATATGGGCATTACGAGTTCAAAGTGATGCCTTTTGGGTTGGCTAACGCTCCTGCAGCTTTCATGGATCTGATGAACCGGGTTTTTCGACCTTATCTGGATTCTTTCGTAGTGGTTTTTATTGATGATATTTTAGTTTATTCCCAGAATGTTGACGAGCATGCTTATCACCTTCGCTTAGTGCTTGGGAAGTTACGAGAGCACCAGTTGTACGCGAAGCTTAGCAAATGTGAATTTTGGCTGGAAGAAGTCAGATTTCTCGGGCATGTAATTTCCCAGGACGGTGTGGCAGTTGATCCCAGTAAGGTGGAAGCTATTTTATCATGGCAGCGTCCATCGACTGTGCGCGAGATCCGAAGTTTCTTGGGACTTGCTGGATACTATAGAAGATTCGTGGAGGGATTTTCCCGATTATCCGGTCCTCTCACCGCTTTGACTAGAAAGAATGCAGAGTTTGTTTGGTCAGACAAGTGCGAGAGGAGTTTCCAAGAATTGAAGAACAGATTGACAACTGCGCCAGTTTTAGCACTTCCAAAACCGCTTGAGCCGTTTGTTGTTTTTAGTGATGCATCTAAATTTGGTTTGGGGTGTGTTCTCATGCAAGGAGGACGGGTCGTGGCTTATGCGTCTCGTCAACTGAAAGACCACGAGAAGAATTACCCGACACATGATTTGGAATTGGCCGCAATAGTGTTTGCCCTTAAGATTTGGCGACACTTTTTATATGGAGCAGTTTGCGAGATCTACACCGATCACAAGAGTCTGAAGCATTTATTTTCTCAGAAGAATCTCAACATGAGGCAAAGGAGATGGTTAGAGCTAATAAGCGACTATCAGTGCGAGATTAAATACCACCCAGGAAAAGCAAATGTAGTTGCAGATGCCTTGAGCCGGAAGTCACATTTAGAGGATGAAGCTGAATCTTCTGGAGTGGATTCTTTACTTTGCGGGTTGAGAAGGCTCCTTATTGGAAGTTCGCAGCAAGAGGAAGTGATATCTTCAATTCTTGATATTCGGGTAATTGATTTTGAAGAATTGAAGACTCTTCAGAGAAAAGATCCGAAGCTGTTGGACATTAGAAAAAGGGTCAGAAAATCTAGAGGGCCGTTGCACTACAGTTTGGATAAAGATGGGATTCTTCGATTCCGAGATCGTAGAGTAATTCCTAAGGACTCGGAATTTAAGGAGCGAATTATGACGGAGGCTCACGCGGCTCCCTATTCCGTTCATCCGGGTAGCACCAAAATGTATCGGGACTTAAGGAAAAATTATTGGTGGGAAGGAATGAAGAGGGATATTGCCTTGTATATTGAGAGATGTGGCACTTGCCGTCAAGTCAAGGCCGAGCATCAAAGACCAGCAGGTTTGCTCCAGCCTCTACCTGTTCCTGAATGGAAATGGGATGACGTCTCTATGGATTTTGTAGTGGGCTTACCGAGGACTCCCAGTGGAAAGAACTCAGTTTGGGTAATTGTTGATCGACTGACTAAGTGTGCTCATTTCTTACCGGTCAATAATGCGGATTCTCTGGGAAAATTGACCCGCTTGTATGTAAAGGAAATAGTGAGACTACATGGGATACCCAAGAGCATAGTGTCGGACAGAGATCCAAGGTTCACCTCCCATTTTTGGAAGAGTTTGCAGGCGGCTTTAGGTACTAAATTAAAGTTTAGTACTGCTTATCACCCCCAGACAGACGGCCAGTCAGAGCGCACGATTCAAACTCTTGAAGATATGTTGCGAGCGTGTGCTTTAGATTTTCAAGGAAGTTGGGAGAATCACGTGCCACTCATAGAATTCGCGTATAATAACAGCTTCCATGCATCCATCCAAATGGCTCCTTATGAAGCTCTGTATGGTAGAAAATGCAGATCACCCTTATGTTGGGATGAAGTCGGGGAGAAGAAAATAATTGGACCCGAGATAATACAGGATATGCAAAATCAGATTCAGATTATAAGAGATAACATGGCTGCAGCGCAAAGTCGTCAAAAGAGTTACGCGGATACCAGGAGGAGAGAATTGTCTTTCGAACAAGGCGATTGGGTTTATCTTAAGGTCTCTCCCATGAAAGGAGTTAAGCGTTTTGGGAAGAAGAGAAAGCTGGATCCAAGATATGTTGGACCTTTTCAGATTTTGGAGAAGGTAGGGTCCGTCGCTTACAGAGTTGCTTTGCCAGAATATTTTGGGGATATATACAATGTCTTCCATGTATCGTCTTTAAAGAAGAGTTTTGGACAACAAGAGCCACGTTTTGTCGACCCAGAGAATATTCAGTTGCAACCGGACCTTACTTATGAGGTTGTTCCATCGCAGATCATGGATTGGAAGGAGCAACAGTTAAGGTCTAAAACGATATATCTGGTTAAGGTGGCCTGGGGAGATCCGTTAGCTCAAGATTTCTCCTGGGAGCGAGTAGTGGACATGAGGGAGCAGTACCCCTACTTGTTCGAGTGATGACGGTACGTTTTTTTTAATCTTGGTTGCAGTCGGTTTTATGTGGAATTGTATGGCTTGTTTCAAGTTGGTGTTCGGACCTGCAAATTTCGAGGACGAAATTTGTTTTAAGGGGGGGAGGATGTGATGACCCGCTTTTTTGTGTATTTTCACTGAAGGGATATTTTAATTTAATTAAATATTTTATAGTGCTTTTATTTTAAATTATCGAGTTTTAAATGGATTTTATTGGCTGTTGGATTTAAATTGTGATTTAATTTATTTTGGCTTGTTTTTGGTTTTAAAAATTTAAATAATTGGTTTTTACTAGTTATTTATTTTATTTTAGCTTATTGATGTGTTTAAAATATTTTATTGGTGTTTATTTATTTATTTGATGTAGTGTTAATTTATTTTAATCGTTTTATGTTTTTACCGTTTTCGGCTGATCAGTTTTTGGACTTCCGACGTGAGGACTGGACCTCATTAATTTCCTTCATCTTTTCTTTTCCTCTTCTTTTTCTTTTTTCCTTTTTTCTTTTTTCTTTTTCCTTTTTTTCCCTCTCCCGTTCGGCTCTCTCTCTCTCTCCCCGCGTCCCTCTCTTTCTCTCTCTCTCCTCACCCACGCCGGAAAGCCTTCCCGCCCAGGCCCGCCGTTCGCCGGCGTCGTGCCCGACGCCACCCCTGCCGGTCGACTCCCCTCCGGCCGGTGATCATCCCCTCCGACTCCCAGCCCCAACCGGCCGGCCGTTTGGCCGGAAAAAGCCCAACAAGCCGCACGGCTTGAGGCCCGATCCGCCGCCGTCGCTCCACCTCCGGCCACCACCTCTTCACCACTTCTTCCCCTACTCCTTGCCGACCTAACCCACCCATCCCCGGCCTCAAACGGTCACCGGAGCGGCTCCCACGAGCTCAACTCCGATTTGCCCTTTTTCCGCCCCTACCGGCGTTTTCGCCGCCACCCACGGCCAAAACTCACTTCCACTAGCTTCATAAACATCTCTAGACCATTCCCTATCAATTTGGTGTCTTGGTTTGTCCCCGGTCAAAAGTGGGTATTTTGCGACCCACGGGAACAGTGCATTTGCACTGTTACGTTGCTTTCGCATCGCCGTTCGCTTCGCGCCGAACCTTCTAAAAATCCTATATAGCGCTGTAAGTATTTTCCAAACGCTACTTTTAGATTTAAATGTATTTTACTCTTTCAATAAATTATTTGGTTGGTTCGCTGATTCCGGACTGAGTCCGAGGAGTTCGGGGGTCGGATGGATGGAGGACGGAGTTGCTTGATTTGTTGTGCTATGGTTGAATTTATTTGTCGAGCATTGAAATTGGCATTTACATGATGCATGCACTTGTATTTTATTTTATTGGATAAAATCATGTTTTATTGGCGTAAATGGTTTTTGGGAGTGTGCGTATCACGAGCCCAAGCCGGGATGGGTTATTATCTCGGTGGAGCTCCTCTGGTCACTCGGGAGTGGATAATACTGAGTGACATCCCCTGGGTTGTCGCCGGGCGACGACCGGATCGCACGATACGGTAACGCTGTCGTGTCGACTCCGTGGTCCTTTTAGTGGCGGGGACTAGAGGATGGCCTGGCCAGGTACGCGCGAGTTGGAGGCGCGAGTCTGGGCATCACTCGTGTAGGTGTCACACGCGTAGACGTTACCTGCGGTGTGGCACAGAGCCAGAGTGTGCGGATGATCCCTAGGGGAGATCATGGTGCATGCATAATTGGTTGGTTTTCATGGTTTTCGGATATGGGCCATTTTCTGGGAAAATGGCGATGGTCTTGTGATCCATTTTCGGGGAAAATGGTGGTTTGGGCCATTATCTGGGATAATGGCGAGGCTTGGTTTTAAAGGTGATGTTTATAAGCCAAATGGGTTTTTAGCGTGTGTGGAAAAATATGGTTTGAGAGTTTTGTGCATTGGCATTCATTCATGCTTGTTGTTTGAGTTTAATATGTTTTTATCTAGTGGTGTTTTGGATTTTACTTACCTGCGGCACCATTTTTGGTACCGTAGATTTTGATGCAGGTTTCGAGGAGGAGGAGGAGGCTGAGCCCGAGGATGCGGCTCCGCCGGAGATCTGAGTTGGAGTTTATGCTTTATGTTTGGTTTGAAACAATATTTATATCATGTAATATTTTATTCTGTACCTTTGAACCGTTTGTATTTTATTTAAGAAAAATTCTGGTACTTAGTATTTGACTTTGCTATCCGCTGCGTATCTTCTTGTGCACATTTGTCGCTTGCACACACTTGGCACTCTTCGATAGGGTGGTGACCCGTGATGTCACCATCCGGGCGCCTCGAATTCCCCGTTTTCCGTACGTGGGGATTTTGGGGGCGCCACATAATCAGCTGAGTCTAGTGGCATAGACCGTAACATATTTGACATTTCTAACTACCTTAAACAATTAAAAATACATTTCTGGCACCATAGTGAGTGATAACATTGATTATGTTGACAGACTAAAACCTTTGCGATTAGCCGATTCGTGAAAACTTACGGAGTTTTCACGAGATTTTTTAAGTCTATAGAAATTCTACTATTGAATTTCTAGCGGACTGTAACACAAAAGATAATATAAGCATACAAAGGCGAACTATGAAATGAATATGGACATGTACTTGACAAGAAAATTCACTTATGCGATTTGAATTTTCAATATCACGTGACAGAGTTCTTTTGACTTTTCAAATCACATCCTTTTCCTTTGCACTTTGAACAATTTGATATACAATTTGACTTTTCCTTTGCCATGAGACTAGACTTGCTCTCCTCTGTAGGGGAGGTCGGGCTAACGTGGGGTTTGGTCTCGCCTATTGACCCTCGCGAGGAGATAATCTGTTCGGATAGTTTAGGATTGGACCGGCTCCCGCCTATCATCATCATCTCATTATCTTCTCATATCATCATGATGTTATCATATTCTAATCTTCATAAGCATCACGATCCATCCCATTAAATCATTATCCATACTTATCATCGTCTCATCATCTTTGCATATCATTTATCATCTCATCATCTTTTTACAAATCATAATTTAATCACATCCTCATCATCCTAATCATCACAATCCATCTTGTTATATCATTATTATCTCATCATTTTTTCATATTATTACCATCGAGACCATCTTCATTAGTTCCATCATTGCCATTATAATGCCTCTATAAATGAAGGTTAAGTGTTTAGAAAATGTCATAGTATATAAGATTAAAATGAAGCTGGGTTAATGCACAAATGAATTTTTCTCGAAGCTTGATTGTTTTTATTTATAAGAGAAACTTAATTCATTTATATTTTTATATTGTTGTTGTATATTAATGTTTTTGTTAATTTATTCTTATGTTTGCAAAAGCTTTTGTAATGACAGACTGGTAAGAAATGAAGTTATCTTGAAATCCATATAAAATTACATGTTCGATCTACTATTTATTGCTTTTCTCCAATAGATTTCTATTTATAAGAAGTTAAAATAAGTATTATTAAATATTTACATTTGTTTTCGCATTCTCTATTATTATGATCATTAGCGGTTCACCTTGCTAACTACAAGTGTATATGGACTATGAGCCTTGGCCTCTATCGGCGGTTACTCCCGTCTGGCCAACCTCTCTAACACCACATTTTTTTTTACAAAACATAACAAAGTAATCACACAAAGTGAAGTTACAAATGTTAAAAACCCAAGTAAAAGCACAAACCAACTTCCAGATAAATTTAAACGAACTTACAAATGAGAAAAACCTCACAATTCCAACCCAATTCAAACTTACAAAAGTAAAGATCAAACCAAACAAATAATTAAAAACAATTAATAATTGCACAAATCTGTGCACTGAGGCACCGATCACATGTCTTAAAGTGTTGTGTGCACAAATCAAAGATATGTGGGCAGATCTTTATGGGCGGTGGTCATCATGATTGTAGTTGTGGGTCCATAAAGTGACATACTCGTAACCCTCGGTCGTAGTTGTGGGTATCTAAGTTACAGATCCACGTTGACGACTGTCTTCTAGGGTTGTAGAGACCCTATCTAACACCACATTTTTTTACAATCCAAAACAATCTCACAGAATAAAGTTACAAATCTTATAAATCCAATTAAAAGTACAAACAAACTTACAAATTAAACTAAATGAATTTACAGATGAGAAAAATCAAAGAAAAAACCAATTCAAAAATTTACATTACAGATCAAACCAAACAAATACACAAAACCAACTAATAATGGCACAGATCTATGCACAGAATTTAATTATTTTAATTGTAATGAAATGTGTATATATATTTAATAATAATTCACAATGCACATTATAACTTTTGGTAGTAATTTAAAGTGAATGTTCAAGATAATTCTTGATTTAACACAGCTGTAGAGTGTTCCAAAGTGTTTAAAGATGTTGAAATAGGTTTGGATCATTTCAAAGGTGGTTTTGATCAATTAGTGCATGCTTTTTAAATTTTCTTTGAATTTTTAAAAAATAAACTCATAAATTAATACTATATTCTGTCTCGTTTAGAAATAATGAGATTTTTTAAATTTGAGTAATACTAGATTAGCCATGGGCTGTGCAAGCTATGCATCATCTTTTAAAAAAGAATGAGATCCATAATTAAAAAATTATTATTTTTATATAGGTCGCATATTTATTAATATTTTTAAAATGAGTATGCGGTGCTTGCACGCTCTATAATTTCAAATATTATTTCTTTTATTAAATCATTTCTTCTAACTTATTATTCTTTCGGCTTAACAATTGAATCTTAAATTAGGGTACTCAATATAGTTCTGAGATACAAAGTGTAATTTCATCTAATTAATTTTATAACAATCCCACAATTTTCTTAATTTTCAATAAAAATAAAAATAAAAAAATAAAAAATAAAAACAAAAAACTTTTTTATTTTTATTTTTCCAAATTAAATGTGGGTTTTTTGAATATTTTATAAGACAAGAAAATGAGAGAAATTTAGCTTCCGTCAACGGTAAAAAAAAAAAAAAAAAATTAACCCACAAGGCCCTGAGCTTTTTATACATCCACGAAACTGTGGGAAGACAATAAAGATTTAGCCGTTACTTTCTCTCCGTTATCCAATTTGAATAGAGACAGACTGTCGGTGAAATTCCTCATTATTCCTCACATGTGTCGGTTTGGTCTTTGCCCTTGATTTTGCTCAATCGGTGTACTTTTGGTGCAAAAAATTGCCTTGTCGATTAATTGTTTTCAATGCCAGCGCTTAGTTCTAATCTAAGCCGAGGTCGTGAGAATCATTGGAACTAGACGTGCTCGAGCACGAAGTCATTTGTCTACTCGAATTAAAGATTGACGGTATGCTTGCCTTTTTGTCTTCTCCATTTTGCACCATGGGTTAAAGATTTGTGATATGCTTGCCCCTTGCTCTTCTCCCTTTTGGATTGATGAGCATATGCTTCTTGTTCTTTTGCTATCTAGGTTTTTTTTATATGGTTCTTCCTCTTAGTTAAGAGTATTCCTCACATTATTCCGTTAAGGTTTTTCTTGTCTAGTTCTTCCTCTTATTAGCTTGAAAACTTACTAGATTGAGTATTCCTCACATTATTCCACTGGGTCTACACGATTTTTAATGTTTATTTTTTTATAGCTTCACAGGTCCTTAGCTATCTTGCAGTGAGAAGCACCTCAAAGATTTCTTATGGCAAGGCAAACCCACTACAATCTTTGTTCTGCAAGGCCTCTACGGATCATATATATATAAGTGAAGGTGATGGGGGAAATTTTACAATTAACGATTTGCAATGCATCTTTAGTTTAGTTTTTTTTTCCCCTCTATACCTTCAAATTAATTCATGTCTGAAACATATGTAGTAATTGTTTTACTTTTTCCATCAATATATCTTTATAATTCTCCACGGGGGTATTTTGATTTTGTAGCTTTAATGCAAATCTTTTTTGGTTTGGCTCATCCTCTTGCTAGGAATATTCAGCCCACCCGCACCCATCAATGAGAACGTATTATGTTGAGTCCAAACGATTGTGAATGTTTTTTTTTTTTTTTTTCAACACCCACAAACCTTAAGCCCCAAAACAGATCCTATCTCATCTCATATATCATCTCATATCAAATATCATCTCTCATCTCATCTGATATCTCATCTCATATCATATTATCACTTACCTCTTATCTCTTATCGCTTATTACTTATCTATTATCGCTTATCACTTATCGTTTATCTCTTATCTCTTAACACTTATATCTTATATCTTATCTCTTATCTTTTATCACTTATCATTTATCATTTATCGTTTATCTCTTATCACTTATCTTTTATCACTTATCTCTTATCGCTTTTCGCTTATCTCTTATCGCTTTCTTGCTTACCACTTATCTCTTATCGCTTATCGCTTATTACTTATCGCTTTCTCACTTAATTGCTTATTGCATATCTCTTATCTCTTATCAGTTATCAGTTTTCTCTTATCTCTTATATCTTATTGTTTATCTTTTATATCTTATTGTTTATCGCTTATCGTTTATCTCTTATCGCTTATCTCTTATTGCTTTCTCGCTTATCGCTTAATCACTTATTGCTTATCGCTTATCGTTTATCGTTTATCTCTTATTGCTTATCTCTTATTGCTTATTGCTTATCTTTTATCTCTTATTTTTTATCGTTTATCGCTTAACTCTTATCTCTTATTTCTTATCGCTTATCGCTTATATCATATCCCTTATCTATTATCACTTATCTGTTATCTCTTATCGCGTATTTTTTATTACTTATTACTTATCACTTATCTCTTATTACTTATTGCTTATCACTTATTGTTGTTCTCTTATTACTTGTCGCTTATTTTTTTTATCGCTTATCGCTTATATCTTATTTTTTATCGCATATCGCTTATCTCTAATTGCTTATCGCTTATCACTAATCATTTATCACTTATCGCTTATCTTTTATCTTTTATCGCTTATCGCTTACCTTTTATCGCTTATCTCTTATTGCTCATTGGTTATCTCTTATCGCTTGTAACCATATCGCTCACCATTCATCTCTCCCCCTTTCAATTTTGGCTCCCTCATCTTGCACCAACTGGGCACAACTCATGCTGCTTGTAAAATCTGATTCTTGTTTGTTGAGCCCTTAGTAGTGTTAAAGAAGATGGAGGTTTTCAGCTTGTTAAGCATTGGCCAGATGATACTAAACATATTGCTAAATTGGATGGATGCCATGTTAGTTTACCTAAACTAATAGTAGTATTTTAGTATTTTTTTTAATAAATATAATAGACTATATAATAAGTGGTGTGCTACATACTAAGTTTATAAATAATATAACTAAAAAAGTAAAACACTTTAATCTTTTTGTTCCGAAACGCGGTTACACTTAGATTAAAACTGAAATACAAAAGAAGTGGGACCTCTGCAAATGTTAAAATAGAAAAGCAAATAGAAATTAGACGATAGGGGACATCAAAGTTGACTTTGATGTTTTATTCATAATTCAAGTTATGGATTGAGTGACTGTAATTGGAAGCCTCAAACACTACTGTGGCGTGTTTGATGGAGATGTTCATTAGCTTTATCCTCTGAATCTTTTATTAGGAAAGCAAGATATATGGTCAGAAAGTTGCAATCAGACGGACGAAAGCTTTGGCTACACACGTCCATCACACATGGCGAGTATCAATGCATGAGGTTTTGCATGCTAAAGGTGGTCTAGATAACGACGTTTCAGCAACTTGGGCTACGAGTCAGCTTCACATGTTAATCGTGTATGGCATTGAATTAGGAATTGCAAGATCAACAACCGAAGAGACAAGGAGTGATATGGTGAGGTCACAAAGGTGAGGCATTTGTGGTATGGAGGTGGCCGAAAAGAAATGGGTTAGTCCATTTCCGTCGTAGAGCAAAAACTGTTTAGGGGCAAAACATGGATATTATGCAGTGAGTTCAATCGCGAAGAAGATACGTAAAAAAGAACTCCATGTTTTTATATATAACATGTTTTCCACGAGTTCCTTTTGCTGCATTGTTCTTGAACAAACCAAAATACATAGAGAAAGCATAAATAATTTGGCAAATATTTTATTTTGATGTGGTTATTTGCAAATTTCCAAGAAAATTGAGAAAGCGCACCGCCTCACAAATTTCTTTGAGATCATCGTCAGAGAGCTTTACGGACAAGGAACCAATGTTGTCATCAATGTTCCCAACTTTACTATTGTTCTCTTTGAAGTTTGAACCTAGCTAACTTGTGTTAAAAAAAAACAACAAAAAGTTAAAAAGATCATTCTGCGTTGGCATTAGATCATTTGTTAGTGTCAGGGGTGTAACCAGTCCATTCGATCTAGTTTTTGACAAATTTTATAATTGAACTGATATACATTGATCTTGAAAATTTAAAAATCGATATAGACTAATTCATCACCAAAATCGAAACTTTTAATTTTTTTAATTTTGGTCCAATCTGACCTAATTTTTCTAATTTACCGTTTACACATTGGACACTATATAAGTTAAGAATATATGATCAAATATATAAAAATATATTTATAAAAAAGAATATATATTATAATTTATTATGCTAAAAATATATTTATCCTTGATATATATATAATATGCTCTACTGCAAAATAAGAAACAATACATACAAACAAATTACAAGATTTAAAGGGAGAGACACTTACTTAAAAGCAAGAAACAATATATATTTGCTTGTTTGTAAAACTGCATAGCTTCAATCAACACTACATACACATACACAAGTGCACACTTGCACGAGCAAACGCCCACACACATGCTCACCCGCAAGCTTGCACCCACCCATACCCACACTCACCTGCACATGCACAAACGCACATGTACTGAGTCATACTTAGAAGGAAGAATACACATATACACATAGAGACACAAATAGAGAGAGAGTGATAAAGTTGTATTGAAAAGTTAGAAACGGTACATTTGCATGCTTGAAGAACTTATACAACTTCAACCAATACCATGCATGCACGTACATGTGCACTAAATATACACACCCAGCTACCCACCTGCGCACATTAACACATACATGCAAGCGCATGCCCACACAAGCAGAGCTCTACTATGAAAATATGAAACAAAATGCACAAGATGAATAGAGAGATGGAGAGTGAGACATTTACTCAAAAGTAAGAGACACCACCTTTGCATGCTTGTAAAAATGTACAATTTTAATTAATACCACACATGCACGCACACCTGCTCACACACGCATGCACAAGCACACACAAACCCACACACACAAACATGTGCTTGCACGCCTGAACACACAAATGTACGCACCTGCACACACTTTAAAATGCAGGCACACACACATTTGCACACACTTAAACACCTACTTACACACAAATGAACACTTGCACACATAAATGCACACGCATAGCTATATACACGCACACAAATATGCACACAACTTGCACACACACACATACACATAGAAGCATAAATGCACACACACGCATGCACGATACCCATGCATATTCCACAAATCCGTACACAAAAACATGTGAGCACGCATACCTAAACACATGCATGTACACACGTGCACACACTAAAAAATGAACATATGCACATGCCAAACACCTACATACACACAATCGCACATCTGCACACATATATGTACCTTTGCATGATTATAAAAATGTACAACTTCAACCAATACCACACACATGCACACCAGCCACATGCATGCACAAGCGCACATAAGCACTGCACACAAACACGTACGTGCGCACACCCTAACACATGCACGTACGCACTCGCGCACACACTAAAAAATGCACACACACCCACATCTGCACACACCCAAAACCCAAACACCTACATACACGCAAACGTACACCTGCACACATACACGCACATGCACAACTATATACACACGCATGCATGCACATATGCACACACACATAAGCACACATACACATGCATACCTAAACGCACATTTACACACACAAGCACACACGCAGACACACATGCACACATGCATGCAAGATGCCCATGCACACAAACAAAGTTTTATTAAAAAATAAGAAATAGTACGCATAAAGACACGCACGCGCAAGCACCGTACACAAACCTATACACACAAACATGAGCGCGAGCAAATCTAAACAAACGCATGTACGCAATCGTGCACACACTAGAAAAAAATATACGCACACACGCACAACTATATGCACGCATACAAGCACACACATAGCTATATACACGCACGCAAATCTGCACACAACTTGCACACAAACATGCACACACACATCCAAATGCACAAACACACACACAAGCACACATGCACACACACGCATGCACGATGCCATGCACACAAACAAAATTTTACTAAAAAATAAGAAAAAGTACGAATAGAAACACACGCACATGCAAGCACCTTACACAAATCCGCACACACAAACATGTGAGCGCGCAAACCTAAACACATGCATGTACACACTAAAAAATGAACATCTGCACACGTCCATACACCTACATACACACAATCGTACATCTGCACACATATATGCACCTTTGCATGCTTGTAAAAATACACAACTCTAACCAATACCACACACACATGCACACCAGCCACACATGCATGCACAAGCGCACATAAGCACTGCACACAAACACATATGTGCGCACACCCCAACACATGCACATATGCACTGCACACACACTAAAAAATGCACACACCCAAAACCCAAACACCTACATACAGGCAAATGCACAAATGCACACATACATGCACATGCACAACTATATACACACGCATGCATGCACATATGCACATATCCTGCAAACACGCATATCCAAAACCACACACACATAAGCACACATACACACGCAGACACACATGCACACCTGCATGCACACAAACAAAGCTTTATTAAAAAATAAGAAATAGTACGCATAAAGACACACACGTGCAAGCACCATACACAAACCCATACACACAAACACGCGCGCAAGCACACCTAAACAGATTCATGTACGCAATCGTGCACACATTAAAATAATGCACACACACAACTATGTGCACACATACATGCACACGCATAGCTATATACATGCACGCAAATCTGCACACAACTTGCACACACACAGAGACAAGCACACATGCACACACACGCATGCATGATGCTCATGCACACAAACAAAATTTTACTAAAAGAAAAAATATGCATAGAGACACGTGCACGTGCAAGCGCTTACACAAATTCGTGCACACAAACATGTGAGCGCGCATACCTAAACACATGCATGTACACACGTGCACACCCTAAAAAATGAACATCTACACGCCCAAACACCTACATACACACAGTCGCACATCTGCACACATATATGCACCTTTGCATGCTTGTAAAAATGTACAACTTTCACCAATACCACACACACATGCACACTAGCCACACATGCATGCACAAGCGCACATAAGCACCACACACAAACCCATACACACAAACACGTACGTGCACCCACCCCAACACATGCACATACGCACTCGCACACACACACTAAAAAATGCACACACACACGCACATCTGCACACACCCAAAACCCAAACACCTACATACACGCAAATGCACACCTGCACACATACACACACATGCACAACTACATACACACGCATGCATGCACATCTGCACACATCCTACACACGCATATCCAAACACACACACACACATAAGCACACATACACAGGCATACCTAAATGCACATTTAGACACACAAGTACACACACAGACACACATGCACACCTGCATGCACGATGCCCATGCACACAAACAAAACTTTATCAAAAAATAAGAAATAGTACGTATAAAGACACGCACGTGCAAGCACCGTACACAAACATGCATGCGAGCACACCTAAACAAACGCATGTACGCAACCGTGCACACACTAAAAAAATGCATGCACACACGCACAACTATATACACACGCACATCAAACACATACACGCGCACATACAAAACGCACAAATACACACACCCGCATGCACGATGCCCATGCACACAAACAAAGGTTTACAAAAAAATAAGAAACAATATGATAGAAACAGATAGCGAATTTGAGAGTAAGAGACATTAATTCAAAAGGAGAAACAACATCGACGTATGCTTGTAGAAATGTACAATTTTAAACAATACCTCACACACATGCACACAAGCACATCGACGAACCCACACACACGTGTACCTGGAAACAAACCCTCACGCACCACCCGCACTCGCACACACACACACCCACTCACACAAACACACACACCGTTGCACACACGCATACAAACGTGCACACCCAAACACACGCAACGCATGCACACTTGCTCACCCATATATACACACACACACATGCATATAGCATACAAACGTGCTCACCCAAACACACGCAACGCACGCACGCCTGCTCACCCACATATACACGCACACACACGCATACACCCGCGGGCAAGCACTTGCACACACGCACATACAAGCACCGACAACAAACCCAAGCATGCACGCACACTTGCATAAACCCAAACACACAAGCCCACACGTGTGCACACTCGCATGCACAATGCACATGCACACCAATAAAGTTCTACTCAAAACTTAGAAACAATACGCACATAGACAAATTATGAGATTTAAAGTGAGAGACACTTACTCAAAAGCAAGAAATAATATACATTTGCATTCTTTAAGAACATTAAAGCTTTAATCAATACCAGACACATGTATAGAAGTGCAAAAATGCACACACGCACAAACGCCCACGAACACGCTTACCAACAAGCTTGCACCCACTTACACTCACATGCACATGCACAAACGCACATATACTGAGTTAGACTCAAAAGGAAGAATACAAATATACATGTCGAGACACAAATAGAGAGAGTGAGTGAGAGGGATATAAAAAGTTAAAAACAGTAGCTTTGCATATTTGAAGAACTTTTACTGCTTCAACCAATACCCAGAATGCACGTGTGCACCAAATATACACACCCAGACGCGCACACCCAACCAACCACCTGCCTATAAGGAAGAGTTCGGTCCGGTCCGGTCCCGTGAGGTGTTGTGGACAAGATCGTACCTATTCGGTCCAGGGTTTTCCCACCCTGGACCGGACCAAACTCCCGGCCTGGGGTGAAAAATCCCTGGACCGGGACTGGACCGAACTCATTCGGTCCATTGAAATTTGGACCGAACCGGACCTATTTCGGTCCGGTCTGATGAAAAAATAGTTGGTTTGGTCGGTTTTGCCGGTCCGAACCGGCCAAATCTTACCCCTAACTACCCACATAAACACCAACACATGCCCGTGCGCATGCAAACTCAAACAAAGCTCTACTAGAAAGGAAAAAAACAATAGGCACATAGACAAATTGGGAGATTTAAAGTGTGACACTTACTCAAAAGCTAGAAAAATATACATTTGCATGCTTGTAGAGCTACACAGCTTCAATCATTACCACACACATGTACACAAGTGCACGCACACCCACCAGCATACATGCACAGGCAGACGCCCACAGACACACTCACCTTAGGGCTTGCAACCACCCACCCACACCCACACTCAACCGCATATGTCCAAACGCACATATACTAAGTCCTACTAAGAAGGAAGAGTACAAATATATCCAAGAGAAAAATAGAGAGTGAGCGATAGAATTGTATTGCAAAGTCAGAAACGGCACCTTTGCATGCTTGAAAAATATGTACAGCTTCAACCAATACCATGCATGCACATGTGCACCAAATATATACATCGAGCCACCCACCTACACACATAAACACACATGCGCGAGTGCATGCACACACAAACAGAGCTCTACTAAGAAAATATCAAATAATACGCACAAGACGAAAAGCGCTCCAACCAATACCACACACACGCATGCACAAGCGCACACAAGCACCGCACACAAACCCATACACACAAACACGCGCACGCACACCTTTTCACATGCATGTATGCACCCTCACAGACTAGACTAAAAAATGCATGCACACCTGCACACCTGCACACATACACGAATACGCACACACGCACATTTGTACACACTCTGCACACACGCACACCCAAACACACACACAAGCTCACACACACACACACACACACCAAAACACCCAAACACCCACATACATGCAAACACACACGCACAACTATATACACAATCACGCACGCACACCCAAACACACAAGCACATATGCACACTAAAACACAAACACACACAAGCACACAAACCCAAACAAGGGCACACATGCACACACATACACACGCATACCCAAACGCACAAACAAGCACACATGCAGACACACGCATGCACGATGCTCATGCACGCAAACAACACTTTCCTAAAAAATAAGAAACAATATGCAGAGAGACACAAATACACAAGCACACCCAAACGCACTAACACACACACAAGCACACAGACACACACCAAAACATACACCCATGCATGCACACCTTTACACACACACACATGCACTTGCACATGTAATTACCTGAAACACACCCAAACATGCATGCATGTACACCGTAAAAAACCAAACACATAAGCACACAACGTGCACACTCGCACGCATGATGCACATGCACACAAACAAAATTATACTAAAAACTTAGAAATAATATGCACATAGACAAATTGTGAGATCTAAAGCGAGAGACACCTATTTAAAAGCAAGAAATAATATACAATCGTATGCTTGTAGAACATTAAAGCTTCAATCAATACCATACATACATACAGAAGTGTACAAACGCACGCAGGCATAGACGCCCAAAAACACGATCACCAATAAGTCTGCACCCAATTGTACATCCACAGACACACATATACTAAGTCCGACTCAAAAGGAAGAATACAAATATACACGTCGAGACACAAATAGAGAGAGTGACTGAGAGAGGGATATTCAAAAGTTAGAAATGGTACCTTTGCATGTTTGAAGAATTTGTACTGCTTCAAACAATACCAAGCAAGCACGTGTGCACCAAATCTACACACCCCGCCACTCACCTGCCCATTTAAACACCGACACATGCCTGTGCAAATGCAAGCTCGGACAAAGCTCTACTAAAAAATAATACGCACAGAGACAAATTGCAAAATTTAAAGTGAGAGACACTTACTCAAAGCAAGAAACAACATACATTTGCATGCTTATAAAATTGCATAGCTTCAATGAATACTACACACACGTACATAAGAGCACGCACACACCCATCTCCACACATGCACGGGGAGCACCCTCGGACACGCTCACTTGCAAGCCTGCACCCACCCACACCCACACTAACCCGCACATGTACAAACGCATATATACTGAGTCCTACTTAGGATGAAGAGTACAAATATACACATAGAGACACAAATAAAGAGTAAGAGTGAGAGAGTTGTATTGAAAAGTTAGAAACGGTTACTTTGCATGCTTAAAGAACTTGTACAGTTTCAATTAATACCATGCACGCACGTATGCACCAAATATACACACACAACCACCCACCTGCACACATAAACAAACACATGCGCATGAGCATGCACACACAAAATGAGCTCTACTAAGAAAATATGAAACAATATGCACAAAACAAATAAAGAAATTAAAAGTGAGAGACATTTACTCCAAAGTAAGAAATACCACATTTGCATGCTTGTAAAAATGTATAGCTTCACCCTATAAGGGAAGCATGCGTGGATCCTATTCAAACCAAAACAGAGCATGTATAGTCGAAAATCATGGCCAATATTCTGTCATCAATTCCATATTTAGTGAATGATTCTAAGGCTGATCTTCAGGATTGTATATTGTAATAGTAGCTTAGTTTTAGGCTTAAGGTTTACATATTTCCTAAAATAGCTTAACAATCACTCTATATATATTTTTGAACTTCTATCAATGAAATGTGTGGGAAAATTATTCATTGAAAATTACGGCAATACTTACTTCCTTACACTGTATCAGAAGAGCCAATCTCTACCGAGTCCCCGATCCAAGCCACCACCATGTCTTCCCCATCCGATCAAAATCCAAACTTTACTCTAAACACTCAACCTCCTTCTGCAACCGATAAACCACTTATTGCTCTCAACATCACTGCCCAACTCAATGAAAAATTAACTCCCTCCACCTTTCCTCAATGGCGTGCTCAATTTGAAGCACTTCTTATTGGTTACAATTTACTCGACTATGTCGAAGGCACCCTTCGGTGTCCTTCTTCTGCTGGTACCGCCATTGATGAGCTGCACAAGACCCATTGGGTCCGACAAGATAAACTAATCCTGAGTGCTATTTTAGCTTCCACATCCCCTTCAATCACCCCCCTTATTGCTACGGCAAAGACCTCCCATGAAGCTTGGAAAAAGCTTAAAAATTTATATGCTAGCCGATCCAGAACTCGTGCTATGTAGTTAAAGGAAGAACTCACATTAATCCATTGTGGAAATCGGTCCATCACCGAATATCTCCATGCTGTGAAGGCCTTGGCTGATGAAATAGCCATTATTGACCATTCCATTTTGGATGATGACCTAACCCTTTATGTGTTGAATGGTTTAGGTCCAGATTTTTGAGAGATAGCAGCGCCTATTCGAGCCTGAGAATCATTACTGGCCTTTGAGGAGTTACACGATCTTCTGGTTGGACATGAAGCTTATCTACGGCGCTGGAAGCTGCAACGCAACAACTGCTTGCTTCTGCAAATTTCACGAAGACGAAGCAGTCTACTCAAGGGGCAGTCAATCATGGTCCTTCAGGAAAAATGATACTCCACGTGGACCTCAAGGCTTCAGCTTAGGCCGAAATAACAATGGAGCCCAACGTGATGGGAGTTGCTCCAACAACAATTCTGGCAAGCCCAGTAATTACAATCGGCGCTATTAGCCCAAATGTCAACTTTGGGATCAGCTGGAACATATTGCCAAGTCCTGTCCGAAATTCCATTCCCAGAATGTTTCTATCAATTGTGCCACCTCTTCTAATGGAAAGGACAAAAATTGGCTACTTGATTCGGCCGCTTCTCATAACATCACGGGTGATCTTTCCAATTTATCTATTTATTCTGAATATGATGGAACTGACGAAGTAATTCTCGGTGATGGTTCAGGTTTGACAGTCTCACACATTGGTTCTTTGTCTTTGCACTCTCCTCATCGCACTTTTACATTGCGTGATACCCTTTGTGTTGCAAACCTTTGCAAAATTTTAATTTCCGTTCATCATCTCACCAAACAAAATAATGTCATTGTTAAATTTCACCCTTTTTATTTTCTTGTGAAGGACAAGATCACAGGGGCGATTCTACTAAAAGGAGCATGTGACAATGGCATCTACACCTTCCCGGAATCAATGGTGACATCCAAAAAGGTTGCTAATGTGCATGAACGGACTTCTATTGATGGTTGGCACAAGCGTCTTGGGCATCCTTCTCTTAAAATTGTTCATCATCTTGTTAAGAATTTTTCTCTTCCTATTTCATCGAACAAAACTTTGTCTTCACTATGTCATTCATGTTCTATTAATAAAGCCCATCAACAACCCTTTCGTGTCAATAATCTCCAAAGTCATGAGCCCCTTGAACTTATTTACACGGATGTGTGGGGTCCAGCTAGTTATACTGGAATTGATGGATCATGATATTACCTTATTTTTGTTGACCATTATACAAAATATATATGGTTTTATCCAATGATCACTAAATCCAGTGTTTCTAATATTTTTCCGCATTTCAAAAAGTTTGTTGAAACTCGTTTTCAAAAATCAATCAAAACAATATATTCAGACAATGGTGGTGAGTTTATTGCTTTGAAATCATATCTCTCGCTTCATGGAATAACTCACTACACCACTGCTCCCCACACCCCGCAACAAAATGGGGTCTCTGAACGTCGTCATCGTCACCTCGTTGAAACGAGCCTTACGCTTCTTCATGATGCAAATCTTGATTTCTCCTACTGGCCTCATGCCTTTCAAACAGCCTCTTATCTCATAAATAGACAGCCCACGCCTCTTCTTCACGAAAAATCACCCTTTGAAGTTCTCTTTGGTCAAAAACCAAATTATTTAAAATTAAAAAAAAATTTGGTTGCCTTTGTTATCCTCTCACCTGGCCCTATAACTCAAATAAAATGCAGCCCAAATCGAAAGCCTGTATTTTTCTCGGTTATTCACTAACTCAAAACGCATACAAGTGCTTTGAACCTCAAACAAAAAAAATCTTCTTTTCACGCCACGTGTTGTTTGATGAGAGTCAACACCCCTCTAGCCCCTTTCAACCCGTGCTTTCCATCTCAACCCAGAAAAATCCAGACATTCATAAATCCATCCCTCTTCTTTTCGGTGCTCAGCAGCTTGCAGTCCCTTCATCAATGGTGTCCTGCGCATCAGCATCAACACACCTTCCGAAAGGTCCACCTGCCATTGTCACGTCCTCCTCAGGTAATTTCGGACCCCCTATTTTTTTACTTCATGATTCTTTTCATGTTGTAGATCACAATATCTCTAATCCAAATCTTTCTTTAGATGAAAATAAGACTGTTTCTCCATTAAATCTGCCACCATCCTCTCCTATTTTTTCTACGGATACACACCTAGGTTCCAATAATCATCTCTCAAATCCGAATTTCACAAACCCTCCTCCAACAAATAACCCTCCCCAACGTACTCATAACATGACCACATGATCAATGAATCAAATTTTCAAACCCAAACAGATCCATACCGTGTCCAAATATCCTCTTCCCTTGACCATAGAACCAACAAGTGTGAGCCAAGCCATTTCTCAATCTCACTGGCGTGAAGCCATGTCCAATGAACTCACTGCTCTAATGAAACATGGGACTTGGGATCTAGTTTTACCACCTTCAAACTGTCAACCCGTGGGCTGTAAATGGGCCTTCCGAGTAAAAAGGAAAGCTGATGGGTCAGTGGACAGATTCAAGGCCCATCTAGTTGCTAAGGGTTATAACCAACGTCCTGGTGTTGATTATAAAGAAACTTTTAGTCCTGTGGTTAAACCAGCAACTATTAGAGCTGTAGTATCTATTGCAGTCATGAATAGATGGGATTTGAGGCAACTGGATGTCAACAATGCCTTTCTAAATGGTGAATTGACTGAAACTGTTTCTATGGCGCAACCCCCGGGGTTCAAAGGTTTGTCCAAACCTCACCATGTTTGCAGGTTGAACAAGGCGATTTATGGGCTTAAACAAGCCCCACGGGCTTGGTACACAGCACTCAAAAATGCTATTCTTTAACTGGGTTTTCACAATTCCAAGGCTGACTCTTCTCTCTTTATTTACAGCCAAGGCTCCAATCTTTGTTATTTCCTAGTCTATGTGGATGATCTAGTCATTACTGGAAATAATTCAATTCTTGTGGCCAACATTATTAAGCAACTGGGTGATATGTTTTCTCTCAAGGATATAGGTTCTCTTCATTTTTTCTTGGGGATTGAGGTAATTCCTACTCAGGCTGGGTTATTCCTCTCACAACATAAATATGTTCGTGAACTTTTAGATAACACCAGTATGAGTGGTGCAAAAGATGTCTCCACACCTCTTTCTACAACACATTCTCTTCAATTAGTTGATGGTACTGCTGCTGTGGACAGCTCCGAGTTCCGTCAAATTATTGGCAGCCTTCAATACCTTTCCTTGACACGTCCAGACATCTCTTTTGCAATCAACAAAATTTCTCAATTCATGCACAAGCCGACTACAAATCACTGGCCAGCAACCAAAAGGCTTCTCCACTACCTAAAACAAACCATTTTCTATGGTATTCAGATTCACAAAGCTAGACCTTCCATCTTAAGGACATACTTCGATGCCGATTGGGCTGGAAATGTGGATGACCACACATCAACCTTTGCCTATATTAGTTTTTTGGGTCCTAATCCCATTTCTTGGAGCTCAAAGAAACTAAGGGCCGTTGCACGCTCCTCAACAGAGGTTGAATACCGGGCACTAGCTAATGCGGCCTCCGAGACAATGTGGTTGTCCACTCTTTTCAAGGAACTAGTATTTCCAGTCAAAGAATCTCCCCAGCTGCTATGTGATAATCTTAGAGCCACACATCTCAGTTTTAATCCAGTCAATCATTCGCACATGAAACATATTCAAATCGACCTTCATTTCGTGCATGACTTAGTGCAAAAAGGAAGCCTCCAAGTTAAACAGGTACATACTCAGGATCAATTGGCTGATCTGTTAACAAAGTCATTGTCAAAACAGCGCACGGAATTACTATGTAACAAGATTGGTCTTGCCGATGAAAGCTCAATCTTGCGGGGGCGTATAAGGGAAGCATGCGTGGATCTTATTCAAACTAAAACAGAGCATGTATAGTCGAAAATCATGGCCAATATTCTGTCATCAATTCCATATTTGGTGAATGATTCTAAGGCTGATCTTCAGGATTGTATATTCTAACAGTAGCTTAGTTTTAGGCTTAAGATTTACATATTTCCTAAAATAGCTTAACAATCACTCTGTATATATTTTTGAACTTCTATCAATGAAATGTGTGGGAAAATTATTCATTGAAAATTACGGCAATACTTACTTCCTTACACACCCAATACCACACACGCAAGCAAGCACTGCACACAAACATGCGCGCACACACACCTAAACACACTAAAGAATGCACACACACACGCACATCTTCACACACCCAAACAACAACATACACGGAAATGCACACCTACACACATACACGCACAACTATATACACACGCATGCATGCATGCACATTTGAACACAACTTACACACACGCACACCCAAATGCAAAAATGCACACACAAGCACATATGCACGCCCAAGCATGCTCACCCGCAAGCCTTCACCCACCCACACCCATAATCACCGGAACATGCACAAACGCACATATACTGAATGTTAAGAATAAAGAATACAAATATACACACAGAGACACAAATAGGGAGAGCAAGTGATAGAGTTGTATTGAAAAGTTAAAAATGGTACCTTTGCATGCTTGAAAAACTTGTGCAACTTCAACATATACAATGCATGCACATGTGCACCAAATATACACACCCAACCACTCGCATGTGCACATAAACACACAAATGCGTGTGCATGCACACACAAACAAAGCTCTATTTAAAAAATATAAAACAATATGCACAAGATGAATAGAAAGATTGAGAGTGAAACATTTACTTATGAGTAAGAGACACCACATTCACATACTTGTAAAAATGTATAGCTTTAACTAATACCACACACACATGCACACTAGCTCACATACGCATGCACAAGCGCACGCACCCACACACACTCAAACATGCACAAACTCTCACGCACGATACACATGCACACAAATAAAACTCTACTCAAAACTTAGAAACAATACGTACATAAATAAATTGTGAAATCTAAAACAAGAGACACTCAAAAGTAAGAAAGAATATACATTTGCATGCTTGTGGAACATTAAAACTTCAATCAATACCAAACACATGTAAAAAAGTGCACAAACTCACACAAACGTAGACGCCCACGAGCGCGCTTACCTAGAAGCCTGCACCCACATGCACTCACCCGCACATGCATAGACGCACATATACTAAGTCCGACTCAAAATAAAGAATACAAATATACACGTCGAGACACAAATAGAGTGAGTGAATGAATGATGGATATCAAAAGGTTCAAAACGATACCTTTGCTTGTTTGAAGAACTTGTAATGCTTCAACTAATACCAAGCATGCATGTGTGCACCAAATATACACACTCAAACCTGCACACCAAGCCACCCACCTACCCATATAAATACTGACACATGTGCGAGCATGCAAACTTAAATAGAGTTCTACTAAAAAATAAGAAACAATAAACACAAAAACAAATTGCAAGATTTAAAGTGAGACAATTACTCAAAAGTTAATAATATACATTTGTATGCTTGTAGAACAGCACAACTTCAATCAATACTACATACATGTACATAACTGCATGCATTCACCCACATGTACACAAGCACGGGCAGACGCCCATAGACACGCACACCCGCAAGCCTACACCCACCCACACCCAAACTCACCCGCACATATACTGAGTTCTACTCAAAATGAAGAATACAAATATACACACACAGAGAGAGAGAGAGAGAGAGAGAGAGAGAGAGCTGTATATAAAAGTTAGAAACGGTACCATTGCATTCTTGAAAAACTTGTACAACTTCAACCAATACCATACATGCACGTGTGCACCAAATATACACACTCAACCACCCACCTGCTCACATAAACACAAAAATGCGCACGCATGCACACACAAACAGAGCCCTACTAAGAAAATATGAAACAATACACCCAAGACGAATAGAAAGATTAAGAGTGAGACATATACTCATAAGTAAGAGACACCACCTTTGCATGCTTGTAAAAATGTACAACGTCCACCAAAACCACACGCGCACACACACCTGTTCACACACATGCACAAGTGCATGCAAGCACCACACACAAACACGTGCGCACACCTGAACACATGCATGTACGCATTCGCACACACTAAAAATTACACGAACACGTGCACATTTGCACACCTAAAAACTCAAACGAACACTTGCACACATACACGCACATGCACATCCACACACAACCTTTTCTTGACACTCTGCAACGGTATTAGTGACATATCCATAAGAATGAGCAAATCCCACAACCTACACACTCAAACACACACGCAAGTACACATACACACACATACACACGCACACTCAAATGCATAAACACACACACAAACGCACATGCACACACACGCATGCACAATGCCCATGCACACAAACAAAGTTTTACTAAAAAATAAGAAATAATATGCATAGAGATAGACACGCACATGCAAGCACTTTACACAAGCCCACACACACAAACACATGTGCCCACATACCTGAACACACATGTACACACTTGCACATCCTAAAAAATGCACATCTGCGCACACCCACACACCCAAACATCTACATACACACAAACGCACACATGCATACATATACACACAACTATACGCACATCTGCACACGCACACCCAAACACACACGCACCCAAACGCTTAAACACTCACACAAGAACACATGCACACCCGCATACACGATGCCCATGCACACAAACAAAGCTTTATTAAAAAATAAGAAACAATACGTATAGAGACAGATAGCGAATTTGAGAGAGAGAAATTTACTCAAAAAGAGAAACAATACACTTGTATGCTTGTAGAAATGTAAAGACCCACACACGTATACACATAAACAAACCCCCGTGCACCCACACTTGCACTCACACCCACTCACCCTAACACACACACCACTGCACACCTAAACACATGCAACGCTTGCACACCTGCTCACCTACGCACACACCAAAACACACAAAACTCTACTCAAAACTTAAAAACAATACGCACATAGACAAATTGTGAGATCTAAAGTGAGAGACACATACTCAAAAGAAAGAAACAATATACATTTTTTACATTAAAGCTTTAATCAATACCAGACACACATAGAGAGCAAAACACTCACACCAAAACACACAAACACCCACAAACATGCAAACGTATACCTACACATACAAGCACACGCACAACTATATACACACGCATGCACACAAATCTGCACACACCCAAACACCCAAACACCCAAACACACACACATAAGCACACATCACACACGTACACACGCACACCCAAATGCATAATGCACAAACACACACACAAGCATACATGTAGGCACACGCATGCACACTCGCATGCACGATGCCCACCACACAAAGCTTTACTAAAAAATAAGAAACAATACGCATAGAGACACACACGCACACGCACATACCTGAACACACGCACATATACAACCATGCACACACTGAAAAAACACATGCACACACACACGCACACCAAAACGCATAGAAATGCACACACCAACATGCACGATGCTCATTCACACAAATAAAACTTTACAAAAAAAATAAGAAATAATATGGATAGAGATAGATAGCGAATTTGAGAGTGAGACATTTACTCAAAATGAGAAACAACACATGTATGCTTGTAGAAATGTACAGTTTCAAACAGCACCGCACACACACGCACACAAGCACATCAACGAACTCACACACGCGTACCCGCAAACCAACCCTTGGCACCTGCACACACCCACTCACCCAAACACATACACCATTGCACACACGTATACAAATACGCACACCCAAACACACACACACACACCTGCTCAGCCACGCATTCACACGCGCATACATGCATACACCTGCTCGCACACACTTGCATATGCGCACACACATATACAAGCACCCAAAACACACTCAAACATACATGCACACTTGCACAAACCCAAACACATAAGCATACATGCATGCACACAAACAAAGCTCTACTCAAAATTTAGAAACAATTAGCACATAGACAAATTGTGAAATCTAAAGTGCAAGAAACTTACTCAAAAGCAAAAAACAATATACATTTGCATTATTTTATAATATTAAAGCTCCAATCAATACTAGACACACGTACAAAAATGCACAAACGCATGCAAACGCATACGCCCAATAACATGCTCACCAACAAGCCTGCACCCATCCGCACTCACCTGGACATGCACAAACGCACATATACTTAGTTTGACTCAAAAGGAAGAATACAAATATACACATTGAGATACAAATAGAGAGTGAGTGAGAGAGGGATATTCAAAAGTTAGAAACGGTACTTTTGCATGCTTGAAGAACTTGTGCTGCTTCAACCAATACCAAGCATGCATTGTGCACCAAATATACACACCCAGCCCCCCACCTACCCACATAAACACTGACACATGCCTGTGCACATGCAAACTCAAATAGAGCTCTACTAAAAAATAAGAAACAATATGTATATAGACAAATTGAGAAATTTAAAGTGAGACACTTACTCCAAAGCAATAAACAATATACATCTGCATGCTTGTAGAACTACACAGTTTCAATCATTACAACACACGCGTACATAAGTGCACACACACACCCACCGGCACACATGCACTGGCAAACGCCCACAGACACACTTACTTGAAACCCTGCACCAATCCACACCCACCCACACATGCACAAATGCACATATACTAAGTCATACTAAGAATAAAGAATACAAATATACACACAGAGACACAAATAGAGAGAGCAGGTGATAGAGTTGTAGTGAAAAGTTAGAAACAGTACCTTTGCATGCTTTAAAAAACTTGTACAACTTTAACCAATACCATGCATGCACATGTGCACCAAATATACACACTCAACCACCCATCTGCAAACATAAACGCACACATGCACGCCCATGTACGCACAAACAGAGCTCTATTAAAGAAAATATGAAACAATACGCACAAGACGAATAGAAAGATTGAGAGTGAGACATTTTCTCATAGGTAAAAGACACCACATTTGCAAGCTTGTAAAAATGTACAGCTTCAACCAAAACCACACACGCACGCACTGCACACAAACCCACACATACAAACAAGCGCGTGCAAAATTGAACACACGTATGTATGCATCCGCACACACAAAAAAATGCATGCACACCCAAACACACGCAATGCTTGCACACCTACTCACCCACGTACAAACCAAAACACACACCTGCACACATGCAAGCATCGGAATTACACCTAAATAGGCATGCACGCACACCAGCACAAACCCAAACACACAAACGTGCACACTCGTAAGCACAATGCAGATTTACATAAAAAAGCTCTACTCAAAACTTAAAAGCAATATGCAAACAGAAAAATTATGAGATCTAAAGCAAGAGACATATTTAAAAGCAAGAAACAATATACATTTGCATTTGCATTAATGTAGAACATTAAAGCTTCAATCAATACCAGACACACACACAAACACACCAAAACATCCAAACACCCACATCCACACAAACACACACCTCCACACATACACGCACAACTATATACACACGCATGCACGCAAATCTGCACACACACATAAGTACACAGCACACACACACACCCGAATGCACAAACACACATACAAGCACACATGGAAACACACGCATACACACCCGTATGTATGATGCTCATGCACACAAACAAAGCTTTACTAAAAAAATAAGAAATAATACACATAGATACACACACGCACGTACACAACCACACACACACTACAAAAATACACCCACAACTATACACACACACACACATTTGCACACACCCCTGCACACACCCCTGCACACACACACACACACCAAAATGCACAAAAACATACAAGCACACGTGCACATACCAGCATGCACGATGCCCATGCACACAAACAAAACTTTACAAAAAAATAATATGTATAGAGATAGATAGAGAATTTGAGAGTGAGAGACATTTATTAAAAAGGAGAAACAACACACATGTATGCTTGTAGAAATATACAGTTTCAAACAATACCACACAAACGTAGACACTAACACATCAACGAACATACAAACATATGTACCCGCAAACTAACCCTCGGCACCAACACCTGCACACACATCCACTCACCCAAACACACACACACACCCCGTTGCACACATGCATACAAATGCGCACACCTAAACACACACAATTCATGCACACCTGCTCACCCACGCATGTACACGCACATGCACACATGCATACACCCACACGCGCACACCTGCACACAAGCACATACAAGCACCGAAAACACACCCAAACATGCACGCACACTTGCACAAACCCAAACACAAAAGGACATACGCATGCACACTCGTGCACACAAGCAAAACTCTACTCAAAACTTAGAAACAATATGCACATAGACAAATTGTGTGATCTAAAGTGAAATACACTTGCTCAAAAGCAAGAAACAATATATATTTGCATTCTTTTAGAAAATTATAACTTCAATCAATACCAGACACACGTATAGAAGTGCACAATCCCACAAATGCGCAGATGCCCACAAACACACTCATCAACAAGCCTGCACCCACCTGTACTCACCCGCACATGCACAAACGCACATATACTAAATCCGACTCAAAAGGAAGAATACAAATATAAACATCGACACACATATAGAGAGAGTGAGTGAGAGAGGGATATTCAAAAGTTAGAAAATGTACCTTTGTATGTTTGAAGAACTTGTACTGCTTCAACCAATACCAAGCATACACACGTGCACCAAATATACACACCCAACCACCCACTTGCTCACATAAACACCGACACATGCCCGTGCACATGCAAACTCAAACAGAGCTCTACTAAAAAATAAGAAACAATATGCACATAGACAAATTGCGATATTTAAAGTGAGACACTTACTCAAAAGCCAGAAAAATATACATTTGCATGCTTGTAGAGCTGCACAGCTTCAATCATTACCACACACATGTACACAAGTGCACACATGCAGCCACCGACACACATGCATGGGCAGACGCCCACGGACACGCTCACCCGAGGGCTTGCACCCACCTACTACACCCACACTCAACCGCACATGCACAAACGCACATAGACTGAGTCCTCCTAAGAAGGAATAGTACAAATATACATACAGAGACACAAATAAAAAGAGTGAGTGATAGAATTGTATTAGAAAGTTAGAAACGGTACATTTGCATGCTTAAAAAGCATGTACAGCTTCAACCAATACCATGTATGCACGTTTGCACCAAATATATACGTCGAGCCACCCACCTACGCACATAAACACACATTTGCGAGCGTATGCACACATAAACAGAGCTCTACTAAGAAAATATGAAACAATATGCACAAGATTAATAGAGAGATTGATAGTGAGAAACATTTACTCATAAGAAACACCACATTTGCACGCTTGTAAAAATGTACAGCTTTAAACAATACAACACATGAGCGCACACCTGCTCACACACGCATGCACAAGCGCACGCAAGCACTGTACACAAACACATGCACGCACACTAAAAAATGCACACACACACGTACATCAGCACACACCCAGACACCTACATACACGCAAATGCACTCCTGCACACATACATTTATTCAAAAGGAGAAACAATACCATTGTATGCTTCTAGAAATATACAGACCCACACCCACACACTCACCCAAAAACACACACACACTACTGCACACCTGCTTACCCACGCACACACCAAAACACACACCCACATGCGCACACCTGCAAGCATTAGAAACACACCTAGATAGGCAAGCAAGCACGCAGACTAGCACAAACCCAAACAAACAAGCACACATGCATAGAATAATACGCATACAGACAAATTGTGAGATCTAAAGCAAGAGACACTTATCAAAAGTAAGAAACAATATACATTTGCATTAATGTAGAACATTAAAGCTTCAATCAATACCACACACACCAAACACTCATACACGCAAACACACACCTACACACATACATGCACAACTATATACACAAGCATGCACGCAAATCTGCACACACTCGCCACACCCAAACACGCACACACAGAGAAGCACATAGCACACACATACATACGCACACCCAAAGGCACAAACACACACACAAGTACACATGCAGACACCCGCATGCACGATGCCCAAGCACACAAATAAAGTTTTACTAAAAAATAAGAAACAATATGCATAGAGACACACAAGCACATGCAAGCATCGCACATGCGCACAACTATATACACACGCAAGCACACCTGCACACACCCTACACACACGCACACCAAACACACACACAAGCACACACCAGCATGCACAATACCCATGCACACAAACAAAGCTTTATGAAAAAAATAATAATAATAATACACATAGAGACAACGAATTTGAGAGTGAGAGACATTTACTCGAAAGGAGAAACAACACTCATGTATGCTTGTAAAAATGTATAGTTTCAAACAATACCACACACGTGAGCACAAATGACAAACCCACACACACGCGTACACGCAAACCGACCCTCGCGCACCAGCACCTGCACACACACCCACTCACCCAAACACACACATTGTTGCACACACACAAACAAATGCGCACACCCAAACACACACAACGTACGCACACCTGCTCACCCATGCATGCACACGCACACACATGCATACACTCGTGCGCGCGCACTTGCACGCACGCACACATACACATGCACATACAAGCACCGAAAACACACCCAAACAAGCATGCACACTTGCACTAACCTAAACACACAAGCACACACGCGTGCACACTTGCATGCACGATGCACATGCACGCAAATAAAGCTCTACTCAAAACTTATAAACAATACGCACATGGACAAATTGTGAGATCTAAAGTGAGAGATACTTACTCAAAAGTAAGAAACAATATACATTTGCATTCTTTTAGAACATTAAAGGCTCAATCAACACCAAACACGTACAGAAGTGCACAAACACACGCACGCATAGACGCCCACGAACACACTCACCAACAAGCCTGCACCCACTCGCACATGCACAAACGCATATGTACTGAATCCGACTCAAAAGAAAGAATACAAATGCACAAGTCGAAACACAAATAGAGAGAGTAATTGAGAGAAGAATATTCAAAAGTTAGAAATGATACCTTTGCATGTTTGAAGAACTTGTACTACTTCAATCAATACCAAGCATGCACGTGTGCACCAAATATACACACCCAAACCTGCACACCCAGCCACCACTTGCCCACATAAACACCAACACAGGCCCGTGCACATGCAAACTCAAACAGAGCTCGACTAAAAAATAAGAAACAATATGCAAATAAACAAATTGTGAGATTTAAAGTAAGACACTTACTCAAAAGCAAGAAAAAATATACATTTGCATGCTTGTAGAATTACATAGTTTCAATCATTACAACAAACACGTACATAAGTGCACGCACGCACCTATCTGCACACATGCACGGGCAGATGCCGACGGACACGCTCACCTACAAGCTTGCACCCACCCATACCCACACTCACCCGCACATACACAAACACACGTATACTAAGTCCTACTAAGAAGGAAGAATACAAATATACACAGAGACACAGATAGAGAGAGTGAGCAATAAAGTTGTATTGGAAAATTAGAAACGGCACCTTTACATGCTTGTAGAAGTTGTATAGCTTCAACCAATACCATGCATGCACGTGTGCACCAAATATACACACCGAGACACCCACCTACGCACATAAACACACATGCATGAGTGCATGCGCACACAAATAGAGCTTTACTAAGAAAATATGAAACAATACGCACAAGACAAATAGAGAGATTGAGAGTGAGACATTTACTTATAAGTAAGAAACACCACCTTTACACGCTCGTAAAAATGTACAACTTCAACCAATACTACACATGCATGCACACTTGCTCATACACGCATGCACAAGTGCACGCAAGCACACACATGCACATCTGCACACACTGACACACCCAAACACCTACATACACGCAAACGCACACCTGCACACATACATGCACACGCACATCTATACACACATGCATGCACATCTACACACCCAAACACACGAGCACATGTGCACACACAATCACATCTGCACGCACCCTGCACGCACGCACACAATCTGCACACATCCAAACATACAAGCACGCATGCACACACATGCATGTACACCCACACACAGGATGCAGGTGCATACAAACAAAACTCTAAAAAAATAAGAAACAATCCGCACATAGACATATTACGAGATTTAAAGGAGAGACGCTTACTCAAAAGCAAGAAACAACATACATTTCCATTCTTATAGAACTATACAGCTTTAATCAATACCAAACACACGTACACAAGTGCACGCACGTGCAGACGCCCACAAACAAGCTCACCCACAAGCCTGCACCCACCCACACTCCTCGTACATGCATAGACACACATATACTGAGTCCTACTCAAAAGGAAGAATACAAATATACACGCAGAGATATAAATAGAGAAAGTAAGTGATAGAGTTGTATTGAAAAGTTAGAAACAGTACATTTGCATGCTTGAAGACTTGTACAGCTTCAACCAATATCATGCACGTGTGCACCAAATATACACACACAGACCCGCACACATAGCCACCCACATAAACACAGACACACATGCATGCGCACATGCACAGACAAACAGAATTCTACTGAAAAAAATAAGAAATAATACACACAAGATGAATAGCGAGATTGAGAGAGAGACATTTACTCATAAGAAATACCACATTTGCATGCTTGTAAAAATGTATAGCTTCAACTAATACCACACACCACCTTTGTACTGGCATGCACCTCGTTTGCAGCCTCACCTCATTTATAAACAGCATAGATTCTTCTGGTTCAAGTAGACAAATAATAAACTAATACTAGAATTTTCAAAGCCCCCACAACAACACCACCCCCCCCCCCCAACAAAAAAAAAAAGTGTTCAACACAGACTCTTTAGAAAGGTAAAGAGTCAGTCTGGTGGATTTCAGGGAACTTCAGTGATAAAATCATGGGATCATGCTAGGGAGCACCGCATTTTACAACCAAACGGAAATGACTTTTCATATATTTTTATCTAAAATATTTCCTGAATTTATAAAAGAAGATGAAAAAAATTACATTGGTGGTTGTCAATAAGGTGATAAGTATCGTTTTCCTAAATTCCAAGTAGCATATGCTAACCAGGAGGTGCTATCCGACATTTAAAGCCATGGGAATATAAATAATATGATTAAATTCGCTTCTTCCCATTTTCTTAAAAAGAGGAATCCCAAAACTAATAATTATAATGAAACTTCAAATTCAATGTAACCATGAAATACAAGCAGTTATTTGCAACAGTCGAACTAATTATAAACTGATACAATTACTGGTGTAAATTGGAAGTACTTGGGTTTCGTACATTTGAAGAGAGAATCCGACATTAAAGGTGAAGAACATAAAGACCAAAATGACTGTTATGAGGCCCGCGAGACTTGGGCCACATCAGTAGGGATGGATCACCGTTTGGGCCAAGGGTTATCTGTTGACTGTTGGGCTTGGAAGTGGCTTACGAAGAAGACATCAGGAGCAAAAGAAGAAGTCTAAACGCGGCGCTCCATTCATGAGTCTAGAATATAGCTTTGTTATTAGCGAGTATTTACTATTTTACCTTTGTAATACAGTTACAGCTTTCCAGGTGTAATGACTTAATTGGTGGAGTTTGTTATCTGTCTATTGGGTATAAGTGAGGGACGAGGGAATACAGAGGGATCATTGAAGATAAGTGAATTTTCTGTTCTTCTTGGAGGTTGGGTGTGCCTCGAACTATACCCACTATATCAATACAATTCCCTTCAGATTTACATCTCTGTTCTTAGTAAATTCTTACAAAAAAATACAAAGACCATTACAGACTAAGATCGCTAGCCCTATGTTTGTTTGCTGAGAAATTAGTAAGGAAAAAGAGAGAGATGTCAAAACTTACACTCGTTTGTTCATAATTTAGTACGAATGGAAGAGGAATAAAATTTCTGAACCAAAATATTTTTAACGCGATCCTATGCTTAAGGCTTCTTGTTTCAATTTTCGAGAGCCCAATAATTTAATTTCTTCTCACTCCCCTCGATTTCTTAGTAACCAAACCAAGACTAATTCCGTATGGTTAAAACCTTCGGGGTTATCACACTAACCTGTGCAATTGGATTTGGTAAACCCATAAGGGATTAGTCTTGAACCGGAGTCACAAAGCATCGAACGCACCAAAGACTCATCGCCCGCGTCATTAAGGATAGAATATTTCCGTTCCTGATTCAAGGGTTCAACCTTTTCCCAATAGAAGGCCTCGGAGACTGAAGAATTTGAAACTGGGGTTCAACCTTTTCCCAGTCTGGGTGATAAGTATCGAATCGAGTCTCTTTCAAGGAAATTGGGCTTTTGTGCGTCTGGGAACAGGGAAAACCTTGAATTTCTGTGGCGAATAGCTTTTCTTGCGGCAAGAAAGCAATTTGGAGGATAGAAAGGGTGTTGGGAATTCTTGGGATTCTTTTACTTCTGTGTGTTTGCTTTTAAGGATATTTGAATTTGAAATTTGTGCCCGTTGGACGGAAGGGGACCGTATATGTTGTGATTAAGAATTTAAAAATCGTAAAAATGGTAATAATTTCCCAGTTATTATTACATGAGAGACGATACTCGCACCGAGGAAGGATCCCGATCCCGAGGATGGATTCCTATATTTTTTTAATTTATTTTTAATTAATGATTAAAAATTGATTTTTAAAAATATAAAAATATAAATTAATAAATAAAAAAGAGCAATTGCTCTTCTCGGCTCTTATTACATAGTTGATTTTGGCATGCACCATATAGATTAATGTTAGCATAAATAGTTTAATGAAATTATTTATACCTAATTTCAATTAATTGAAACTTCTTCCCAATTTATGGATATTTCAGTATCTGATTTATACATAGATGTTATAAAAAGAAAACTTATAAACAGAAATGATTTAATGTAATATATTATATTATAAAATTATTTTTATTATAAAATAAATTTAATATATGATCACATTAAAACACATTATTTTACAAGTTTATTTTAGTAAAAATTTTATAAATCTAACATTTCTCATCAAAATTAACGCTCATTAATCGATTAAAACTAAAATTTGGCTAACAATATCTAATAAAAATAATTATTAAATATATGCTTTTATGTCAACTCACTCTCCAAACCTAAACTTAATCATCTTTATTTCACTGAATAATTTGTAGCGCAACATTTCTGGTTATTACAAAGATGCTCTGCACATTTGGTCTGTTCTGGGTTCTTTTCTTTTTCGTCAAAAATATGGTTTTGAGTGTGTTCCGGTGTTCTCGAAGATTGTATCCCAGGCATTTTTATGCAGATGAGAGGAACTTTAGGGAACTTTGCAGTGCGATATCTCATCAGGTAAAAGCCTCAACTTTCTCACAATTTATTTCTTTTCATATTTTGTTGCATTTCAGGATCATTATCATTTACTATGTGTTGAATCCTTGATAAACGTGCATGTAATGCGTAGTTGTCACCTTTGTATACATTCTCATTGCTGATTTAATTTTCTATGGAATTTGGTTTTCTAGGGATAGTGTAGTTGGTCATATATGTGTATGGATCGCGTGTTACTCTGTTTTTTGTCTACTTTGTGTATGCCACAGATGAGGTGCTAAAAATTATCAAACTATAAATTTCAGATCGGTCGAGAAACATTGGCTAAACCGAGTAGTTTTAGGAAATCATTTGCACATGAATTTTCTAAATGATCGATTACTCGTTTCATTCCAGTGCTATTGATGGCAATATATATATATATATATATATATTCTAAATGTACACACAAGGCTTAGAAACACTTTTTGCTCGAAATTTCAACTTATTATAAGTTCGTTATTTTAGTTTTTTTTTTTTTGTCTTCTAATGTTGTTTAGAAACACTTGGTTATAATACAATGAATATGGGCATTTATGATGATGTATTTATTGGTTAGTGGTTAAGAACTTTTGATGCACTGTACATGAACAGTGCATAAAATGCACTGTCCCGTGTAAATCTTGTGCATTCGTTCCATGTGCAAAACACTTCCCTTGCATGAAATATTGTGACCAAGATCTTTCTTTGACTTTTCATGTGTTTTCACCTATTGGCGGGTGCATGCGGCTGTATTCGTGTATGTTTCATGATATGTAGTGTAGGGTGCTTGATCTTCTGATCACCGACTTGTGTTTTGTAAACTTGTCGTTACAATATTCCCATTTGTGCAGACTCCATTTTCTTAATATCACCAAATTTTCTTCTTGTAATTTATGATTATTGAGTTGAACATGTCTTGAATGCTCAGCAACTAAATTCACAAAGACACCACTTTTATCTGTGCCATTGCATTCAGATATTGGGAAGTTTGTGCACCACTTTGTGTTGGAGTTTGGAACAGGTAGTAACTTTTTCTTTAATAACATATAACTTCTTCAAATTTACAATTTTTCAAATGATATGCCTTGAACCGAAGGTTTTAAATGCTTACCCATTCGAGAAGAAATTAATTAGAATTTATACAACCATAAAACATCAGAATGCATTTTGCTGTAGACTTTACTCTCTTCAGATGTTGTGCAAAGAAATTTCAGACTACCACTTGTGCTCGAACTATAATGGCTAGAGCGGATTTGCTTGTAACTTTTGGGGTTGACAAATGTAAAGAATTTTGTTAATGGATTATTGGACATGCGATTTATAAGGAATATGATTGTCTTTGATTTTACAAATCAAAGTCTCGTGAATTTGTGAATGGATTGTCTTGTCTACTTATAAAAGGGAAAAATATGAAAAAATTTGTTTGTGATGGAAGATTGTCCTCCGACCTTGGTGCTTCATTCCTACAAATACATATGTACATGCATATGCAATGCCTAAACATGCACATATTTACTTTTGGTGATTTTATTGCATTTGGATTGGTGAGTATAATCGTATTTTCTTCTATATAATTCTCCTTTTAATTGGCGAGTGATGTTTGTCATCTTTGCTTGGTTTCTAGTGGTTGGGTAGTTTAGGAAGTTTAAAATATAATTGTGCACATAAAGTTGAGTGATCAGGATAAATTAACTTCCTGTGTTCTATGCCAAGATCTTAGATGCCCCCTGAGAGTATTCTACTGAGATGCACACATATGGTAGGGCAGCTGCCAGAGAAAAACGTCCTTGGAGACCCGTGAAAGTTTAAACCCACAATCTCTTGTGGCTGCTGGTTTTGGTGCTACAGGCAACATGACAGGAGCATGACACTCAGCACAGCTTTTTTCGTCAGTGATTCATGGGCATGATATTGTGATTCAAGTTCCTTAACTAGGGTCTCTTTCAATTCTCCAACCCACTTAATAGATGAGTTTGGTTTATACTTTATACAATCTTCCAAGAATGATGGGTACTGTCTTTCGAGGGAAGAATTTGTGGAGCATTCCAAAGAACTTAAAGCAAATGCAAGAGCAGCTCCCAGTGCAGACTTTGGTCCAGTTATTACTAAGGAAGTGCAAGCATAGCCCCCAAAAGTTTGCTATTTCAGCTGCAATAGAATAGGATTTTTTATAATCCGAGTTTTGTTTTCATTGACAGAATGCACTTACTGTTGCCCTAGCTGGTTGCTGAAGCATACTGTGTTGTTTTAAATTATGCAAAATACATGTCCTTGATTTGTGTTACTTTATTATATCTTGATGTGCTTGTTGAATTTACAGGCAAAAAGATCGCATATGTAAGCAGCATATTAATACAAAGAGGGGTTGAAATTGAAGGTAGAATGTTGCTTCATGTACCAAATCGTGCTTGATATTCTCTCCCCTCTTCAAATTTAGCTATACACAGCTAGTCTTATTTTTTTACACAACCAATACGCCACTGATGTGGAAGTGGTGTGTGATAAGATGAGATAATGCACATTTTTTTTATTTTTAAAAATCCACCCCAGCCTCGCGTCTCCCTCTATTCCTAACAGAGTCCCCTTGTGCCCCGCGATCTCCTTGCATTTTCAAAAGGAAAAATCTAGTTACAACTACAATTGTGCACTAATCTGCACACCAATTTAATGTGATTGGTTAAAAAGTAGATTTTATTGAAAACAGTGTTAACTTAAATTTTAAGTATGAAGAAATTAGTATTGGTGCACAGATTAGTACGCGACTTTGCTTGTATGTAGCAAAACTCTTTTCAAAAAGAAATTCTTTTTACAGTCCTAGATAAGGGAGTCTCCATGCACACCCTACGTGGCTCACTCCACATAGATAATGAAACACGTCGTTCCATTTAATTTTCGGTTTAATCAAATGCAACTTCATCTCATTCCTCTTTCTAGGTGCAATCTTCTTTAACACTGGTATTTTTGGATTGAAAAAGCTTCAAAGCCTCAAAAGTCTTGCAGAACTAGAAACCCAAACTCCGAAATTACTACTTAGAACTTACTACTTAGAACAGAGAACTCAACAGCATTCTAAATCTAACCACAAGGGTCTTCAACAAAAAAAATCTTAGTAGGCTTAAACCAGATCTGGAGCTGATACTCATAGCCATGGGTAATGACTTTTCCTTCTTTTTTGCCCCTTCCGTTTTCTTTCCATGGGTAATGGCCAGATAGGCCAATGGTGGTGGACCTTAACAGTTGGTGGTGGTGGAGAAGTTGAGTCGGCTGTCGATGTTGGAACTCGAATGGCAGATGAAAATCTAGGTGAAGCGAGCTGGGTAGCGGCAAATTAAATTTCAATGTTGAATGTCTGAAATCAAACATTACAACGGTGGATTTTTGGTTACCATGTGAATAGGGAATTTTTTTAGTCATTCGAAAAACTTAAGTTCGGTTTGGCAAGTGAGAATTTTGGGATGAGATATTTGAATTTTAAGATTATCATATTTTAATATTTTTATTATTTTGAAATTTGAAAAAATTAAAAAAATTTAATTATTTATTATATTTTATATAAAAATTTAAAAAAATTATAACGATGAAATGAGAATTTTTAATGGTTAAACCAAACCTTAGACCAAGACAAGGGACAACTAGATGGATGGCCGGGACTGAGTTTGAGGGACTGTATGTAGCAGTTCTCATTCCCAAATCCCATCCCTCATCAGGCTATCAGCACTATACCATCTCGCCGCCGGTTGCCATATGTTTCAATGCAGCAAAATCTGCCAAAAGAAGTGTGCGCGCGTGTATAATCTTTTATCACCGCTCTTTGGGTTGGCGGCACCTAGACGAATCCCAAATGTGGGATAAAATTATTGAAAAGACTGTAAAATTCGCGTCACCACAACTTGACACTCTGCCCTTAGTTAATTAAAAGAGTCCAGGGATGTAGTTTGTGTTAGTCCAGGGGTAGCTAGCTAGGACCTAGAGGAAAGGCAGGCTCCAAGCCTCCAAGTACAGGTGTTTTGAGCAAATAGATTCTGAGGCCAAAGCAGCCATTCTTCCTCCCTCGAAATCCTTGGCATTGTACCCACCAACAAGCATTGAGCTGTGCAAAAGAGCTATAACATGAAAGCTGTGATAAGAGAACCTAGGGGAGCCTTCCAAATATAAAAGAAAATCATAATCTTCCTCTCTTTTCCCCCCATCACCGTACCTGATGAAAAGCCATGATCTCATGTCAAAACTTTAAAAACCATCCTAATTGTATTGCTAAGAATATACAATCTTACCCCTCCTCCTCCCCACCCCATATTTGTCATTCTCACTGCCTCGTGACTTCCAGTTCAAGACCAGCTCTACGTACTTCTTTGTTAGTTTCAGTTAACTGTTTCAACTTAAACCCCCCTTGAAGGATAAATAAATTGGCCTCAATCTCGCTCCGGAGCAGTTCCGGGAACCCTTCTTGCACTGAGGTTCCCAGCATATGACCAAACCCTTTCAAAATCGGCAGCAACCGCTTTTTCTGATTTCAGCTCGGTTGGCTCCTTGAGAGTAGTCCTCCTAAGAGAGGAAGAATCTCTACCAGGGCTTCCCATTACTGGAGTGGAAGAACAGAAGGTAGGAGTCGCAAATGGCGAACCATATGGGGACTGGTGGATCGAGAAGGGGCTAGGAGACAGTCGTTTCTGAATAGGAAGACCACCTAGACCTCCCCTGTTGAAGATGGACATCGATTCTGCTGCAGCACATTGCTTGGTCGCATCATCTACATAGAGGACGTCATCTATCCTGGCTATTATGTTAAATGCCAAGCTTTCCATCACCCTCGAGTAGCTTTCAAGAATTGACTGCCCAACATCCTGCCAGAAAAAGAAAACGTTTAAATGACTTGCGTCACTGGAAATTTCCTACGATCTTTGTAAAGAAAAACACTACACGGCCATAGCATTGTAAAGGCAATTGGGAAGTTTCTTCAACAGACGAAGAATACACAAAGGAACTACAGACAAAATTCCCATCCATCACCTAAAACATGTGTACAGACTTGAATGGTTTACCACTAGTACAATAACGGAAGTAGGAGACTTCCTAGACCAAGAAATCCTGTCCCCAGCTCTCCCTTTCTGAACAAGATTATGCGCAGATAATGTTCACTATTGTTGTCTCTCAAACTACTTGCCCGTACAGGGCACAAATGTTGTAAATGTGAAATATGCAAGACTATATAGTAGGAAGTATGTACTAGCAGAAGGATGCACCAAGTCTCCAGATAACAATGCCCCTAAATTTCCAAGAAGCCCCACATCCCCATTGCACCATTTGAGTTACAATGTATATGGACAACCAAAACAACAGAGCATATTTGTTGTGAACATGCCAAAAGAGTGGGTCACCACTTTTATGGCATCAGTAAACAAAGTAATGTGGTTTGTCCTTGTGTTTACCAAAATTTCTAGATTATAAAAAGGTTCTGAGAGCATAATACCTTATTGTATTGAATCTTGTTCATATCCAGTGCAGTTTGTGGGAGGCTGGGGAAACGAACCCTCAAGCTCTGTAAGAGGGTCTCTGCCCTTTGGGCCAAAAAAATATTCTTATCAGCATCAGCTACAAGACCCTTGACTTTGCCACCCCAAGATGAGCGCCTAGATTTCATGCGATTATTGTGTTTCCTCTGGTCCTTTTGCTTCCAGAAATGGATTGCTGCCTCTATCCTGTTAGCTATCTCCAGAGTATGATGCTCAGATGAAAGGTCCAAGCAATCAAGTAGATGTTCTGATGAGAACTGATCAGCAGTTATGTAGCGATGAATTATTTCACCAAGACATGTTTTTCCACTCTGCAATGGCACTCAAACCACAAAAGGAATAAAAAGATATATTAAGATATATCAGAGACATTGAATATATGTTGTTCATGCATGCAATGAGTCAGTAATTTCAAAAGATTGAGAGAGATTATGACTGTACAAATGATATGATATATCAAATTCTATTAAACTGTAAAATAAGATAAAGAAATCATTTAACATCTTAGAATTCTAGCCATCTATTTTTCCTAACAATGAACTTGTAATGTTGTAAAATCACCACTTATCCCAAAAGTTTAAAATGATAGGAAGAGGTAGATTTTTATTTTATATCTTAACACTCTCCCTTATGTGTAGGTCACTCCCCCTTAATGAGTGGGCACAATGCGTGAAATATTTAATTAAATAAGTAGAGTGTAGAGTTATGGTTCAAACTCAGGATACCATGTGAAATCACCCCTTCATCCAAAAACTTAAGCTGATGAGAAGAGGTAGATTTTTATTTTATATCTTAACAAATGCCGACTTAGGATACCATGCGAATGCAATATGCCTTTTAGGCCCCGTTTGGAACTTAGACTCAACTGAGATCAACTCAATTCAGTCTAATTTTAAGAAGTTGAGAATAACATGTAAATACCTAACTCTCAAACTACTAAACTCATCTCAACTCAAAACCTCTTTATACGTGAAACTCATAATTTTTTTCAATTCAACACCTCTTTACACGCAAGACCCATAACCTTTTTTAACTTATCATAAATACATCTAAACTCATCTTAGGTGAGTGCCACAAAACTCAATCCACCATCTCAACTCACTATAAACAACTTACCTCATCTCAACTTACTTAATATCCAAACTGGGCATTACTCAGTTAAACTCTAGACGTGTGTAATACCAGTGAAATACGTGCTAGCAAGTCTGGTTCTGAGCTGTGTCACGTTAACAGCATAAATTCACACCGTGGAAACCCATACCTTGGGTAAAGTCTCCAAGTAAGCACTGGGGATCTCCATCTCAGCTAGCACGCTACTATTAATTGCCAAGGCCGCCTTCAGTATCTGGTTTGCACAGTCCCTACACTGTTGCAATCTCTTCCTTGCATCTTCTGACAGCCCACATGGCTGTACTTTTGGACAGGGCAGCCACCACTTCTCTTCCTGCCGAACTGAAGGCCTACCACCACAGGATCTAACAGCATCACAATCATTTGTTTCACCCACAACAATTCCCCTATCAACGTACCAAAATTCGGTATCACAAAACCCATCAAGCATACTAAGCAGCATTGCATCAAGCTTTTTAAGTGCAGGTAGATTCATGTACAAATCCGAGCGTGGCCTTGTCTCCATGACTTCGTATGTGCCTCCACCAGGGAACTGTTGTATTGAAGGCACGAGTTCAACTATGGAATCGCTTACGCATAAGAGCAGCTCCATCTCTCGGCGCCACATTGCCTTCTTCTGCAGCGCCAGTGGCTCTAACCTCCACAATTCACCAAACACAGTAGCTGCCATGAAAAATGAAATCAAAGTTGATCACAAATAAAACCAAAAATATTACTAGGGAACAGCTCCAATAATATAATGGAAATGGAAGCAGCAGACATACCAGAGAGATTGGTAATGGCATTTGAGATTGCGAGGGCAGTGCACACCCCTTTCCCTCCTCCAGACATATCTTCTCCGAGAAGAAGCTTCGCAAATCTCTCCTTCATCATCTCAACCTCTGCACAAAAAAAAATGAAAAAATGAATGAAAATAAATCAAATCAATATTTAAGTCCTAAAAGTATATAGACTTAGATCTCAAATTACCAATACACGGTATAATCCCTGCTTGGTCATAGAGAAACTGGAGCAAACTTGGTATAAAAGATAACAAAACACAGAAACGAATTTGAAACCACATTTTCCATGATGTTTCTCAGTTAACAGTGGATCGGCAAAAATTTATATATTGAATTTCATCTTGATTTAGGAACCAACCAGAAGCTTAAGAGAACGATAACTAAAGTCTAAAACTACTCAAACAATTAAACTAAGTAAAATATTAAGTACAAATACCTCATTCAATGTCTCAGTCTAGGACCGAATTAAGAGTCAAAATGTGCAAAAATTACCAACAGTACCGCAACATAAATAAAGTACCTGAAAAATCAGCTTCCCGTTTCTCAGGCTTCTGATCCCAAAGCACCACATCCTTGCCTCCAATCACAGGCAGCATCATCGGCGCCGTGAAGCCGAAATTCCCGGCAACGGGACGGGGGGAAGAAGTCATGGAGCTGGAAGCGCCGACCTCAGCGTCGAACCGCCTAGACGAGAAGCTACTGCAGCTCTCGGACTCGCTGACGTCAGCGCTCAAGCTGTAACTCCCGCACCGCTCGCTCTGCTCCTGGTCGGAGCCGTACCTGTATTCTTCTTCCTCCGACACGCTCCCCATTTGGACTCCGGAGATCGGACGCTCACCACGCACGGATGTGAAGCAGTCAGGCGCACATATACTACGATGGGAACAAGCGTAAGAGATTGAGCGAAAACCAAAAGTAACCTCAAAGAAAAGAGTGGCGTAGTTCGAAGAGGGGAGGCGAAGAAGACGACGATGATGATCGAGGAAAAGGAAAAGGCAGCAGATAATAAAGCTCTCTCAAGAGGTTTACTCCCAACGTACTCTTTCTCTGTCTTTTCCCCTCTCTCTCTCTCTCTATTAAATACACTCATTCTCTCTCTTCATGTCTCCCTGAAATGCTACGACGGCGTGCTAGTGCACTGCATATACTGTCGCCAGTAGTTCTCTATCTCTATTGATACATACGCCTGTAGTTTTTCTCCTTTTTAATTAGAAAAAATCATCACAATCTCTTACTATTCACACACATTCCATATTCTATATTTTTTTTAATTTTTATTATTTTATCTTTTATCAAATATTTAATATATAAATAATGAATAAAAGAATTAAATAAATTTAAAAAGAATAAATTCAAAAAAATATATTAAAAAAATATTAAAAAATTAAAAAAAAGTGGAGTGTGGAATGTTGGGAGGTTGTGTAGCATTTCTCAATTAATTATTTTTTTCCATGAGTACTATTTTTCTTTTGATGCAAGTAATGTTTAAAAAAGAATTGAATTTATTATTAAAAAAATAATTTTTTAATGTATATTTTGTATTTTTATTTTATAAAAATAATTACGCGACATTTACAAATTTAATTGCATGTAACGTTACTTATTTTAAGATTTCTCGTGATAAGATTTAAAATAAATAAAATTTTATTAATTTATGTCAAATTGACCAATAAGGCAATTAAAATGTTCTATATCAAATGGACAGTGCCTATATGCCTGCAAATTATATTAATAATATGTTGAATATATCAATTTCTAAAAGTTTTGTCATTTCTGGTTGATGTAACACTCCGCTCAACCTTAGTTAGGCCTGCAACCCGCACTACCACAACCGGGTTTGCAACCGACCCGACCCGAATAAATTCCGTTAAGGCGCCAAACCGATCCGGACTAACCCGAAGAAAATAAATCGGGTCGAACCCGTATGATCCGAACTTTAAAAACAATCGTTTTCTTCTTCCTTTCCTTGCGTCCAGAAACGACTTACTCACAGAAATTACAGAATCACAAACCATGGGAGAGGGAGAGGACGAGAGAGATCCTTTTCATACTGGTAAAACTCTCATCTGGGTATTGCCAAGATCTAAGTGGGTCAGGTCTCGTTTAGGCCAAATCGGTATCGAATTTAGATTTGTTTTGATCAATGGGTGAGTACTTTGCAGAAGAGTAGTTTCGTGAACAACGTAGTGTTGGATTTTGAATGACGAAGTTCTGTGCATCAGAGTGAGTAAGGTATATTGTTGTACTTCAAATCTTGCGAAGTGGCTTACAAACTCTCTCTCTTTCTGAACTCGATTTTTTTTTTTAAAGTTTTCTGGAAATGGCCGAAGTGGCTTTCTCCAAGCCCGGCACCTTCTTCTTCATGTCGAAACTATTACCCTTGAGTACTTACTTACTCGTCCTCATTCTTTGCATTCTGGACTTCTATAACCTGCATTACCCGCACCCTACTCTTGCAATCAAATTCCCAAAATACACCCCACTTCTGCCAAATTTTCCTCTCCTTTGCCAGCAACTACACCCTCGCATCCTACCTCCGCGCCCTCACCCAGCATCCTCACCTCGCCGGAACCAAACCCTCCCTCGACACTACCCATTATGTCTTCTCCCACTTCAAGGGCACTGCCCAGTACCGAGCCCTCCTCTGTTATCCCGTGCACTCCTCCCTCTCTTTGCATTTTAGCGACGGCACTATCCTTGACGGATTTCACACAGGCGACTCTGGACGTGGTACAAAGCTATCATATCATTACGATGAACGGCAACGACGAATGGAGTGGTGGTGGCTAGGGTTTGTGAACGAGGAGAAGAGTTTCTGCTTGGTTCAAAACACAATAGTCGGTACCGGTTTCGTCCGATATTTCCTTAGTTTAACCCGGTTGTGACGTGGATCCGAAGAACCCGACTTTTGTCGGGTTGGATCAAGCCAGATCTTACGGACGGATCAGCCCACTGGAATTCATGCACAGGCCTAACCTTAGTATTAGAAAATGCAAAATAATGTATATAATTTTAAAGTATATAAGTTAGGTGCAATATTTTAAAAAAGTAATGATACATATTTGAAAATAATGATACTATGATGCCTTGGTCGCACAATTCCAATCTCTCTGGTAGTGTTGCTGATCTGATTTTCAAGGGGGTGAAGATTTGGGTTTGGTGAGGGAGAAAGATGAGGGTGAGGAGAGTGATATGATAGATTTGATGAGAGGAAAACGAGGATGAGGGAGGGATTGGGTTTCGTCGTCCTCCAGGGATGTGCGTTTCGATGCTTGAGGGGCGAGGGATTTGATAAAAGGGAGACGAGCGTGAAGGAGGGATTGGGTTTTGAGAGGGGTGAGGATGTGGGTTTCAGTGCAATGCATCCCATTTTTAGTCTAATGGAAGGGCTATGTAGCAGCATAGCATTGGAGGCTATTTTCAGTATTTTAATGGACTGACCATTTAGAAGAATGTTTCATTTTATATTTTAACACTCTCCCTCACGTGTGAGTTAAACTTTTTTCAATAGGTGGCCCAGCATATAAAATATTTAATTAAATACGATAGAGTGTAGAGTCAAAGTTTAAACTTAAGAGCTCCGCTCTAATACTATGTAAAATCACTACTTATCTTAAAAAGTTAAACTGATAAAAATGAATAGATTTTATTATATATTTTATATCTAAACACTGAGAATTTATGAATCTTTTTAATAGTCAAGAAAGTAATTTTTAAGATATTTATAACATTTTACAAATATTTAAAAGGATTTAAAAATATACTTAAAAAAACAAATAAAAGTGTAATTTTGGACTATCGATTAATGGAACGGATAATAATACTTACATATCATTTATTATTACTTTACGACTCAGCAGTAATATAAAAATTGAATTTATTTTATATGATTATTTTGATTGAGTATATTTATTTATTTTTAAATGATATAAGAATGTCACTTTTAATTTAAATTCAAATAGTAAAAGAAAAGAATAGATAATAAAATAATAGTATAAAAGATTACGGCACATTACTCTGACGGGAAATCCTATCGTTATCGTTTCGTTTGACGTCATCGGAAACCCTGGAATCAGACGGTTGGGAGTAAATAAAACCTTTTTAATTGCAACAATGTCGATTAATACGATTATTTAAACCTCTTTTATGCGAGCCGACTTGAGGGACCCACGTGAATAGTTATAGTAAAAAACTGTGGATAGGCTCTTGACGAGTGTGTGGGGACCACAAAGGAGTTTAATGCGCCCGATAAAAGTTAAAGGAAAAATCTATTTATAGATATAATTGTGTATTAATATGTGTATCAATTGAATATGATGAGTCAAAAAATTGATTTGATTTAAAATAGTATTAATTTAAATTTTAAATATAAAAAAATTAGTATTGATACGTAAATTAGTATGCGACTTTACTTGTATATAACAAAACTTAAAATTAAAACCACTGCCGCTAAATTACTGTAGATCGACTGCTCGGTGTATCCCAATTTAATTTAATTTAATGTGGAAAAGGAAATTTTATTATTAAATATATACTTCTCTTTTTTAAAAAATAGGATAATTTACTACATATACAAACTTATAATAAATGATTATTAATAAGGGCCGCAACGTGCATTTTTTGTATAATAACCTATAAATCCTTTTTAAAATAAAACTTTACTTATCATCTCCTACATTACATAATAATATATGAGTTATTATTTTTATTATTCTATTTAAATATATATATATATATATATTGATGTGTAAATATATATATTTAAATAGAATAATAAAAATGATAAATTATATGTTAGTGTGTAGTGTAAGAATAATAAATAGTATTTATTTAAAAAAATGAGATCTATAATATAATTATAAAAATGTTTATAAATAAAATAATTAAGCCACAAATAAAGTTTTTAAGGAAACTCACAAATTTCTATATCATGTCTAAAATATTTTTAATAAATCATATAAAATTATGTTAATTTATTACTATTATATTGATTTACTTGCATAAATATATATAAAATTAAAAGTTAATCTTATATTTAATAAACAAATTAATATTAAATAAATATATAAATATTGTTTAATTATTTAAAGAAAGTTAAATTTATTATTAAAAAAGTTCATATAAATTTCTTATTTATTTAATTGTTTTAAAAAAGTTAGTTGCTAACCGTAAATGTCGTTTCAAAAATAATTGCGGTTGTTGATTAAGATGCATAATGCAATTAACACCGTTGACGTGACTGGCTAGAGGTTCAAACATCTAGTCAAAGGTTGCTTAAACTTCCGTGATTAGGTTTTCGGGAATGCGAACTGTTGTAATAGTTAGTTAACATTAATTGTAGCAAAAGGTTAAAGAGGTAGACCACCCTATTAAAGACAGGGTTGTAACTACTACCTCCTATGTTTAATACATTTTGGCTTGGACATGTACTTCCTTTCTGTAAATTTAAGTATTTAGCTTTTTATTATTTATTTTTGTTATACAATATATTTTAAATTAAAAATATATCTATAAAATAATATTAACTTTATAAATTATTTTATAAAAATATCTTTAATTTAAAATTATATTACGCAAAGAATTATATGTGTATTATTTTTATTTTTTATTTTAATAATAACTATTACTGTTCATGCGAGCAATATTTTTTTAAACCCGAAAATCCAATAACTGGGTGACACTAGTGGTCGTTATTGGTGCAAATTTTATCCGATCCGATAACCAAATCTTGTGGGATATTTAAATATAGAAAATGATAAATCCCCGCTGGGAGCCACCGCTCAGAGTTTTTTTTTTTTTTTTTATTTTTCTTAGTGGTTAAGAAAAAATTATTTAATATTATTTTGATTTTTTTATATTTTTTTAAATATTAAAAAAATGAAGTAAAAAAAAAAAACAAAAAGATCAAAAAAAATTTTGGCCTAGCGGGAGCCCCCAGCGGTGGCCATAGCATTACTCTTTAAATATTAAGTCGAAATAAAGTTAAATAAAATATTATTAAATATTATTTTTATAATAACATTTTTTTTTAAAATTTAAAAAAATTAAATTTTTTTATAATATTTTATATGAAAATTTAATAAAATTATAATAATTAAATAAGAATAGTTAGATTTTTTATATACCTACTTGAATATAATCGGCTACGGTACAATATTCAAAATTTAAACCCGCAACCGGATTTTAATTTCTACCTAGGGGATTCACAGATCCCTCGTACCCAAACCCATCTAAATCCCAAAGTTCGAGCACTGATAAACCCTAATATCTATCTCACAGACGCATTTTTCATTGCTGTTTGATTTCAGTTTTGCATAATTTTTTTTTTCGTGGAAAACGAAAAGCAAAAAGGATGGCACTACAGTCACGGGATTCTCCCGCAAACTGTTTTTTACCTTTTTCTTTTTTAAAATTTTTTTAAAAATTTATAATATCAATAAAAAAATACTTATTTAATAACTAAATAAAATTTTTTTAAAAAAAAGTACAGAGAGAAATGCTCGGACCATGGGATCCAAAGCATTTCTCAAGCAAAAAACCATCGGACCTCATAGATTAGAGTTTACCACTTTGTTAAGCAAGCGTTGGCTCTCTAGTGCTGCCGTGCTGCGGCTTCTCGTCGCTGAGGCCACCACGCACGCTTCCCTCTTTGCCTTCTCCGAGATTCTCGCCGTTTCCTCCGTCCTCGGGGTTCGTTTTCCGCTCTTTGTTCTGTTTATTTTATTTTTTAATTTGAATAGTAAGTTAATAACGAATAATAAATTTTTAGGTCGTGGTCAAAATCATTTCTTAATTGATTGGCGAAAAACTTGATGAAAACAATAATGTTTTATTAACTGTAATATTTACGACAGCCTTAAATTTTGTAATATTGCAGAAGTAATTAAGATGTGGATATTGTAATAATTTTGTGCTGAATAATGCTGCTCCTTTGGTTATTGACCAATTCCCTCTGTTGCTGTATAGGTTAATAGGGTTGCTGCTGGTGGAAAAGGCTATAAGTCTGTGTGTTTACGTGTTGCAGTGGATGAACACAGAACTAATTGGTTGCAGCTTTATTGGACGGCATGAACAAATGTGATTAATTTGGTGTACGCTTACAGTGAAGCATGCAACTTGCTTTTCCTCCCCTTAATAGATGATGTATGGGTACAAATTAAAATTCATTCAATCTCCTTATCTATTATTGTTAGGGTTTTAATGGGCTGGATAGAATTTTGTTTTTGTTTTTTCTTTGAATAATATGTCTTGTATCACCGTTTTGTTCTTTGTTGGGTAAATCAAATGGTAAGAATGTGAATGGGGTTACTCCAAAGTGTCCTGCTTGCAAGAGGCGGTGGACAAGGAAGAAGGTGATCAGCAAGAAAAGAATGAGAGCATGATTAAGCTTGAAGTACCCTACTGTGGGAAAAAGGATCTCCCCTCGTGTTTGGGTAAGAACTTGAAGGCCCTAAGTTATTACTCTTTTGATATTGTCTAAATTATTTATATAGTTATAAATGTTGCTAGCTCACTTGATGAGTCTTATTATTTTATTTTATTTTTCAATTTGAGCATTTAAAATTCAGGTAATGACTTGAGAAAACATTTATGATAAGAAAGAAAAGTAAGTGGCGTATTTAATGTGCATAATACAAGGGCATGATATGAGCTTCCCAAGCTGAAGGAAGAGAGATCGGCCAGGTCTTCCATGTATACAACATAACTGTTATAAGATATTCTCATATTAGTTTACTGCTATTTATAAACTATTCATTATTATTTTATTACTATTTATAAATTATGTGAGATAGTTTTAGTATCCAAACACTTGATATGTGAGTTTGGAATTTGTCTTCTCAACCAAGGCCTTTAAGTCCAATCCGAGTGTCCATAGTCTTGTCTTTTTCCTTTACTACTTTCATGGTTTAGGCAGAATTCATGTTTTGCTTCTCTTTTACAAGCATAGTTCTCTGCAAAAACTGATCAATAAGGTTAGACTCTGTTTTAACTTTATGTTCTTATGGCATACGGTTCACAAGTCACAACATCTCCTAGCTATCTTTGATTCTTTGACACTCTTAACCTCCAGTTATTCATAGAAGACAAGACTGTACTGTTTTGAACTTTTATGGCTAAGCAATCAGCTGCCGATGGGTTTTTTCATCACTTTCTTTTCCTACTTTTGTAACTGCATGCATGGTTTTAATAAATCCTGCATTTGCAGATTGCCAATGAGCGATCAAAAAATGTTCTAACCATCTTGAAACCTCATTTGATGTTGTCTTTTGATATTGTATTTATAATCTTCATGCCACAATGGAATTGCAATTTTTTTTTTCTCAATCAGTTTAGCTCGATTATGGTAGTAACAAAATCCCAAGAGGTTTTACCACATAAAAGATGTTTGTTTAATTTCCTAAATCATAAGTTAATCTGCAGAACTTCAAACTAGATCAGGTACATGAACTCTTATGTAGATCATGTTTCACTACACATTTAAAAACTCTCTCTATTTATTGAATTCCTCTTCATAAATGAAGGAGAGCGATTGAATCATCCATTGGAGTGTCCCGTTCTTTCGAGACTCGGCGAATTCCAACGATTATTTTCTTATTTTGTAATAGGAGTTCTTAATTGATCCAACTATACAAAAAATTACATCAACGACCAACATTGATCGGAAAAGCATATCATGGAAAAAAAAAAAAAACATTTCATTTATTACAGTGAAATTGCTTATATCGGGAGGCCTCGAGGACTTGTTAGGGTACGTACTACGCCCGGGCCAATTGAGAAAAGTTGATTGGGGCTACAAATCTTGTGGGACCGTTGAAGAGCGTTACTGCTGCCAGCTGAGCACCAGCCCCTGTTGGGTGGAACAAATCCCAGAACAAGTAATTATCGCGACTCGGACAAAGATTTGCTTTTGGATTGCTAATGGATTCTGCATTGAGCCTCCCAGCTCCACAACATGCAGTCTCCACGTTCGTAAAATCTGAAAAAAAGTTATCTAAATCAGACTAAATATTTCACTCGTTGAACTCAAGAGAATTTTTCTGTGATGCAGCTGATGAATTCTAGCCCAATGATACTTTTGGCACGTACGCGCATCAGGAGATCATGTATCTAATTAAGGCAATATTGCATTAGATCGAGTGAAATTACTTACTGAATGGAAGTGGGTTGTCTATGACATTAATTGTCATCTCGTAGGCGTTTCCAAGTGAGTACTTCATGCCTTGATATTCTTCGCTGAGCCTGCACAAGATCGACTCAATCTTTGTATGAAAAGCTCTTGCGTGGTCGTTTGGCTCCTCCAAACAATCCCCGTTAGGACTCTAGAGCCTCTGAGATGGACAACAGCCAATTGACGGGACGCTTATAATCCCAAACGTACTCGCTCCCAGTTCGAGTAGAGCCTGTACGTACGTACGCGGTATATATATATATATATATATATATATATATATGTGAGTATCCGATCTCAGTTGATCATCATCTGCCAGCTATCTTGACAAATTTTTTATTTTTATATAAATTAATAATAATTTATAAATATATTAAATAATAAAAGAATAAAATTACGTTAATTAGTTATAAAATAAAATTTGAAGGGAAAAAAAAAGAGATTTACGTACGTACGTACCTTTAATTGGTTCTCGTAAGCGAATAGTAAATTGGCCAAGAAACGTTCCTTTGATAATTTATTGTTGGAATGGTAATATTCGAAGATATCATTGCTGCCAATACTAATGAAGAACAAAGACCTGGAAAGAAACCTTAGGGTTGGTACGGGACCCATTGCAGCCATAAGAGAGCTGCGAACACTCGCAAACTGCTGTATTTGCTCTGTCAATGGAATCACATTCTGTTTACCGCCGTTTCGTGTAGAATACTGAGCAGAAAATAATAATCAAATGTCATCAATCATGTTGTGCTTATAAAAAGATCACTGCAGATTCTTCATACAAAATATAGTGAATGATCATGATAAATAAAATTAATTTCTTGACCATGACATTAATAAATTGAGAGAGGGAGATCAGAGAGGCCCTCACCGGTAATTTTCCTGTCAGATGAAAAATGCCGGACCCTCCGGAGGCGAAGTTTATACCCTTTAAGGTTTGCCTCGTTCGACTATAATGTGAGAAATTTACAGTTGAAAGATAGGGTGGTGGACTTTTCTCGTAACCCATATCCAGTAGCTTGGCTGATCATGAGTACGTAGCGGTCGAGAGGCCATCATAATAATAATAATCATGGAAAAACAGGTATTAATGTTACTTCTTGGCCACGAGACATTTCGATCATTCGTAGCAAATGAATGCATTTCGTGGAAAATGTAAAAGAGAAGATTGAACAAAAACTAATTAGCATGCATATGTCAGACATATACTGACCTAGAAAATCAGCACTGTTTAGGCCATTGCTAAACCTTCCAGTGGGTATAGAGAAAGCAAAATCAACCCCATTAAAAGGGAAGTCAGCCCTTGCCTGGCTGCCTGGCAAGAAATTGTTGGTCCCAACATCAGCTGTCGAGTTCCCAAGTATAAAAACAGCAGGCCTGCCTGCATCTGCATTAACGTTAAGGATAATCGTCGCCAAGGATAGGAGTAGAATGGCAAAGCTTATCTCTGCCATGAGGAAGAACTGATCGGAAAGGAAACTTTCTCTATTTTTGATTGTTCGTTTCAATAATGCTTGAAATTTCAGTGATGAGATATTTAGATCTTTCTAGGGTTTATATACACAGATGTTGCAGAAAGTTACAATAATGTGCGTGCATGTGCTCGGTAAATGGGTCGTTCTCCTGCAGCAAGAATGCCTACATGCAAAAGAACAAAGCCATTGTTTGGATGGGCGGATTGTCCTAGAGATTTTCTTAAGGCCGAGTTGACCCGGAGGATCGACCAAAGTCAGTGCTGATTACAATGAGCAAACCACTTTAATTCTTGTCGCCATAAACAACATGAAAATATACCAACTTTGCCTAGTTTAATGCGTTTGACTGGAATTGGCTTTGTGAAACAAAGAAAGCTACGAGACCAAAATGCAGTTTGAATTAGTCAGATTAGTACTATTGATAAAGATGTAAAGATAGAAATTTCTACTGATGGCCGATCTTTTGTATTGCTGTCAATATTTCTGCGTAATTTTTTATTTCTGGTTTAATTTAGAACTTTAAATTATCATCACTGTTGGTGGTGGTGACATGTAAAAGCCAAATTCCCTGTCACAACAAAAAGCAGACGTTGCGGGAGGCCAGCCGGTTGTCTTTTGTCCCTCTTGCGCCGGGTTACAGCTTGTAGTTATAACCAATGATACTATGATGATAAAACTAAGAAATCAGTGAAAGACAGGAGAAAGAGGATATTGAAAATCTTAGAAGAGTCCAAGAAAGGCTAATAAAAATATATATATATGTATTATATATAAGCTCCTTGTTCCTTACTACGTACGTACGTTGTGCATGTAAAGCACACAGCTTGCCGTGCTTAATCCATGACAGCAATTAGCAACATATCATATTACGTGACATTGAAAACTGGCAAGAGAAATTTTTTTTTTTTAAACAACCAATTCAATGCTGAACGGATTGTATTAAAGAAATATATAGTTTTATTATATACAATCACTTTTACGTATTTCACTAATGTAATTTATCAAAATAATTATTTTATATTAAAAAAATTGATCGTAATCAATCATAAAGTAAGTAAAAATTAAAGTTAATTTACAAAAATGATTATACGATTTTGAACTTTTAAATTAGTAGATGCATGCATGTTTTGCTTTCGTGGCCCCATTGGGTATGAAATTAATTAAGTACTTCCGGTGGATCCACTCTGAAAACTCACTTTGTTTTGGTTTCTGTACAAGTACTGCTACTTCCACGTTATTCAAGATAAATATTTGTATAATTAATTATATTTCGATCATGATATTTAGTGATGGAATGAGATTACCACGACATAGATCTAGATCTGTATTTTTTTCATTTTTTGATCATCTCCATTCTACGTACCCTATATAAGATGCATGGCGTAAAGCAATCATATCTCAACACGTGTACGTACCAAAAAAGGTATAGTTTCATTTTGGTGACAAGAATATATATATATATGTTAGGGTACGTTCACATGCATGATGCACGCTGGTTCTAGAAAGAAACTGATTATCAGCACAACCATACGTTACTGTACGTTAACGGGCTTTTGATTAATTGATACGTATCTGTTATTAAGATACAGGTTATAATTCTCTGTACGAATTCTGGTCGATTTAGAAACTTGATGTCGGCATGAGATGTTCCATCTGATTCTCACATCAAATTAATGATCATGTTCATTGAAAACTATTCTCGAGGATAACAACTACAATTTTATTATATATAAATAAAATAGGCGTACTAATCTACGTATTAATATTAATTCTTTCATTCTCAAATTTAAATTAATACTATTTTTAATAAAATTTGTTTTTTTTTACCAATCACATTAAATTAGTACGCAGATTAGTGCATAATTATACTTACAACTAGATTTTTCCTAACAACTATATATATATATATATGAGAACTGCTACATATACAAATAGATTATATAAAGTAAACTCATAAATTGATGTGATTTCATAAAATCTATTTGATCTACTTTATAATAAAAACAACTTTACAATCTGACGTACTAAATCAAGCCACATCAACTTATATATTTACTTTTGTATAATTTCTTTGCTATAGTATTTTCCTATATATATATATATATTTCACATATACTCTAACATGATTTATATCTCTTTAGAAAAAAATCTATAATTGGCTTAATGCTAATGATTTCTCAGTATATATCATCAAGGCTTGAAGAAATTGGCCTTTAAGCCTTTGCAAGATAAAGTCCAGACTGCTGCAACAACTAAAAGAACACTGAAAACAATGCCTAAGCAACCGAGCCCCAAGCTAACACACCACAGGATACTCTTTGAGCGGGGTTTGTTCATGGAAAGCCACATGAAACAGGGATAAGCAAGCGTCAAAGGCAACGCGATGCCTCCTATTAGAGGACCTAAGCTTCCCAAGAATGGAAAAGCCACTGCTATAAAGAAAGCCATCCCTCCAAAGAATAGGCGGAGGCCTGTCCGAACCCACCTCGGACACCGTTGTTTCTTCTTGATCGTGTACCTGAACTCCAAGTTGTCAAAAACTGGCATCGCGTAGATTTGGAATGCACATAAGCAGTTCACCAATACTAGAAAATAGATGAAGCCCATCATGAATTTAGAGGTGTTATGTCCATGGAACTGCGAAAATGCAGTCAGCAATCCTAGTCCATTATGAGGTATCTGGCATTCAGAGAAAGCAGATTGTCATGATCAAGTAGGAATATTATTGTACAAAAGGTTGATGATCAGAACTGAGAAGAAATCTCTGCTTGTGGTGGGTATTTATGCAAATATCACGAAAGTTGAAAAAGATAAATTTGCTTGCCTTGTTTCCATAAGCCCAAAATCCAGAGATTGCGAGGGGGAATTGGCACATGATGGCGATTATTATATAAGATATTGTCACTCCTTTGCACATAGGCTTGTGGGATGGATCTTTTGTACTCGAAGGCAATGTTCCCTGCAAGGAGTGCAGATGTTTCAATCCTCTATGCAGCATTGAGATCGATATGAAAAATTATCTTTCGTTTGGTGCAGAAAAGAAAAAACGTATATAATGGCATCAATTTGAGGTATTTCTCTCTCTTGATCAATTATTTGATCCCATGTTATTCATTTCGGAACATTGAAACAGGAAAGAAAAAGGAAAGGAGATGTTTAGATATGGTAGTCACTTACCTGTATCTCGAGTATAACATTGTGACCTCTGAAAGCAAGAGCAATGATCCCAAGCGCATTGAGAACACTACTGATCTTGCCCATCATGCTGGAGTTCATCGTCACAGGCTCAGATGGACTGTAGGATACGCCGCCGGCGGGCCTTCCCTTAGTGATAGAGAGAACCCAAATCAGGGCAGGGAATAGGATTGCGGTGATGGCTCCAATCAGAGAGACCGGAGCCAAGGAGTTGAGGTTTGGCAATTGGGCCATCAGAATTGCCATGCACGTAAACACCAAGAACCACTCTGCACCGCTCAATGACTTGGCGTGACACTTGGACCCACTGTCACATACAGTCTTGAACAAGAGTTCCATGGTCCCACCTCCCGTGATAATCAGCGTGACACACGTGCCGCCGGATAAGTACATTGTCGGGAATAAGGCAAGTAGCTTCCCTAGCTTTGAACCTACAACATTAACGCTTCTCTTAAAGCCGGCCATGCACGTTGTCTTCAAATTCAAATGTAGTAAATCCCTTAATTCTTTTCAAGCTTTAAATTTAACAAGATGGTGTCCGATAGATCAATCCTGAATCCTGAACTCGAACTCTAATCTCATATTTCTTGCAATTTTAATTGAATATTATAAATATTAAACCTTAATAAAATAACTGTAAATAGAATTTTTGTTAAATATTATATAAAAAGGGTCACTGAAAATATATTTTGTACTAATTAATTACCAAATGCAGCTATTGAAAGGTGGAGGTATCTGCTGAAGCGGATTCCGGGGAGCGATTCGTGAAGTCGTGTGAGAAGCCATATGGTGTAGAGCTGCCACACAAATGCTAGGGACCAACATATGATACCCCATACCCTGCATCCATGCAATGAAATTAAAATCAAACCTACTTAAAACTATCATGTATTCTATTGGTGTAATTAATTAATTTCAGCTCACTTTTCAAAGCAAAAATGAAAGGCCATTTTTAGAAGCAAAAGAATAATGTTACGTATAGTTATGGAGTTTGTAAATGCTACATAATCGTTTTGAAATAAAGTAGAATATATTATTAAAAAATTAATTATTTTTATATAAGTTCCATATTTTCTCACATTTTTTGAAAAAATTATGCAACGCTTATGTATTCCACAACCGTAAATATTATTTCTCTTTTTAATATAATAGATGATACCATCTTAATTATATAAGTGAAAGAAAACAAATAATTTACGATGAAAACCAATATAATTGTTTGTGTTTCTCCTCCAAACATGCAAAAAAGAATGAGAAAAGGTATATCCAACTTTGAAGCTAGCATCTTCTCGATCGTTGATTTGTAATATTAATTCAAATACAATATTAATATGACTCCATGCGAAAGTTACATAGATTGAGAGATGCAATAATTGACATGATGAGGGTAAGTGGTACATGGACCCAATGTTTGAAATAATCACATGTACAACAAGTTGCTGGTGATCATATATATGTTTTCTTTTGAAAATCAAATTAATACGTACACGCCACGGAAACCAAGTCCCTCGGCCTCTTGCTCATCTAAAAAGACATAGTATAAGGTTATAAACTAGCTACTTTAAATTATTCGATTCTCTGCAATTCAAATCCGAGTTCGTCTTTAATTAATGTCATGTGAAACTGAACGTAATTAAGTTTCAAGATCACTGTTTATGCGGGTGTAGATATATATATACACACACACGACCCATATATATATATATATATATATATATATATATATATATATAGGAGCTAGCTCAATTTCCTGCAAATCAAGACCAATTAATAAGAAGTTGCTTTGACCTTTGATTCCCTAAAACACATGCAAAAAACACAAGACCTAGGCTTCCCTCATGAATTAGGATCTGACCAAGTTGTTTTGCTACACCTATATCCTTCTTTTCCCTCTCGAGTTTTGCCTTAAATGAGCCAATTTGAGCTGAATCATATGCATGATAAAGTGTGTGTGTGTGTGTGTATCACTGGAAATAGAGGAAGAGGAGGAAGAAGAAAGAATCTTACCACCCAAGAGTTGCAAATGCAGCAGGAAGCAAAAGGGCTTGCATTCCAAACCCGGAGCACAGTATATGAAACGTGACAGAATAAGTGTTGCCATTTCTGGACTCGGTGATGGGAAGCCAAGCTTCTTGATCATCTTTTGAGACGTTGATGATCTGCTCGACCGTAACCTTGCCAACTTGTAGATGATGCTGTTGGCAATAACAAAGGCTCATTCTCAGGAGACAATCAAGACAAACATCAAGGAGAAAATCAAGACAAGCATCAAGGAGTTATATATGGCAATACAGATCATGATAGACGTTATTAGGATTTGATTTGTTCTAAATATAGAATGTACAGACATTGTTCCATGTATAGCATGTACAGCTATTGTTAGTGATTGTATCTTTTCATACTTGTAAAGATTTCTATATAATAAAGACTTCAACGCTGTCTTTGAAGACATTTCTGTCTAAAACCTTCTCAGATGCTGCAGCAGTAGTAGTACGTACCAGCAATATTAATCTCTCTCCAGGGAGTATCATGGCTGTATTATTATTATTAATGGTACAAATTAAATTACCTGCAACACTTGCGGATGAGGATGATGATGATCTTCTTCCAGGCTTTTGGTATTGGAATATTTGTGGGGAGGTATCATATGGTCTGCTGCTCTGTGATTTTCTTCCACAAATACCAGTGCTTGATCCCCATGGTTGCTGTTCTCCTCTCCTGATCCAGTACTACTTCTTCTATTCTTAGTTCAGAAGCTTTGCTTAATTTAATTACACCGATCGATGCTCCGCGATATAAGTACCGGTGTTGTCTGGTTGGTGTTGAAAATATTGATGACTACTGGGCCTACTGGCGTACGTGTCTGGTCTTTGTGGCCGCCGTGGGGACAGGTGTAAATGAATGCAATTAACCACTTTTTTTGGAAAGAAAAATGCTACATAAAATTTGAAGAATTCACTCTTTTAAAAAAAAAAAAAATTAATAATATGATTTATTAATAAAAAATAATTTTTCATGTAAATCTTAAATTTATTAAATTTTTTAAAAATATGTATTAACTTATGTGAATATAAATATCATTTCTAATTAAAATTATCATAATTTATTTCTTAATCAAAGAAGGGTCCGTGAGTCGTGACGAGTAGGCATGGCGTGCATGAATATTTGATTACACTGCAAAAGTGACGGCATCTCAGTGATGTCATCAGAGCATCCTCATCCGGTTTTACATCTACATCCCTATAATTTAACTCAAAATAACATTTCTTCAAATTTATCCCTAAAATTTGTTTATCTTTTAAAAACCTACTACATCTCATTCTCCATCTCTATCTCTATTCTTTTAAATAATATTTCTCTATTCTTTTTTTATTACTTTTTTCTCTCTCTTCCATTTACAATCTTAACTACTAACTCTTTTGTCTTATTATATTTTTTTTTCAAATATCACTTTCTACTAAATATTTATTGGAGATTTTGACTATCCAATAGAGTATTTTTTTTTTAAAATTGAAATTCGTATTATAAATAATAGAAATTTTTTTTAATTAGTGCATTTTCTAACGTGATGGCAAATTTAATTACTTTACACTATCATCAAATACACAAAAAATTATACATATATAATTTTTTACACATATATAATTGTCCCAACCCTATCACTTTACACTATCATCAAATACACAAAAAATTAATTACATGTATTTTTACACATATATAATTGTCCCAAACATAAAATTTCAAACATGATCATAAATAATCAATCCAAATCATCGGAAAGACTACGTCTCGCCATGACCTCCCTCTGAAGTTGCTGGAAAAATAGCCACTGCATTTCTGGCATGACACTCACATCCATCATCATAATGCGCTAATCTGATTCCTTCTTCGCGAGCTCCACTTTCTCAGCCTCCAACCGTAGCCGTTCGTCCTCTTGACGTAATTTTCTGGCCTCTGTCTCCTTGTCATACTCCATCTTCTCGGCTTTAAGGCGAAAAAACTCTTTCTCCTGAGCGCGTGACTCCTTCAAAAGAGTATACTTCATCTTCCTCAGTTGGAAGTTCTCCTCTGCTTGCCTGCCTTGGGCCATTCGTTTTCCTTTCTCAGCTTTCTTCCAATTGGTCGGTCGGGCTCGATAACTTCATTCTCCATCACATGATCCGCCTCGATATCAAAAACTAAATTAACTATAGCGCTAGAACATCGAGTTAGGGTTGGGGATGAGGACATCATCTTCCTCCGCTTTGGATCCTCCTTTGTGGCGCGCCAAATCCACTTAGGTTGGTCCTTCAACAGGTGCCAACAATACTCGAACTGAAATGAATATTTTTCTAGTGATTGGTACATAATCTTCGTCTTCTCAAACTTGCATGGGAAAAAAATACCAACTTTAAACCAATGTAACAAACAAGTTGTTTTAGAATAAAACAAGGATTTAGAAATTCTACCTTATCTTGTTCGGTCATGCCACTTTAATTTAACCCTTCAACTTGGGCTAGTTTCGCACAAAATTTATTTGTAGCCTTTTGGATAACCGACCACCGATGAATTAACGACTTTATTATCCGGTCATTTGTGGTTTCCTAAAATTGCTGGAAGTACTCATAAATTTTTTTTCAAAGTTGGGAGTGTTTTTGATATGTTCCCTGGACGACATCAATGCTACAATTTAGCCATGCAGAGACAAGTAACTTGTCTTCTTCGAGGGTGAAATTTGCACCCCTCACTGATTTCCTAATGCCAATAGGCTCATTAGGGGTAGGGGTCGAGAGTCATCAAGGATCACTGGAGATTATCCACTTTCCCCACCATGAGTGTGGTCGAGTTGAGGATCTTGAGATAGAAGGTTGGTGTGAAGAATATATGTCCAGGGTCTTGTGAATTCATCTCTAAAAACCCATTGAAAATATTAGAAACGGATCACTAAAGTTGGGGGTTTAGTCCGGTTGGTTGGCTCAGAAACCGATTGGTATGATATGGGAAAGTTGGCCACCCACTGATGGCTACAACAAACTGGTTGCCAGTAGATGTTGGCAAAATCTCACCCGAACCCCGATTACCTTTTGTGGAAAGTACCATAAACTGCAATATGGCCATTTAGGTGAGGATTACCTCGCCATATCGATGGGGCCCGACTAACACTTGTGACTAAACCCGCACTATAACACCATTATCACAGCCAAATAACAACCCCCTCCCCCGAAAGATACGCAACACTGCAAGTGGGGCAACACCAAATAAACAACTAGAACATCACGTGAACTGTAGAAAAATCTTGTATATTAGCAAAGGACAGTTGCAATATTACAATAAAGAGCATATAGAAAATGACTGCAAAAATATGGGTGCACCAATAAAAATACCATCTAGTTGAAAGCAAGGGATGCATACCTATATACAAGGATTATATATATTTAGATAGAGATTGAAAGAAATGTGGCATTTTAATTATTAGTTTTGTTACTTATTAACAGTGATGATGTAGTGTTGTCATTTAAAAAAAAATTATGAAAATCTGATTTGGTTAATATATTAACAAGTAGTGCTCTTAAGTTAATTTCTGATAAAAGGTGAATTTGTGTTCAGAAAAAAACTTTAACCAAGATCAACATGACTGTAGTATTGTTAATTTCTACTTTACATTAATCGACAGCCAGATTCCAAGTTAAAAAAGAGAAGTGGCATATGGTATCAATATTAGTGCAGCTGGGAAAGGCAAAGGCAAAGATCAAATATATGATTTTTCAGTTCGAATGGCTAAATGGGTAAATCATGTGTACTCTATAAACTTTTCACAGCAACCGAATAATATATGAAGGGAAATCAGAATACATAAATCATCAACATGCCTAAAAATGAAGGAAAATCCCTCCAGAAAAATCATCTCCTTTTTCGCACCAACCAAACATGATATATGGGAAAATAAGCACAGTTAACAATAACTATTTCGCAGCAACCGAACATGTGAAGGGAAATCAGAATACATAAATCATCAACATGCCTGAAAATGAAGGAAAACCCCTCCAGAAAAATCATCTCCATTTTCGCACCAACCAAACATGATATATGGGAAAATAAGCACAGTTAACAATAACTATTTTGTAGCAACCGAACATGTGAAGGGAAATCAGAATACAAAAATCATCAATATGACTGAAAATGAAGAAAATCATGACAGAAAATCATCTCCATTTTCGCACCAACCAAACAGCATATATACTGAAATAAGCACAGTAAGCAAGGAGATTTTCGCAGCAACCGATTCTGTGAATGCATGAGATCACAGAAAATCAACATTATTTTCGCAGCAACCAAACAGTAGAGAAAGGAAAATTAGGCCAGAAAAATCATGGAGAAAATCGCAGCAACCAAACATTAACTAAAGGACAATCACTAATAAAAAATATGGCATGCATTTTCAGGGTTCCCAAACAGCATATGAAGGAAAATAAGGCAGAAAATGAAAGCTCATTTTCTGGGCAACCAAACAGAAGCCGAACAGAAAATCAGGGGTTAATCTCCCACATTTTCGTACCAACCAAACAGCCAAGCATAAATTACAACCCAATACACGAAAAGCTCATATTTTCACAGCAACCGAACGTATCGATGAGGAAATTCCAACCAGCCAAGCAGCAAAAAAAAATTAAGATCAAACCGATTAAAATAGATCCCAAATCAACAGGTAGCCAAGATTTTCGCACATGCCAAATTACAAAAGGGAGAGGCTTCGCACAGAGAGAGGAAGAGATACGGCACCGTTCAGCGGGAGAGGGGATGGAATCGCACCAACCGTCGAGAGCAAGGACAACGCGGGACAGGGAACAGAAATGGGATTTGATGATGTACAGTAGGTTCCCAAAGATGGAGATTTCCTATACACCCCGAAAAAGCACACCACATTTTAGGGAACCGGATGGAGGGAGGGTTTTATCAAAAACCCTAAAAACTGCAACAAATAATAAGGAAATGAGGGAGATGCAGAACCGGATGGGGATACTCTCATATCATCTTAAGTGAGCATAGAAAAAGGGGTGGGGTGCATTAATTGGATGAATAACACTACAATCCTATTTTTATTTTCAAAATTTTTATATTAGTTGATATTATTCATTTTAAATTTTACTTTATCAAAATAATCAAATTTAAGTAACTTGGTATTTCTACCGCTTATAAATAGATAACCATATTAACAAATGTGATTAATAACAAAATCTAGACTTTTGGGAAATTTCTCTTCCCTAGTTCTTGTTATGTTGGCTTCCAAAACTTTGTGCCCAACCAAAACGAAGAGTTTTCACTCAGTCATGAGATATTGGGTGTGCTTCAAATTTCAGAACTAAGGTCTCGTTTGGATGTTGAGTTGAGTTAAATTTTTTTATTAACAATAATGAGTTGAAATAGTGGAATGAATTTTGTAAGACCCACTTAAGATAAGTTTATATGTATTTAGATGTTAAAATGAGTTTAGATGTATTTATGGAAAGTTTAAAAAAATTGTGGATCCTGTATGTAAAGAGATTTTTAGTTGAAAAAAACTTTAGATCTCACATGTAAAAAAGTTTTAAGTTGAGATGAATTTAGTGATTTGAAAGTTGAGTGTTTAGATGTTAAACTTAACTTAAAATTAGATTGAACTCAGTTGATCTCATTTGGGTCCAAGTTCTAAACGGGGGCCAAACTTTGCACATAATAGTAAATATATATAACTGATAATAAGTAAGATTCGTATTTCAAACGTAAAGAGGTTCCTCTTATTGAGGGGTAAGGTGACCAAAAAGCCTTTGTTTCTTCTCTAAATAGAAAAACGAACAAAAAATGTGACAAGAGGTGGTGGACAAGGAAGAAGGTGAGTGAGAAAAGAATGAGAGCATTATTAAGCTTGAAGTACCCCCTATTGTGGGAAAAAGGATCTCCTCGTGTTTGGGTAAGAACTTGAAGGTCTTAAGGTATTACTCTTTTGATACTGTCTAAAATATTTACGCAAATAGTTATAAATGTTGCTAACTCACTTGATGAGTCTTATTATTTTATTTTATTTTTCCATTTGAGCATTTCAAATTCAGGTAATGACTTAAGAAAACATTTATGATAAGAAAGAAAAGGTAGGTGGCATATTTAATGTGCATAATACAAGGGCATTATATGAGCTTCCTAGGTTGAAGGAAGAGAGATCGGCCGCCCAGCCTTGCACATACACAATATAACTGTTCTCAGATATTTTTATATTAGTTCACTATTATTCACAAATTATTCATTATTATTTTACTACTATTTACAGATTATCTGATATACTCTTAGTATCCCAACAGAGCCTTAAGCATGTAAGTTTGGAATTTGTCTTCTCAACCAATGCCTTTAAGTTCAATCTGAGTGTCCATAATCTTGTCTTTTTTCCTTTACTAATTTCATGGTCTAGGAAGAATTCATGTTTTCCTTCTCTTTTATAAGCATAGTTCTCTGCAAAAATTGATCAATAAGGTTCGACTCTGTTTTAACTTTATGTTCCCACGGCATACGGTTCACGAATCACACATCTCCTAGCTATCTTTGATTCTTTGGCACTCTTAACCTCCACTTATTCATAGAAGACAAGATAGTACTGTTTTGAACTTTTATGGCTAAGCAATCAACTGCCGCTGATGGGGTTTTTTCATCACTTCCTTTTCCTACTTTTTTTAATTGGTTTTAATAAAGAGAACTACTACAGACACAAAGAGACTTTGTTCATGAAATCCATTAGATCTATTTTATAATAAAAGTAACTTTACAATCTGACGTATCATATCAAGTCACATCAGTTTGTGGGTTTATTTTTATATAATTCTTTTGTGACTAAAGTATTTTCCTTTAAGAAATCATTCATTTGTAGATTGTCAATGATTGATCACAATATGTTCTAACCATCTTGAAACCTCATTTAATGTTGTCTTTTGATATTGTATTTATAATCTTCATATCCAATGGAATTGCTATTTTTTTTTCTCAATCAGTCTAGCTCGATTATGGTACTAACAAAATCCCAAGAGGTTTTACCACATAAAACATGTTTTTTTAATTTCCTAAATCATAAGTTAATCTGTAGAACTTCAAACCAGAGGTACATGAACTCTTATGTAGATCATCATGTTTCACTACACATTTAAACTAGAGGTAACAGATTCATTCAAAAAAACTCTCTATTTATTGAATTATTTCTCTTCATAAATGAAGGAGAGTGATTGAACCATCCATCAGAGTGTCCCTTTCTTTCTAGACTCGGCGAATTCCAACGATTATTTTCTTATTTTGTAATATTAGGAGTTTTTAATTGATCCAACCATACAAAAAATTACATCAACGACCAACATTGCTCTGAAAAGCATATCATGGGAAAAAAAAGGAAAGAAAAACATTTGATTTATTGCAAGGAAATTGCTTATATCAGGAGGCCTCGAGCACTACTTAGGGTACGTACTACGCCAGGGCCAATTGAGAAAAGTTGATAGGGGCTACAAATCTTGTGGGACCGTTGAAGAGCGTTACTGCTGCCAACTGAGCACCAGCCTCCGTTGGGTGGAACAAATCCCAGAACAAGTAATTCTCGCGACTCGAACAAATTTGCTTTTGGATTGCAAATGGATTCTGCATTGAGCCTCCCAGCTCCACAACATGCAGTACGTCTTCATTTGCAGTACGAAATATTTCACATGTTGAACTCGAGAATTTTTTTGGGATGCAGCTGAATTCTAGCCCAATGGTACTTTTGGCACGTTATGCACATACGCGCATCATGAGATCATGTATATATTAAGGCAATATTCCATTAATATCTTTTGAATTAGATCGAGTGAAATTGCTTACTGAATGGAAGTGGGTTGTCTATGACATTAATTGTCCTCTTGTAGGTGTTTCCAAGTGAGTACTTCATGCCTTGATATTCTTCGCTGAGCCTGCACAAGATTGACTCAATCTTTGTGTAAAAAGCTCTTGCGTGGTCGTTCGGCTCCTCCAAACAATCCCCGTTAGAACTATAGAGCCTCTGAGATGGACAACAGCCAATTGACGGGACGCTTATAATCCCGAAACTTCCTTGCTCCCAGTTCGAGTAGAGCCTGTACGTACGTACGTGGTATATATATATATGAGTATCCGATCTTAGTTGATCATCATCATCTGCTAGCTATCTTGATGAACTTTTTATTTCTATATAAATTACTAATTTATAAATATATATTCATTTATTTTTAATAAAATTAAATAATATAAATACATTAATGAATTAGTTATAAAATAAAATTTGTAAGAAGTTTTTCATTTCTTGAAAAGGAAAAAAGGGAAACAAGGTATTATGGCCATCAAAATCAATATAGAAAAGGCATTTGAGTATGTGGAATGAGAATTTCTCTTTAAAATTATCATGGTCTGTCTTGGTTACCATTCAAAGTGGATTAGTTGGATTAGAGATTGCATCACTTCTGTTTCTTATTCTGTACTCATCAATGGAAATCCTTATGGGTATTTCTGACCAAGTGGAGGATTGAAACAATGCGACCCATTATCTCCCTTCCTAGTTTTCATTTTGGGCACTGAGGTCCTTTCGAGATTAATTGCTCAAAAAGAAAACTTAGGTCATTTGAGGGGTATTTCGATTAATAGAAATGACACACATCTTTCTCACATCCTTTTTGCTGATGACCTCGTACTTTTTGGGAGAGCCACGCTTCAAATTGCAAATAGTTTTAAAAGCTGTCTGGATAAGTACTCCTCATGGTTAGGATAAAGGGTTCACATCAACAAATCCTCTATTAAATTAAGTGATAAAACTGCCGCTAGACAAAAGATGGAGATTAAAAATGTTTTTGGCCTTAAGAATGCTTCCCCCAGCATTAAATATCTTGGCCTTCCATTAAATTTCAATACATCAAAGAAGATTCATTTCCAGGATATTTAATAGATTCTCAAAAACTAGCTGGGTGGAAAGCAAAGTTGTTGTCTCAGGCTGGTAGAACCACCCTCATTAAATCTATTGCCAGCTCTATTTCATCATATTTCATGTTGACTATCTCCATCCCAAAGACTATTGCTAGAAGCATTGATATGGATTTCATGAAATTTTGGTGAGAATTTTCTTCTGAAAAAAACCACAACCTTACTCTTAAATCATGGAAATCGATTTGCAAACCTAAGTCGATGGGAGGCCTTGGAATTAGACTTGTCTCTGAGTTTAACAAAGTTTTCCTTTGCAAAATTGGTTGGCACATTACTCTGGGCAATAACTCGATCTGGACCAATATTCTCAGTAGAAAGTATTTGAAGAACACTTCATTCCTTATAGCCACACAAAAGCCTATTGACTCTTGGATCAGGAAAGGAATTCTCAGGCAAAGAGATGTGTTAAAGGCCAGCATATGCCACCAAATCAATAATCGAGCGACCACAAAAGTCTGGATTGACCCTTGGACTCCGACCTCTCCTCTTTTCACCCCAACTCCAAAAGATAACTCAGTTCAAATTGATTCCAATCTGAAAGTCTCTGAATTAATGATGGAAGAGCCAAGAAGATGGAACACAATACTTCTCCAAACTCTCTTCCATCAAGCCTTGGTAGATGAGATTCTTAAAATCCCATTAGCTTAGAACAACTATCATAACATGGGTGACAAGCTTGTCTGGATCCATCACTCTTTAGCAAAATTTAGGATAAAATCTACTTATGCTACTATAGTGGGGACTTAAGGCATTTCTGACAATCAAAGTTCCAACCAAACAAATCTTTGGAAGAAAATATGGAAGCTCAAAGTTTAGGATAGACTTGAATTTTGCTATTAGAAGATCCTTCGTAATATCATACCCACTCAATCTCGTCTTTGTAATTTCATCCCTATGAACTAGGAGAAAATACAATGTCCTATATGCAACTTTGGCAAAGAGAATACATCCCACATGTTTCTAACATGCACCTTCACCAAAATTCTTTGGAGGAACTCAACTTGGCGCATAAACATCTCTGCTTTTGAGAACTACAACATAAACCATTGGATTCAATGCATCTTAGACCCCTTCAGACAGTTAGAGATACCTCTCCAGGATGATCATTTCCAAATCTTTGCTTTAGTTGCAATGGATGGTACATGGTACCTGAGAAATAAAGTTGTCCATGGAGGGTTTAAGCCTGATATACACACATTTGTGTCATCCACATTAAAAACTCACAAAGAACACTGTGATGCATGGGAAATAAATTGATTAATTCAAGCCACAACTGGAAAATTATCCCTCAACATCATTGCCTCTTAACATTTGACGTAGTAGTTAGAGACTATGGAAGCATGCTGCTACCATATGTCAAAATGCAAAAGATATTGTCACTTTTGTGAAGACTGATTGCATCCAAAGCTCCAACTCCAACCATGGTGAAGTCGCAGCATTACTTCTAGGGATCCATGAAGCAAAAGACAAAGGAATTGGGATACTTGCGATTGCAGGAGATTCTTTAAATACTCTATTGGCAGTCAAAGATCCAAGCATCACACCAGATTGGATAGTTCAACCAATCATCCAAGATATCCAGTTTGCTTTAATATCCTTCCAAAGCTGGAATATGAGAAAAATACATTAAAATTTGAATTGATGCGCACATTCTATTGCGTAGTGGGAAGCAACCAAAATTTTTTTTGGAAGCATACCCTTTATTTCTATTCCATCCTCCTTCATAGTGGCAAGGGTCCTCCTGTCTATATATAAAACTGCTGCTGAGCAACCAACTTTATTTTTTGCCTTAATATATGAAATGCTTGTTTGCTAAACAAAAAAATTTAAAAGAAAAAAAGAGAGTTACTAACCTTTAATTAGTTCTTGTAAGCGAATCGTAAATTGGCCAAGAAACGTTCCTTTGATAATTTATTGTTGGAATGGTAATATTTGAAGATATCATTGCTGCCAATGCTAATCAAGAACAAAGACTTGGAAAGAAACCTTAGGGTTGGTATGGGACCCATTGCAGCCATAAGAGAGCTGCTAACACTGGCAAACTGCTGTATTTGCTCTGCCAATGGAATCACATTCTGTTTCCTGCCATTTGGTGTAGAAAACCGAGCAGAAATAATAATCAAATGTCATCAATCATGTCGTTATAAAAATATCACTGCAGATTCTTCATACAAAATATAGTGAATATTGATCATGGTAAATAAAAGTAATTTCTTGACCATGACATTAATCAATTGAGAGAGAGAGAGAGAGAGAGAGAGAGAGAGAGAGAGAGAGAGATCAGAGAGGCCCTCACCGGTAATTGTCTTGTCAGGCAAAAAATGCCGGACCCTCTGGAGGCGAAGTTTATACCCTCTAGAGGCCTTCACCGGTAAATAAACTTCACCTCGTTCGACTATAATGTAAGAAATTTACAGTTGAAAGTCAGGGTGGTGGACTTTTCTCGTAACCCAGTAGCTTGGCTAATCATGCTTACGTAGCGGTAGAGAAACCATCTTCATAATAATAATAATAATAATAATGGGAAAAAAGGTATTAATGTCACTTCTTGGCCATGGGAGATTTCGATCATTCGTAGCAAATGCATGCATTTCGTGGAAAGTGTAAAAGAGAAAATTGAACAAAAACTAATTAGCATGCATGCGTTAGAAATATACTGACCTAGAAAATCAGCATTGTTTAGACCATCGCTAAGCCTTCCAATAGGTATAGAGAAAGCAAAATCAACGCCATTGAAAGGGAAGTCAGCCCTTGCCTGGCTGCCTAGCAAGAAATTGTTGGTCCCAACATCTGCTATAGAGTCCCCACGTATAAAAACAGCAGATCTGCCTGCATCTGTATTAACTTTAAAGATAATCGTCGCCAAGGATAGGAGTAGAATGGCAAAGCTTATCTCTGCCATGAGGAAGAATTGATTGGAAAGGAAACTTTCTCTATTTTGTTTTAGTAAATTAGAATTTTATAAAATTTTATAGAGTATATAGAGATTATAAATTTTTTTTGGGGGGGCTAAATTTTATATTAATAAAATTATGAATAAAAACTAAGGTATATTTTAATTTTTCAAAAAAATTTGAGGGGGCTAGATGCATGTGGTTCCGCCACTGACTTCAGTGATGAAATATTAAGATCTTTCTAGGGTTTATATACAGAGATGTTGTAGAAAGTTACAATAATGTGCGTGCTCGGTAAAGGGGTTGTTTTCCTATAGCAAGAATGCATACATGCAAAAGAACAAAGCCATTGTTTGGATGGGCGGATTATCCTACAGCTTTTCTTATAAAGGTCGGGTTGACCCGGAGGATCGACCAAAGTCAGTGATTACAATGAGCAAACCACTTTAATTCTTGTCACTATAAACAACATGAAAATATGCCAAATTTGCCTAGTTTAATGTGTTTGACTGGATTTGGCTTTGTGAAACAAAGAAAGCAACAAGTGTTAGAGTTGTATAGTTTAGTTATAATTAATTGTCATTAGTAATATCACACGTATGAATAAACCAAGTATATATATTTAGTTGATCTGTAGTTCAATTACTTTTTGTACAGAGAAAAGAAGGTTATACACGGAAGTCCTTTTTCCTTCAGTTTTTGGATTCTCTATTTTGTTCATTTCTTCTCTGTTTCTGTTTCTACATGGTATCAGATTTCTTTGACAATAGAGTCCTCTTCTTCCGCTTACAGCAATATCATTGTAATTTGTTATCATCTGTTTCTGCCCTCCCTAACTCTTCTTTGGCTATAGCTACTAGTAAGCAAAATTCTTCTCCTTATTCTATCTCTAAATTTCTAACATATGATAAACTTTCCACTAGTTATCGTGCTTTCACCTTTAGCCTATCCTCGAATTTTGAACCTAAATACTATCACCAAGCTGTTCAATATCCCCATTGGCGTAAAGCCATGTCAGAAGAGTTGGCTGCTCTTGAGGCAAATAACACATATATGGGACTTCACCTCTTTACCTCCTAATAAATATTCCATTGGTTGTAAATGGGTGTTTAAAATTAAATATAATTCAGATGGTTCAATTGAGAGATACAAAGCCTGGCTTGTTGCCAAGGGTTATACATAACAAAAAGGTCTTGCTTACTTGGACACCTTTTCTCCGGTTGCCAAGTTGACCTCTGTGCGCTGTCTATTAGCTGTTTCTGCCATATAAAACTGACATTTAAATCAATTTGATATAAATAATGTCTTTCTTCATGGCTCCTTAGATGAAGAGGTTTATATGCAATTACCTCTAAATTATGGCAGCAAGGGGGAGACTCGAGTATGACAATTGGTTAAGTCTATATATAGACTTAAACAGGCTTCTAGGTAGTGGTTTCATTAACTTTCTACATGTTTACTCAATCATGGATTCACTCAGTTAAAGTGTGACTATTCATTGTTTACAAGGTCAATAGGTTCTTCTTTCATCATATTGTTGGTTTATGTTGATGATATCATTGTGGCCAGCAATGATTTACAAGCAGTACAAGATTTCAAAGTGCATCTTCACAACTAGTTTAAAATAAAGGACTTGGGCAGTCTGAAATACTTCTTGGGCCTGGAAGTGGCACATACAAACAAATGTATATTTTTATGTCAAAGACATTATGCCTTGTAGCTTCTAAGTAATGCAGGTTTACTTGCTTGTAAACCAGCACAAATTCCTATGGATCCCAATCTCAGATTAGTAAAGACATATGAAAACATTTTATCAGATCCTACAAGCTATAGGAGACTCATTGGAAGGTTGTTATACTTAACTATCACTAGACCAAACTTAGCTTTTGTTGTGAATAATTTGAGTTAGTTTATGGATAAACCTGCTGCTGTGCATTTAGATGTTGTAAACAAAGTACTGCATTATATAAATAATATAGTAGGACAAGGTGTATTTTTCTCTGCAAATCAGCCATTATTGGAATTTGTATGTTCCTTGGAGACTCACTTATCTCCTGGAAATCTAAGAAGTAAACTATTGTATCACGATCATCTGCAGAGGCTAAATATCGAGCTCTTGCGTCCAATGCTTGTGAAATCACATGGCTGATTTCTTTACTCAAAGATCTTGGTGTGACACATTCTACTCCAGCTGTTTTGTATTGTGACAACAAGGCAGCCTTGCATGTAGTAGCAAATCCAATATTCCATGAGAGAACTAAACATATAAAGATCGATTGCCATCTTGTTAGAAGAAAGCTACAATCAAGCCTCATTCGTACATTGCATGTCTCTTCTCAGCATCAAATAGCTGACATTTTCACCAAAGCTTTGCCACCGCGACAATTTTGTTATCTACTTTCCAAGATGGGTGTTATTAACATTTATTCCCCATCTTGAGGGGGAGAGTGTTAGAGTCGTATAGTTTAGTTATAATTAATTTTCATTAGTAATATCACACGTCTGAATAAACCAAGTATATATATTTAGTTGATTTGTAGTTCAGTTACTTTTTGTACAGAGAAAAGAATGTTATACACAAAAGTCCTTTTTCCTTCAGTTTCTGGATTCTCTCTTTTGTTCCTTTCTTCTCTGTTTCTATTTCTACAATGAGAACAAAATGCAGTTTGAATTAGTCAGATGTAGTACCATTGATAAAGACGTAAAGATAGAAATTTCTACTGATGGCGATCTTTTGTATTGCTGTCAATATTTCTGCGTAATTTTTCATTCCTGGTTTAATTTAGAACTTTAAATTATCATCATTATTGGTGGTGGTGACATGTAAAAGCCAAATTCCCTGTCACAACAAAAAGCGGACGTTGCCGGAGGCCAGCCGGTTGTCTTTTGTCCCTCTTGCGCCGGGTTACTCTTGAAGTTACCAATGATACCAGGATGATAAAACTAAGAAATCAGTGAAAGACAGGAGAAAGAGGATGAAAATCTTAGAAGAGTCCAAGAAAGGTTAATAAAATTATATATGTATTGTATCCTAGCTCCTTGGTCCTTACTCCGTGCGGCATGCACAAGCTCTGTGCTTAATCCATGACATAGCATTTAGCAACATATTATATTATGTGACATTGAACAATGGCAAGAGAAATTCTTGATTTTAAACAACCAATTCAATGCTCAACATGAGATTTTATTGCAGAAATTATCTATCGCTAAAATATCAATTTTTACGCAGCTAAAAATGGGGCAAAACTCAACTTTTAGTACATGCATGCATGTTTTGCTTTCCGGCCCCATTAGGTATGAAATTAATTAAGTACTTCCGGTGGATATATATGATCCACTCTGAAAACTCACTTTGTTTTTGTTTCTGTACAAGTAGTACTGATACAGCTCCCACGTTATTCAAAATAAATATTTGAATAATTAATTATATTTCGATCATGATATTTAGTGATGGAATGAGATTACCGCTACATATATAGATCTATATTTTTTTTTTCCTTTTTGATCATCTCCATTCTACGTACCCTAAGATGCATGGCGTAAAGCAATCATATATATCTCAACGTGTACCAAAAAGGGGATAGTTTCATTTTGGTGACAAGTATATATATCCTTGAGATATATGTTAGGTTACGTTCACATGCATGATGCATGCTGGTTCGAGGAAGAAACTGATCATCAGCACAACCATACTGTGTTGGCTTTTGGTTAATTGATATATATCTGTCATTAAGATACAGGTTATTCTTGGTACGTATTCCGGTCGATTTAGAAACTTGATGTCGGCATGTGATGTTCCATCTGATTCTCACATGAAATTAATGATCTTGTTCATTGAAAACTATTCTTGATGATAACAACTATGTATTATACATATACTCTTAACATGATTTATATTTCTTTAGAAAAAATATATAATTGGCTTAATGCTAGTAATTTCTCAGCATATATCATTGAGGCTTGAAGAAATTGGCATTTAAGCCTTTGTAAGATGAAGTCCAGGCTGCTGCAACAACTAAAAGAACACTGAAAACAATGCCTAAGCAACCGAGCCCCAAGCTCACACACCACAGTATACTCTTTGAGCGGGGTTTCTTCATGGAAAGCCACATGAAACAGGGATAAGCAAGCGTCAAAGGCAACGCGATGCCTCCTAGTAGAGGACCTAAGCTTCCCAAGAATGGAAAAGCCACTGCTACAAAGAAAGCCAACCCTCCAAAGAATAGGCGGATGCCTGTCCGAACCCACCTCGAGCACCGTTGTTTCTTCTTGGTCGTGTACCTGAACTCCAAGTTGTCAAAAACTGGCATCGCGTAGATTTGGAATGCACATAAGCAGTTCACCAATACTAGAAAATAGATGAAGCCCATCATGAATTTAGAGTTGTTGTGTCCATGGAACTGCGAAAATGCAGTCAGCAATCCTAGTCCATTATAAGGTATCTGGCATTCAGAGAAAGCAGATTGTCATGATCGCCAATTAGGAATATTATTGTACAAAAGGTTGATGAGAATAAATCTCTAATTTTGGTGGGTATTTATGCAAATCTCGCGAAAGTTGAAGAGATAAATTTGCTTGCCTTATTTCCATAAGCCCAAAATCCAGCGATTGCGAGGGGGAATTGGCACATGGCGATTAGTATATAAGATATTGTCACCGCTTTGCACATAGGCTTGTGGGATGGATGTTTTGGACTCGAAGGCAATGTTCCCTGCAAAGAGTGCAGATGTTTCAATCCTCTATGCAGCATTAAGATCGATACGAAAAATTACCATTCGTTGGTGCAGAAAAGAAAAAAGATATGGTATTACACACTAGGCATGAACAAGCTACAAGTTGTTCTGGAAAAGGATAAATATTAATTTCATCTATTCTGTTTAACTTGTATTTTACTTTATTCTTTTATTCTTAGTAAATATTCTTTCAATTAGTTGGCTTCTATTTTTGGTAAAGGATTCTGTTAGTTTGTTAGGGCAGAGTGTGTATATGAGGACCTTTCTTGTATCGGGCAATTCATTCCAGTGAATACAGTACAGACTTTTCAGACCTTCATGCATCATGCTCTCTGCAACTTAGCACCTTTTTTTCTTCTTCTATGTTTTCTTACATATGGCATCCATTTGAGGTATTTCTCTCTCTTGATCAATTATTTGACCCCATGTTATTCATTTCGAACATTGAAAAAGGAAAGGAGATGTTTAGATATAGTAGTCACTTACCTGTATCTCGAGTATGACATTGTGACCTCTGAAGGCAAGAGCAATGATCCCAAGCGCATTGAGAATGCTACTGATCTTGCCCATCAAGTTGGAGTTCATCGTCAGAGTCTCAGATGGACTGTAGGATACGCCGCCGGCGGGCCTTCCCTTAGTGATAGAGAGAACCCAAATCAGAGCAGAGTATAGGATTGCGGTGATGGCACCAATCAGAGAGACCGGAGCCATGGAGTTCAGGTTTGGCAATTGGGCGATCAGAATTGCCATGCACGTGAACACCAAGAACCACTCTGCACCGCTCAATGACTTGGCGTGACACGTGGACCCACGGTCACATACAGTCTTAAACAAGAGTTCCATGGTCCCACCTCCCGTGATAATCAGCATGACACACGTGCCGCCGGCTAAGTACAATGTCGGGAATACGGCAAGTAGCTTCCCTAGCTTTGTACCTACAACATTAACGCTCCTCTTAAAGCCATGCATGTTGTCTTCAAATTCAAATGTAGTAAATCCCTTAATTCTTTTCAAGCTTTAAATTTAACAAAGATGGTGTCCAATTGATCAATCCTGAAGACTGATCTCGAACTCTAACCTCACATTTCTTGTAATTTTAATCGAATATTATACATATTAAACCTTAATAAAAGTGACTGAAAATAAAATTTTTGTTAAATATTATATAAAAAGGATCACTGAAAATATATTTTGTACTAATTAATTACCAAATGCCGCTATTGAAAGGTGGAGATATCTGCTGTAGCGGATTCCCGGCAGCGATTCGTGGAGTCGTGTGAGAAGCCATGTGGTGTAGAACTGCCACACAAATGCTAGGGACCAACACATGATACCCCATGCCCTGCATCCATGCAATGAAATTAAAGATTTTATTATTTTTAATAGAGTAATGCTACGTATAGTCGTAAAGTGCACAAGTACATCACAATCGTATACTATTAGAAAATTAATTTTTTTATGTGAATTCTATATTTACTTATTTTTTTTTAAAGAATTACACAATATTTACACACTTTACAACTGTAAATATAATTTTTTTTTTTATATAATAGATGATGCCATCTTAATTAATATAAGTGAAAGAAAACAAATCATTTACGATAAAAACCAATATAATTGTCTGTGTTTCTCCCCGATACATGCGAAAAGAATGAGAAAAGGTATATCCAACTTTGAAGCTAGCATCTTCACGAACGTTGATTTGTAATATTAATTCAAATACAATATTAATATGACTCCATGCAAAAGTTAAATTTAATGAGAGATGCAATAATTGACATGACGAGGGTGAGTGGTAGCTCCTCGTCATGCCAATTATTTCAAACATTGGGTCCCAATGTTTGAAATAATCGCATGTACAACAAGTTGCTGGTGATCATATATATGTTATCTTTTGAAAGTTCAATTAATATGTACACGCCACGGAAACCAAGTCCCTCCTGACCCCTCACCTGCTCATCTTAAAAGATATATTATAAGGTTATAAACTAGCTACTTGAGGCTGCGTTTGATTGTGGAGTTAAGTTGAGATAAATTATATTTATTATTAATAGCAGTAAATTGAAATAGTGAAGTAATTTTTATGGAACTTATCTAAGATGAGTTTAGATATATTTAAATGTTAAGATGAGTTTAAATTTATTTACAAAAAATTAAAAAAAGTTGTAAATCTCACGTGTAAAAAGGTGTTGAATTGAAAAAAATTATGTGTCTCTCATGTAAGAAAGTTTTGAATTTAGATGAGTTTAATGATGATTTGAAAATTTTCTATTTAAATAATAGATTCAACTTAAAATTAGATTGAAATGCATCAATCTCAATGAACTATAACGTATAACCAAACGGGCCTAAATTATTCGATTCTCTGCAATTGAAATCCGAGTTCGTATTTAATTAGTGTCATGTGAAACTGAACGTAATTACTTTTCAAGATCACTGTTCATGCGGGTGTATATATATGCACATACACACACGTACACACACCCATATATAGGAGCTCAGTTTCCTGCAGATCAAGACCAATTAATAATTAAGAAGTTGCTTTGACCTTTGATTCCCTAAAACACATGCAAAAAACACAAGACCTAGCCTAGACTTCCCTCATGAATTAGGGTCTGACCAAGTAGTTTTGCTACACCTATATCCTTCTTTTCCCTCTCGAGTTTTGGCTTAAATGAGCCAATTTGAGCTGAATCATGGGCATGATAAAGTGTGTGTGTGTGTATATATCACTGGAAAAAGAGGAAGAAGAAGAAAGAACCCTACCATCCAAGAGTGGCAAATGCAACAGGAAGCAAAAGGGCTTGCATTCCAAACCCGGAGCACAGTATATGAAACGTGACAGAATAAGTGTTGCCATTTCTGCACTCGGTGATGGGAAGCCAAGCTTCTTGATCATCTTTTGAGACGTTGATCTGCTCGACCGTTTCCTTGCCAATTTGTAGATGATGCTGCAGAAGCAGTAGTACGTACCAGCAATATTAATCTCTCTCCAGGGAGTATCATGGCTGTATTATTATTAATGGTACAAATTAATTACCTGCAGCACTTGCTGATGATGATGATGATCTTCTTCTAGGCTTTTGGTATTGGAATATTTGTGGAGAGGCATTATATGGTCTGCAGCTGCTGCTCTGTGATTTTCTTCCACAAATACCAGTTCTTGATCTCCCATGGCTGCTGTTCCCCTCTCCTGATCCAGTACTACTTCTATTCTTAGTTCCGAAGCTTTAATTTAATTACACTGATCGATGCTCCGTGACAAAAGTACCGGTTTTGTCTGGTCTTGGTTGGCGTTGAAAATATTGATGAGTACTGGGCCCCTGGCGTTCTTGTCTGGTCTTTGAGGCCGCCGTGGGACAGGTGTACATGAATGCCACCTACTCATGACAATTAAGTTTGGTTGTTAGAGTTCACTCAAATTAATTCTTTGATTTAATTTTAAACTGTATTTAATATTTAAACATAATTTTTAAATTATTAAATTTATCTCAATTCAAAACCTACTTATACGTATAATTCATAATCTTTTTCAACTCAACATCTTTTTACATACGAGATCTATTAACTTTTTTTAATTTCTCATAAAAAAATCTAAACTCATCTTAATATCTAAACACATCTTAACCTATCTTAAGTGAGTTCCATAAATATCACTTCATCATCTCAACTTACTGTTATTCATAAAAAACTCAATTCATCTCGACTTAAATTAACATTCAAATGCATCCTAATATTTTTTTCATGAAATTTTAAGAATTTACTCTTTTTTTTAAAAAAAAATATGATATATTATTAAAATAAATAAATTATCATATAAATCTTAAATTTATGAACTTTTTTAAAAAAATAAATGTATAAACTTATATGTTATAGAATATAAATATTATTACTTTTATTAGAGAAATAATATTTATATTCTATAACATATAAGTTTATACATTTATTTTTTTTAAAAAGTTCATAAATTTAAGATTTATATGATAATTTATTTATTTTAATAATATATCATATTTTTTTTAATGTTATAGAATATAAATATTATTTCTCTAATAAAAGTAATAATAATTTATTTCTTAGTCAAGAAGGGTCCGTGAGTCGAGTAGGCTTGGCGTGCATGAATATTTTATTACACTGCAAAAGTGACGGCATCTTAGTGATGTCATCATATCGACTTGAGTGAGTATACAGAACGGGGTGGGGTGCATTAATTGGATTAATTACACTGCAATATTTATAATTTCAAAATTTTTATATTCATTGATATTATTCATTTTAAATTTTATTTTATCATAATAATTAATTTTAAGTAACTTGGTATTTCTACCTCTTATAAATAGATAATCTTATTAACAAATGTGATTAATAACAAAATCTAGACTTTTGGAAAAAAAATTTCCCTAGTACTTGTTATGTCGGCTTCCAAAACTTTGGGCCCGACCGAAACGAAGAGTTTTAACTGAGTCACGAGATTTTGGGTGTGCTTCGAATGCAAGAATTAAAATTCATTTGAATTTGAATGTTGAATTTTATTAATAATAATGAATTAAAATGATAAAATGAGTTTTATAAGATCCATTTAAGATGAATTTAGATATATTTAAATATTAAAATAAGTTTAAATGTATTTATAAGAAGTTAAAATAAATTGTAAATCACGCATATAAAGAAGTGTTGAATTAAAAAAAAAAATTGAAACTCACATATAAAGAAGTTTTGAATCGAAATGAATTTATTGACTTGAAAGTTGAGTGTTAGAAGTTAAAATTCTACTTAAAATTATACTGAACTCAATTGATTTCATTTCAGTCCAAGTTCCAAATGAGCCTAACTTTGGACATAATAGTAAATACATTTAACTGATAATAAGTAACCTTCGTATTTACCTTTCAAAAAAACAAAAAAAAAAAAAACATTCGTATTTCAAATGTAAAGAGGTTCCTCGAATTGAGGGGGGGTAAGGTGACCAAAAAGCCGCTGTTTCTTCTCTAAACAGAAAAACAAAAAAAAAAAGGATGACAATTTCTCGATCACGAGACCAAATTGTGAAACAAGCAAATAAAAGTGGCCGATTTCTTGATCGTTCTGTTAAGACTATACCCAGATGACAAATGAAGAACCTTTTATACAACAGATGACAATCATAATGGTACACGAATCACTCTTCCAGCATAAGCATAAAGCAAAGCATCTGCTGATGAGCTAAGATCCATCGCTAAAAGATCACTTTAGATCAAAACCCAACAGCATCTTGTTTGTGGTAAGCCATACTCTTGACTGCCACAATGACAGATTGCTGGTTGATATCTAAATCATCCTCGTAAACCTCTTTTTGTTTTTCCAACTAATCTTTGGTAACCCACCTTTGACCTCTGATCTGATATCCGCTATAGCTTTGGTCGCTACTGCTCTCTCCTCCACTTTCTGCACTAGTATATCCTGATTTCCTGCGATGCTTCTTTCCTTTCAAGACCCCGCTATCACTCATGCTCCCGTACAATAATGGGTCATCTATCCCGCGAATCACCGTCCGTGTAGGGGATGAAATGGCAATGCAACTATCATCTTTTGTTCTTCTTCTGTCCCGGTCATGCCTCTTCATGTTTTGAGAGATCTTTTGTAACTTCTCACCGAACCTTGTGAACCCCTTTTCTACAGGCTCCACTGCTTGGGTTACTGTGAACTTCACATCCTTCACAATCTGTGCGAGAGGCAAACGATGGATGCAGCAGTCTAAATAAGCAATAAAAATAAAATAAAAGCACACAGAAGATTTATTCAGCATGTGCAACGATGCACATGCAAAAAGGTTTTACTTAAAAAGCCACTGGTGAAGAGAAGACACCATTTGAAAGTGCACCTGCATATATAGATATTATGATCTGTTAAGGAAGAAATCCCACATTATCTATGGACAAAGTCTTGGACATATTTACTAACAATGAGCAAACTTCTTGTTAAACCAGTTTTATGAGATGAGTTAGGCCCATGAATTTTTTCATGATATTAGAGCCTACTACAAAGAGTCTTGCTACAGGCTAAGAGCTGCGAAGAGCAGCGTAAACGTAAAGTTCAGTAAAAGAAGTGCCATTCAGTACAATAGAGGAATCCCATAAGACTAAAGTATGGTAAAAGAAATCTCTAAAGCCTTCTGGAAAGCGCACCTTATCCTCGAAACAGCAACTATTTCTTTCGTTCCATGTGCACCACATTAGGCAAAGTGGCACCATTTTTCAAATATCTGCAATCTGCCCCTTGCCCCGGATTCCTCTCCAACAAGCCAAGAGATCAATCACCTTTCTAGGCATTACCCATGCCAAGCCTAGTCTTGTAAAGATGTCATCCCATAATGCCGTTACTGCTTCACAGTGAAGGAGTAGATGGTCCGCTGTCTCGCTGTTGTGTTTGCACATATAGCACCAATCCGTTAGGTAGAGACCACGTCTTCTCAATTTATCAATAGTTAGTATACTCTCATGGGATGCTAGCCATACGAAGAAGGCCACTTTTAAAGGAGTCTTAGTCTTCCAAATGCACTTCCAAGGAAATGCAGTGGGAGGATGTGCCAAGAGTACCTTGTTAAAAGAACGTACTGAGAAGCGCTTATTTCCTGTGGGCGACCAAAAGAGATGATCTTCTCCATCAGCGTGTAGATTCGATGCTTGTAACGCGCTGTAAAAATCAACAATGTCTCCTAGTTCCCAATCTTGTGCCGCCCGAGTGAATCTTACTGACCAATGAGTGGCGGTAGAGGAGCTCTCTAGATTATCAGCAACTGTGGCCTCCATATCAGACGCAATCCTATACAGGGAAGGGAAAGTGATCTTCAAAGCATTCTCACCACACCAAGTGTCGTGCCAGAAGCTAATTTGATTGCCCCTTCCTACCCCCAACCTGCAATTAGCAAAAAAAGCTTCCCATCCATTGCGTATGAATTTCCACAAACCTACGCCATAAGCCCCTCGTACTGAGTTTGGAACACCAACCACCCCGCAAGCTCCCATATTTACTATCAATGGTTTCTCTCCAAAGGGCGTCTCGTTCCCTATGGTATCTCTATAGCCATTTGCCAAGTAGTGCCTGGTTGAGAATTCTCAAGTTGCGGAGTCCCAGTCCGCCATTTGCCATAGGTGTGCATACTTTTTCCCTTTCGATCAAATGGAATTTTTTCGCATCCTCCAAACTACCCCATAGGAAATCACGAAAGGTCTTCTCCAGTTTATACGCCACACCTACGAGCAAGGGGAAGAGGGTGAGAAAATATGCGGGAAGGTTAGATAGTGTGCTCTTAATAAGAGTGACTCTACCTCCTTTGGATAGGTAAAGTCGTTTCCAACCAGCGAGTTTACGTTCAATTTTCTCAAGAACCCCATCCCACATGGTCTTAGATTTATGGAAGGCCCCCAAAGGGAGACCTAGATATTTCATAGGCAAGGATGACACCTTGCAGCCCAGAAAATCAGCCAAAACACTTAGGTTATCGACCTCACCGACTTGAACCATTTCAGATTTTGCAAGGTTGACCTTGAGTCCGAAGACGACTTCGAAACAGAGCAATAGAGCCCTTAGAGAGCGGATCTGGTCAAAGTCTGGCTCGCAAAAGATCAAAGTGTCGTCTGCAAAGAGAAGATGGGAGATTGAGAGATTACCCTGGGTGGAGCCACCCACTGAGAAACCCAAGATGTGTCCATCCTCCACCATTCTGTGCAACATTCTGCTTAATACATCCATTACTAAGATGAAAAGAAGAGGTGATAAAGGATCCCCTTGCCGCAGACCCCGAGAACTATTAAAGAAGCCTTTGGGAGTGCCATTCACAAGGACAGAAAATCTGACGGTTGTGATACAATGTTTCATCCATTGGCACCACCTTTCCCCAAATCCGTATCTGCCAATTATATGCATCAAAAAGTCCCAATTTACATGGTCAATGACTTTCTCCATATCCAGCTTGCATAAGATACCCGGAATACCAGACTTAACCCGACTATCCAAATATTCGTTGGCAATAAGAACGGAGTCAAGGATTTGCCTCCCTTTCACAAATGCGTTTTGGGACTTCGATATGATCTTCCCCATGACGGTGCTCATCTGCTTGGCTAACACCTTGGAAATAATTTTATAAACCCCACTCACCAAGCTGATGGGGCGAAAGTCCTGCACCTCCACCAAGCTTGCCCTTTTCGGAATAAGGGCGATAAATGAGGCATTAAGACTTTTCTCAAATTTCAAGAAAGAGTGAAATTCGGAAAATACCTTCATAATGTCCTCTTTGATGATGTCCCAGCTAGCTTGAAAAAAAGCCATGGTGAAGTCGTCGGGACCTAGAGCCTTATCTTTGTCCATCCCTTTTAGAACTTTAAGCACCTCCTCCTCTTCAAACTGCCTTTCTAGCCACGCTGCACTTGACGCATCACTAGAGTCAAAAGTCAAGCCATCTACCTTAGGCCGCCAGGAATGTTGCTCCTTAAGTAGCTGGTCATAAAAGTGAACAATGTGTTCCTTGATGGCTGCCCTGTTGGAGATAATCCTCCCGTCGGAATGTAGAACCTCAATGGCATTGGTTCGTCTATGGGAGTTGGCAACACGATGAAAGAATTTAGTGCATTTGTCCCCTTCTTTCAACCAAAGGGCTCGTGATTTTTGTCTCCAAGATATCTCCTTCAAAAGCGTGATTTTTTCCAGTTCAGCTATTACAACCGTTTTCCTTTCCTTTTCCTCAGCCGTGAGGGCCCATGTCGCTTCTTTATCCTCGAAGCACTGCAATTCCTGAAAAAAAGTGTCTTTGAGCATTTAGGTTCCCGAAGGTTTCCAGATTCCATGTTCTCAGATCATTTTTCAAGGCTTTAAGTTTTCCGGCTAAAACAAAACTCGGGTTGCCCGAAATTTAATAGGACCACCAAGATCTGATTTTGTCCATAAATCCCTCCGCCTTCAGCCACATATTCTCGAATTTGAAGTATCTTCGCCCCTCTTGAATACCTCCACAGTCCAGCAGGAGTGGAAAGTGATCAAAGCAAAGCCTAGGGAAGCGCTTCTGACATAGGGTGGGGAAATGTGTCTCCCAGGAAAGAGAGACAATAAATCTGTCCAGGCGAGACCGTTCCCTCCCATTTGACCAAGTGTAGTCACCCCCCTAGTGGAAGATCAATAAAGTCCAGCTCGAAGATTAAGTCTAAAAAATCAGCCATGGCTAATCCCGAGTTGGAGTCCCCCGACCTTTCACTTGAGAACCGAGTGGTGTTGAAGTCGCCCCCAATGCACCAAGGACCCTCTCACCAACTACACAAACCAGCAATCTCGTCCCAAAGAAGCTTCCTGCTATTATCATTGTTCGGACCATAGACGCCTGCGAAGCCCCACCCAAACCCGTCTTCCAAAGATTTAAAGAAACACGCAACCATGAATTCTCCAATGAATTCTTCCACCAAATCAACGACTCTCTTATCCCACATCACAATGATGCCCCCTAATGCACCCTTTGAAGGCAAGCTAATCCATCCTGCATAAGTGCAATTCCAAAGACTTCTTATAGTATTTCTGTCTACGTACTTCAGTTTAGTCTCCTGTAAACAAAGGATGTCCGCCTTCCAATCCCGGATTAGATTCTTCACCCTAAGACGTTTGTTTGGGTTATTTAAACCCCGAACATTCCATGAAAGGATCTTGGGCTTCATGGATCACCTAAGTTCACCCTGTCAGTAATTCTTTCCATGCTAGCGCTTCCTTCTCGACCATAGTTTACGAAACATGCGAGTCTCTTTAATTCCCTCTCTCTTTTACTGGCGGATTGGAGGTTGAGGCTGCTCTGCTGCAGGTGTTAAGGAATAAATTTCACATTACTTGTGGACGAGGTCTTGGGCATGTTTATAAGCAATGAGTAAACTTCTCTTGTTGAACCAGTTTTATGAGATGAGTTAGACCCATAAATTTTTTCATGATCCATTTTCCCCAATGTTCTTTAGTATCCACCAAAATATGAATGTAGACATCAATTAACAGATGTAGCCCTCCCCCTATCCATAAAACCCCAAACCTGAGTGAACACATGATTCGATCCCAAGTTAGTTGTAAAATGCCAATTAGCTTTCAGTATTGCCTTTCAGGGAAAAGAAGAAAGGTTTTTCTTTCTCCTCAAAACTATAAAACTCTAGTCTCTTTTCAAAATTGTGAAAAATACTACGCATACCACAACAATCAACAAATCCACCTCAACCACTATGCTTAGGAATGAAACCACCAAACCACAAACTCCGTCTTTACAACAAACAAGATATCTCTATGCAGCCAAACGAAGGATGCCTTCAACATTTATGGTGCCATCAAATAACTATGCAGTAAAACTAAAATTGAACCATCAGTAAGATAAAAGAAACTCACATGTCCCCCACCGCCAATAACAACATCCCGAACACTTTCTCTAATAGTCATTCCACTTCTGGCCTCAATGTCAGGCTGAGGAAGGCGCAGTTTTGTAGGGCGCTCGCTGTCTCTAACCTCATCAGGATCCAAAGGACAATCAGCAGATGCATAATCTCCAAGAACTGAAATACTTCCAGGGAAACGGTCTCCCATTAGCTCATAAGGTTTTGCAGGAAATACATACAAGTGAACAATAGAAGCAATGCCCATCTGCGCTGGATGAATATATAGACATGTTAAACTTCAGAATTTTTAAATTAGAATAATGATAATCATGAAAAGACTTTTGGCAGAAAAAGAAAGAGGACAATAGTTGATTAGGCTTGGTTTATATGAGCACAATGAAACCTTCACACATCCACTCTCCAATGATATAAATCACACATACCTAACAATACAAACACTTGACAGTAAAAATGATAGACGAGAGAGAATATGAAAGGTCAGAAAAACCCACTTAAAACATGTTGTTTTACTCACTTAGTATAACCTCCATGAAGTGAAGTAATGGATACTCGATTGCTTTAGACCTATTCCAACCAGTGCGTAATCCCCACATAGAGGAAGGCTGGTTCACTTGAAGAGAATCTTATTTATGATCAGATTTGATTTAAGAAATCTTATCCATGGCTTCAAGTTGCTTGATTCATATTAGCATAACCCAAGTGATATAACTGTACTGTACACATGATGTTCCAAGCATAAGGTCCTTTCTATTGAAACATGCACTGCAGTTCCTAGTATCATGCTATATCAAGTCTAGCCACAAAAGTATGCCAGCACAGCAAGAACTAAGTAGAACAAAAAAATGACAAAAATATACAATACGATAATGATTGTGAAAAAAGCCATCATGAATAGAACATTAATTATTAGCACTAGTTTGGGGTCAACTAACTAAACTGAGTAACATGACGGTTGTCCTAGTTGAGTGAAAAAAGTTCCATTAGTACGACAATCCAATAACTATCTTTCAAGAAAATACTCAGTTATGGTAAAATATATTAATAAATCTTCTGTCATGGTAAATGAAATCACTTGATAGACAAATAAAGAAGCCAGTGGAAGAGACCATCTACCTCTATACAGATGACAAAATCTTGAACGCTTGACTTAAACTGTAAAGCCTGAGCTATAGGACTTTTGAACAAACCCAGTGCATAGAGAATAGCAATTGCAACACCTTGCCACCAAGTCAAGAATACAATCGATTTAAACATTAGAAACTTAGCCAATGGCTTTATGTGTGCCAATTCATCCTTCGTGGCAGTATAAAATTGAACTAGACAGTACAAAGCCCATGACTGACTGAAATTTAACACCACTGCGATATATGGGTACCTACAATAATAACAACAATCACACCACCAGCAACCAAAAAGGTAAATGACAGTAGATAAAGTAAAACATCAGTATCTCACAACAACATACACCCCATTGAGTAAACAATATCCCTTAATGTCAAATCTTAAGTCATACCAGCATCAAAAAGCAGCAGAAGCAATTGAGAACACTGAACTCCAATTCATGCAACTTCATCTAATAAAAAGCCAACGTACTCTCAATTACTTCACTAAATAAACAGTTTAGTCAATATATATAATTAAAAAAAAAAAAAAAACTTTGCTGCCACCTTCTGGTCATCAAACTTGGTCACTTCTTCAATTCTATAGCAATTATAAAATTTGGGCAATATTTATCAAATGTTTTAACACTAAACAACCCAAGGTCAATCATCTCTAACCGCAAAAAACCTATCTCATAGTGGGGGTAAGTGTACCACCACCTTGATCAAACTAGACATTTCATGAGAAAGCCAAAAAATATTGCAGAGAATACAGAGATGACAGGATTACAAGCACCCAATCATTAATTCTGCAAAACGATACCCATCAATGTTGAAAGACTGTTTAATTACTACTCACCCACCGTAAGCCCCAAAAGCTTATCACTCATAGGCCTTGCTATTTTATATAACCTGTGTACTTGGTCTTTTGCCAATTCTCCTTTTTTTCTTTTTTAATAAGTAATAAGATATTTTATTGAAATGAAGAAGGCATAGCCCAGGTACACTGGAATTATACGTTTGAATACACCTATTTAGGAACTAGAAACAGTTATAAGGAAGTCATGGAAGATATTTGCCTATTCTTATGATCAATACAATCTTATTTACCAATAAAAAAAAGCCCCAAAAGCTTATCCCATCTACATGAGTAGCGGCCTAAGCAGTCACTTAACAATGAGATTTCAAAGATACAATGAAAAATTCAACATGGAATAACTGCTGCAGATGCATCTATCACAAGGTATCTACCAACTAAACAATAAAGAACCTAATTGATGAACCAGAAATGCAGGAGAAAATTAATATATGATGGGGTTTCAAAACTAAGTACATTTATGTAAAAGTGATACTAAGGGGGATCTTGCTACGCACTCTCAGTATGTGAGCTCCTTCAAAGCTACCAGCACCGCATAACTAATATAAGATGAATTACCATAGGATAACAAGGAAAAAAATTAACCATGCAGTTACTGCATTGTGAGAAATGATACAGAAACTACAATATTCCACAACGCTAATTCAGGAATATCTTACCCACATCCCCATTTGAATTCTCCTTCACAATATACACCAAAGGCTTCAAGGATTACTGCTAAAATAGCACTTAGAGACTTTATTAACATCTGTCAGAGAAAAAATAATTTTTTTTTTTAACACAAAATGAAAAGGACCGAAGAAGAGGAACTATCAGCAAGCCATAAAACTTCAGCAGAACATACATATTGAACAATTCCGATTTTGATAACTTGGTAAAACCATTGGCCTAGTTTCCATGGCTTCAATAAATAGTTCATTGGAAAAGGATGCTTCACGGTTCCTTTTTCAGAACCATGTTCTAATAGTGGCGTCTTAGAACTTGCACGCCCTTCTCTTTCCATAAACTCAATTGTCCTCTCTTCCCCACCTTAAAATGAGAAAAAATAAATAAATAAGAAAAAGGAAAAAATAATAACTAATACAATTACAATCAGGGAAGTAAAAAAAATGGCCAACAATGTGAAGATAGTAATCACAATCTCAACCTGTAAGCCAGAGTAAATATGAGCTAGGAATCTAAAATTATCTAAGCCTCCACCAAAAGAATGATCCAAAAAAATGAAAATTCTCCATCATTAACAAAGCTCTCAAAGAAGACATACCCAAGCATGCAACAAGGTATCTTCCAAAGCAATACATAGCAAAGGACTCATAGCAATCCCGTAGTATCTCGATATCAATACTAATCGACGGGTTCACCAATGATACGAGCTGTTATAATAAGCCAGGTTAGTAAAGGTGAAAACAATATGCGAGCAAACAAAGGCAAAGACATGTCAAATAAATGTTCTGAAACAACTATATGAGAAATTTTAGTTTAAAAAAATTATATAAGATCCGTATTTAGAACTGAACAACAGCATCAACAGCTTAGTAGATATGATTATGAAACGAAAAAGATTCGAAACAACAAGCCAAGCCTCCAAATTGGAACATGACAACACCACTGCACAGATATTCTGAAATATCGGCTATCAGATGCCTCATATCACAACCCACTCTGCCAATGACTCAGGCTTTAAATTGTTTCATTAGGCAGTTCAACTCAGGCAGTGGCGGAGTCAGGGTGCAGCCCAAAAAATTTGCCACCCCCCCCCCCCCCCCCCCCCCCAAAAAAAAAAAAATACAAATAAAAACCCTTAAGACCCCTCCCATGCCCCATAAAAAGTTGTAAAAAAGATACTTCCCCAAATCTTGAAATAAACCCTAACCCCGAAAACTTGAACAAAAAGCCATCCCCTGCCCTCAAAAAAGTTCTAAAAGTTTATATGACCTCCCAAAAATTTAAATAGCACCATGAGCTTAAGAAATCTGAAACTGTCCACATGTCAAAAAGTAAATGACTCGTACCAAGAGCGTCAATTTCACAAGAAGACAAAAACTTTAGAGTGAGAGAAAGGAATCATTTATTAGACAAGCTTGAAAAAGACACTTGGGTTCTAAATTCCAGCATTTGGGGAACAAAATATCAATGTTCTCCATTCGCAGAAGGCATATTCACTAAGACATGTTCTCGTATATTCATTATATGCTTTTTTAAGCAAAACTCACCGATTCAACTGCATAACATGGCACCATTAGGATAACTCCAATCAAAAATTTTTGCTCCTGCAAAATTGAGTGAAAATTCAACCAAGTTATTCATTAAAAACAGGACACATTTGGTATGAAAAGGATTCCAATACTAACAGAGGAGGACCTCAGGATTCTTGTATGCAGACAGGTGCTCGAACACAAGGTATGTTGACAGCACTAGAGTGACAAGGACAAAGGTGCCGGCAACTAGACTTGCCCATGTAGGTGCTAGGTAGCCCAACAGATAAGTAGTTATCCTCATTGGCTATATTAACTTCTAACTGGCCTTGCAGATATAGCCAGCATAATGGTACTATATCCCAAGTAAATACATAAAGGTGACAAATTGAACAAACCGAAGCAAATACACACCTGTCAACATTCACCATGAATGATAAGCATATTCCAAGAGTCAAAGCGAAGAGATTAAAATAAAAATAAAAGCTGCGTAGTATCATATGACATATCTACATGCATCCATTGCGAGCCTCCTCTACTTTTTGGCACTGAAACCTACATTGCTCAGTATCCAAAACCAATTTTGACTTACCAAAATCTTGGGGCCGTCATTGTCAAGACTATTTCAAAAGAGCAAAACGGGATAAAACCCTTTCATGATGAAGTACACAAAGACTCGAGCCCTAACGGGATAGGGAGGGACAAAAAGGCAGATAGAAACAAATGTAATAAACAATTTCCACTCATCAGATGATGGTTTTCAAAAATAATGTACCGCTGACCGAATTCCAAAGACCAACCTTTTTACAATATAAGTTCATAGATAACATGGTGTGTTTCTGTTCATCCATGTCATCAGTCCACATAGAAAAAAAAAAATTACGCACATCGAAATTGCTCGATACAAGTACGCGCTCGATTAGACAAAGATTGAAAAAGTAGAAAACAATCGGAACCCATCTAGAATAATTTCTAGTAAGAAAAATAAATAAATCAGTTTCGATCCATGAGTTAAGCAAATGGCAGTGCATCATCGTCCATTTCGAAGAAAAATCACGAAAATTGAAAAACGCAAACGCAGTTCATTGCATTTTCCTACACTTACCCAAGAACCAAGCAGATAATTAACAAACAAGCAACAAACTACACGAAGTAAGAGAGAATGACCAAAATAATTTACCTATAAAGGAAAACGGAGTGGGGAAAGAAAAAAACAAAAACAATAGCAGAATTTCGTGGAGTTTGCCAGAGAGAGAGAAACAGCAATTTCGTTCAATTCAAATAAAACTACAGAAATCTCAAAAAGATTGGCAAATAGAGGCCGGGCATTGGACTTAGCACGTGACTCAGCTGTCTGACCCCGTGGACATAACACGTGCAAGCTTAATTTATGTTATCTTAATTTATTTAATGACAATAAAAGCCGACATTTTTTTTAAAAATATTTAAAAGCCGACATTTTAAGTTAGACCGTTAAATTGTTATAAATTAATTTTATTTGCAAATTTAAAATTTACATAAATATTATTATTCATCTTCAGCTAATAAAAATTTTTTCATACCAAGTTACATTATTAAAATAATTAGCATATGAAATTATTTAAAATATATTACACTAATAATTAAAGATAATAAGATTTAGGATGAAACCTTGCTCTATTATTTATATTATCGATATGGATTTTTCATACTAAATGATCTATATACCATACATAATCCATTTCCCATGTGTAATTTAAAATAGCAAAATATATTTATACATGTTAAGGGACACATGGTATCATATATAAAATCACTTATTAATGTATCAGTGTGACCCAAACCTCATCATTGAGATGATTTTTAATATACATTCAAAATTAGCAAAAAGTTTTTGATATTACATTCAAAATAGAATTAAAAGAAAAATCCCAACAAAATATAGAGAATCATGATCATTAGCACTCAAGTCTTATCCTAAAGGCCCCATTTGGATGTAAGGTGACCTCAGCTCATCAGAAATAGTTTTGTATGGATGGACATACTCTCTATCTAAATACACAACTTATTTCATTTGAAAAACCTTAATATTTTATCTTAACACAACATTATTTATTGATGGGACTTTTATTATTATTACATCACTAGAACAACAAACCAATCATTGATAAGATCCATTACTTTTCAACTTTCTATAAAAAAGTTAAAAAATATCTTAACATATTCCATACATCCAAACATATCTTAAAGTGACCTACAGAACCTGCTCAAATATCTTAACTCACTACCATTCACATATAAATTCAGATCATCTGAGATACTCTTAGCATCCAAATGGAGCCTAAATCTTGTTTCTTTATTACACGTCCAGCATTTTGCTTCAGAGTTGACACATTTGTATAGCTTTCTCTTGATAAACTGCCAAACAAATAGATGTTGATACTACATGTTAGTTCTCATCCTTAAGAGATTAGGGAGCACGATGATGAATTCTATAAATCCTGGTGATAATGTCATATCACTAATATTAGTATCAGCCTCAAATAACAGCCAAATTTTTAATGGAATTTGGCTGATACGATAATCAAGTGTAAAGTATCCACTCAAAGTCCATGGCCTTGGCTCCACCTTTCAAGGCTTGTACTTTCAAGTTTATGTAACTGCCCGGAGCTCTCCGGTGAGGAGGGCAAATTTCCGGTGCTGTGACAAGATGGAAGAGACTCTAACAGCTTCTATTCTTGATGCCAAGTCATTACCACTGGCTGTTATGTCTTGCTTAACCGCATTGAGTATTGTCTGCAGGATTTGCAGGGGATCCCCATGGCTAACAATCAAGACTGCACATCTGCAGAGCAAGAACATTGTTAAATTATTGAGTAATGATACACATACCATATTTTTTACAATTTTACAGCTTTGTTTTAAACAGAGGACAGTTATGTAAAACTTGAAATTCAAATAAATTTTTTTTTAGTATTTTTGACAAGGTGGCACTATCATTTTAGTTAGCTGTAAAATAGTTATACGAATATCATCATTTAAAATCATTTGCACATCAGGAGCACTTATTCTTTCCTGGTAAGAACATTAGTAAGACAAACATTAAAAGCTGAGGCTTAAGTGAATTCATTTGTTCTCTTGGTGTGCAATTAAAGTCAAACTTTGTTGTAATCTTGTCTAGATGAGGCCAGTATGTGCAAAAAATACAATTATTTCGAAAATGGCTTATTGGGTGGTAGTTATTAGCTTCATTTCTTGTAACGCCCAAATGGAAGACTTAGGGCAGGTTTGGGGGCAAAAAAATCTCATCTCAAACTCAAAATTCTTATCTTATCATTACAACTTTCTTAAATTCCCACACAAAATATAATAAACAATTTAACTTTTTCAAATCCCAATACAATTTTTTCAAATCCCAAAACAATAATAATACTAAAAATAATATTTTAAACTCTCATCTCAAACCCAAAACTCTCATCTTAAACTACATGGCCTATACTCTAAAAAGAGTAGTCAATAATACAATTGGAGCCCCATTAAAACATTATAAAGAGTAAGAATTTCTTATTCCAAATAATATAGGATCTCATACACCACTGTTGAAGTATATGGCTCATATAGTAAAAGTAGGCAGATGCCAGAGCAAGCAGAGCGTAGCGTAGAAGATAGTATAAGTACGTTTGTACGTCTAGGGTTAGTACAAATACACATTATGTAACCCTAATTGACTAATAGTGAATTTTCGCCCTGCTCGCTCCCTGTGGATGGAGACACATCACTGAACCACGTTAAATCTCTGTGTCAATTTCTATTATTTTTCTCTTTTGATTATTTTGTACAATTCATCAGCAATTGCCGCACATTTCACAACAACCACCTACCTTATCACTTATTAGAATGGGGTGTCACAATCTCCCCCCCCCCCCCCCCCCCCCCCCCCCCCCTAATATTCCCCACGTCCTCATCAGGCCAGTCCATCGTAGGTGGCACAACTCAAGTCCTACATTTTTAGTTGGGATAGTCTCTAATACCATTTTTTGATTTGTGCTTTTTATCCTTGTGCAGGGGCTATGCTAATCTTCTATATATCGTTCCACTTTTATCGGATGTCCCCAAAGCCACATAGACTATATTTCAAAAATATTAGTCAATAACACAATTGGAGCCCCATTAAAATATTATAAAGAGCAAGAACTTTTAATTCCCAAGTAATATAGGATCTCATGTACCACCTACCCTTATCATTTATCAAAATGGAGTATCACAATATCATTGACTAGTCCTTTTGGAGTAAAGACCATGTGATTTAGGCCTTCCATTAGAGCTACCAATGGTGTTAGAGTCTATCCCAACCTGAAATGTGGGATGAACTGTGCCACCTATGATAAACTAGCCTGACGAGGACGTCGGGATAAAATGGGAGATTGTGATACCTCATTTTGATAATTGATAAGGGTAGGTGGTGTATGAAATCTCACATTACTTGAGAATGAGAAGTTCTTGCTCTTTATAATGTTCCAATGGAGCTCCGATTAGATTATTAACTAGTCATTTTGGAGTATAGGCCATATGGCTTGGGCCCACCATTGGGTGTCACATTTCTATTAGTTTGTGGTTTGCCAATTTTTTGGTTGATTTGCTAATACACATGACACTGTGATTTTTATTCCAAAATCTCTGGAACAATCTGAGCCTACTTCTAGCAAGTAGCCCCCAAGAGAGGCAGGGCTTCCACCTCAGAGGATGCTGGTAGAATTACTTATCTTGGCAAGTATGATGTTAGGACTGTTATTGACAGTATACTAAGATCGTTGAACAGTGAATCATGAGACAACGAAAAGATGGATTGATATAGTATTTACCCATCCAATTCCGATTCCATAGCTTCCATAGCATTTGCAAGTCTAGAAGCAACATCATCAACACTCTCTCCACCTTCTGGCCGCATGAATGGATCTTTTTCATCAAGAGCCCATGCCTCTGAATACTGTCAGTAAAAGCAAACAGAGACTTGAGAAATTGTTAGTTGCAGTTTTATATAAACGCCAGAACTAAAATCTTTCAACTCCGCATCCTCAACTCCGGCACCTCCCTCAAAAGCTATATTAAGCATTGCCAACTATCACTTACTTTATCATGTGACTTCAGTTCAAATGAAGGACCAAAGAAGCGTTCTCGAAGACCTTCCATTGCCTATCCACCAAAATCTATTGTCAGCAAAGATAAAAATAAAAGGGATTGAGTGTGAGAGCTTGTTACATTTTGTTGAGCTAATTGGTGGGTGACTACAGTCTGAAAAAGAAAAATCTCAAATTTTCATATATCCCGCAAGCAATGCCCCTGGGCAACAGCATTTTGAAGATATCATGAGTAAATTTTTTCATTATATCATTTGTTCACTTGCATTATGCTCAACAAATACTAAGCTAACATCAATATCGTGCATCTATACGATGGTGGAATAGTCTACCTTACATTGAGGACCTTCAAACGGAAGATTCAACATAGAGGCAACAACCTTAGCAGTGTGTGTTGTTCTTGAAAATGGAGAGTAAAAAATGCGGACATTTTCCAGTCGTATGCTATTTTCCTTTAGTGCCTGCAATATCCAAATACTATAAGTTTTTCAGCATGCTACATCAACAATGACCAAATTGTGAAGGTTAACGAGGTAATACTACTATTAAACCAATAGGTTATTCCAGAAGCAATTCATATATTAATTTAATCTTATCACTCGTCCATCTGAACAAGCTCACACACTAACCAAAATCTTGTATGGCTAGCAAATCAAATTTATAATTGTTGAACTGGACATCGACCTGATTGAGTAACTAAATCTTGCAATAATCATTCATAGGCGAGTATCATAGGATGAGGAAGATTAGTAAAACGGAAATGAACTATTTCAACAATAGATTTACCATCCAGAAAGTGGAAAATAAGAATCATTGAAAATACAATAAAAGACATTCATTCCCACATCAGCAACCGAACAAAAATAACAAAGTTACTGGACAGACACTGCAGATATATTAGATGAAACACAAAGTAGAGCATGAGATGGACTAAAGATAGAATTCAGACAGAATATCATGGATTACAAACAACTACCTTTAGAAATGACTTTCCAGCCAACTCTGCTTGCTTAACACCATTAGATGCAAGCTGAAATTCAGCACTCGTACCATTTTCCTGTTAGGATGCTAGCCACAGGTTAGTAACTTGAAGTGAACTCACAATTCTGTGAATGGAAGTAATTTCTAAGATAAAAAAACATCGCTAACAAACAATTAACTAACCCTTAATTCTAACTGAATGGAGTGATGTCTGTCCAGGTTATCTCGTATAATTCAATAATTTTTGTTTTATTTATAGAAAAGGAAGATTAACACTTGAAAACAAAATTTCTCACAAAACCCAGTTAAGCAAATACCAATCAAATTCGAATAGCTATTTGGATTCCCCAATATATGTGCATGGCCATCTCTAAAAAACATAAATCATTGCAATACTAATCTAAGAACCAAATCTGCAAATGTTTGGAATACAAAATGGGCAAAAAGAAGACAAAGATCGAAAGAGACCAACCATGGAGGAGACAATAAGACCCCTCTCGTTTGGAATGCTCTTGCCGTGCCTCAGAACCCAGTATCTGTTGCGCATGCTCGACGTCGTCTCCATGTCCAAATGCTCACGCTCTCTCTCTCTCTCTCTCTCTCTTTCTCTGTGTGCCACCCCTGCCTTAACTCCGTCATTTCAGTCTTCTCTTTCTATCTCTCATTTTCTTAATTTATGACGTGGCAATATATTATTGGCTTTGAGAGGGTACCGTAATAAAGTCACTGCAGAAAAACCCATTTCTGGATCGACCCCTCTACGGTTGGATCCGAGGTTCTCAGAGAGAACTCAGAATCATTTTTACTTAGCACAAGAAAGCTGAAATCACTCACTTGGAACAGATTCCGCGGCCATGGCTCTCAATCTTCGCCAAAAGCAGACAGGTATCGAAAGTTATTCGTATTTCCATTTTGTTTCTCTGATTTTTAGCTTAATATTCACCTGATTTCATCCGCTATTTCTGATAGTTTAGGATATGAGAAGAAGCCGAAATGATGAACTTCTTTATTATTATTATCCAATTCTAGTCTGAAATTGCTGGTTAAAAATGGTACTTCCATGATTAGACTATAACCCCTGTCGCATAGGTTTAAAATTTAGTATGTATATTTCATTGAATTTCGATTCCTGTGACTTTGTGTTTTCAGAATGCATTGCTCGAATGCTGAATCTGAACCAACCCGTGAACGCAACGGGTACCGCAAATGAAGACGTTTACAAGATCTTAATCTATGATAAGTTTTGCCAGAACATTCTCTCCCCATTGATCCACGTTAAGGACCTTCGAAAACACGGTGTCACTCTCTACTTTCTAATTGAGAAGGATCGGAAGCCTGTCCATGGCGTGCCCGCTGTGTATTTTATCCAACCCAATCAAGCCAACATTCAGCGGATCGTCGCTGACGCGTCCCGTTCACTCTATGATAGTTTCCACATCAATTCCTCTTCCTCTATTCCTCGCCCGCTACTTGAAGATCTTGCATCGGGGACTTTGAATTCGGATTCGATCAATCGGATTTCAAAGGTGCATGATCAGTATTTGGAGTTTGTGACATTGGAGGATAGCCTGTTTTCGTTGGCCCAGAAGTCCAGTTATGTGCAATTGAATGATCCCTCGGCTGGAGATCGTGAGATTGAGGAGATAGTGGAGAGGATTGTTACTGGGTTATTCTGTGTCTTGGCTACACTATCTGTGGTCCCAATAATTAGATGCCCACGGGGTGGGCCAGCTGAGATGGTTGCTTCTGCATTGGATCAGAGATTGAGAGACCATTTGTTGTCGAAGAACAATTTGTTTACAGAAGGTGGGAGTTTCATGAGCTCTTTCCAGCGGCCGATTTTGTGTATATTCGATAGGAATTTTGAATTGTCAGTTGGGATACAGCATGATTTTAGGTACCGGCCTCTTGTTCATGACATTCTTGGATTGAGGCTCAATAGGTTGAGTGTGCAAGGTGAGAAGGGTGGGATGAGGTCGTATGAGTTGGATAGTTCAGACCCCTTTTGGGTAGAAAATGGGTCATTGGAGTTTCCTGAAGTTGCGGTGGAGATCGAGTCGCAATTGAATAAGTATAAGAAGGATGTTGATGAGGTGAATAAAAGGACCGGTGGGACTGATGGGGCTGAGTTTGATGGGACAGACTTAATGGGCAACACAAAGCATTTGATGAATGCAGTGAGCTCACTGCCTGAGTTGACAGAGAGGAAGCAGATTATAGATAAGCACACCAATATTGCGACTGTTTTGTTGGGTGAGATCAAGGAGAGGTCTCTTGATTCTTATGCGAAAAAGGAGAATGACATGCTGGTCCGGGGAAGCATTGATCGGAATGAACTCCTTGGTGCGCTCAGAGGGAAAGGGACAAAGATAGATAAGCTGCGGTTTGCTATCACGTATCTGATCTCTTCAGAAAGCGTTAATCAGTCAGATGTGGAATCAGTGGAAGCTGCACTCAAAGAGTCTGAGGTTGATACCAGTGCATTTCAGTATGTGAAGAAACTGAAGTCGTTGAATGCCTCAGTGGCGTCAGCAAATTCAGCCAGTAGAAATAACATTGTTGACTGGGCCGAGAAATTCTATGCTGTGACAGCAGGTGTGAAGAATCTGTTATCAAGTGATAGGCAACTGGCATTGACAAGGACAGTGGAGCTCTTGATGGAAGGGAAGCCGAACCCTGAAATTGATAGTTACCTTGTATTTGATCCTCGTGCGCCCAAGTCAAATTCCGGTAGCAGTCATTTGAGAGGACCCTTTAAGGAAGCAATTGTGTTCATGATTGGTGGCGGTAATTATGTTGAGTATGGGAGCTTGCAAGAGCTTGCACAGCGTCAGCAGCCTGTCAAACATATTATATATGGAGCAACAGAAATTCTCACGGGTGTGGAGTTTGTTGAGCAGCTTACACAGTTGGGACATAAGATGGGATTCGGGAGTACTGCTACTGCTTCTTCAGTTAATTGATATGTATGTGTTGTAAGTTGTAACTGCTGTTTGAATATTGCTGTCTGGCACTTTATGCATGGCAGAGGAGGCAGTGTAGGAAGTTAGGGACATAATATGGCCACTTGAATATAGATTTGAATATCGAATTCATGTGCCTTTTGATCTTTCATCATAATGAGTAGATTTTCACAATTGAAAAGCTTTGTGTGTGACAGTTTTCAGTTTCTGCTGTTGCCTGCTGTGCTTGAAAACTAAACTTTTGACAATCCTATATTAATTCATTCCATGAATTAAGATGAGCCCTACCTTATTGTGGATTAACATTGCCCACTGCAAGTTATATTCACTGTATAATTTGAATTTGTTTGGAAGAATTGCTTCTGTATCTGCAGCTTTATAAATTGAAAATTTGTGAATGGTTGGTTCTTTCTATTGGTCAGTACTTGAACGTAATTTGACTAGAGCTTATATCTTATATAAATAGCCTGAACCAGTTGTTGCTCCTATACAATGGACACACGAATGTTCATGGGCTTATAATATATAATATATATATATATATATATATTATATCGGGAACCTCTCCAAGGTAATTCCCTTCGGACCCACTTCTATAGAGTAAACCTCAGTCCCGTGCACTGCACTTTCGGAAGTTTTCCTACACGAAATTAGTTAAATCAATAACTTTTCACCAGACCGGGATGTGGCCTCAAATGATTATTTGCACCTATGAGGTATTGAATTTTGGACTTTGAAGGGAGTAATACCTCAAGATCAAAGCCTTCACCACTTGGGCTAACCCCTTGGAGTTTTCCATACACATATAAAAATAAAATTCTAAAAAACACAACTTATCATCTCTTTTAGATTTCTTTTTATGACAGTCATTTATGAAATAATATTCATCTATTATCAATTCTAGTAATAATGTTTTTAGAAATTATATTCTCAATTAAAAACTAACATGTGATTTTCTGTAAGTTCATCTTTCATTATAGTACGTAAGCTAATTTATACAAGTTTCATGTAAATTTTGAATATTTTAATGACATAATAAATATATAATACTACAATTGATACCACAAACAAATTTTTTCTTGTTTAATGAATTCTAAAGGATAAAAGTTCTCAACTATTTTTTTATACAAGATATCAATCTTAAATGATTCTTCTAGAGTTTATTTTAGTTTGAATTCCATATTAAAAAGTTTAATATTGTATAATATTCAAGAATTTTGGGGTCTATATTGATAAGTTTATTAATCTCATAAATTTAATTTAATTTAGTTTTAAGCTTTTTTAAAATTTATCCACCAAATTGAATTAAGTGTTTGGGCAAATAAACTAATTTTGAAGGGACCACGTCATAATAAATACATCATATATAGAAATTAAATAAAATTTTAGATTATATAGGGAAAAAGAGGATGGTGCGGTTGGTGCCCCCATTTTGACCGATTATGTATTTTTTTTATTTAAAATGTTTAAAAGAAAAAAAAAAAGTGACAATTTTTATATACATAAATCTTTTATTAAAAAATAAAAGTTGTAAATTTTGAATATAAAAATCATACCTTTAGATATATAAGATGGTTCCGCAAATGCAAATCACATGTTTTGAATGTTGTCTTTGTTATTTAAGAAAGTCTCTCACATTAGATTATACATCTTTTAGCTAAACTAATAATAACAAAAACTAGGAAGTGGAGTTGGCCTTGAGTCAAATGGCACCCTTAAAATCCCCTGGCCCCGATGGGTATGGGGCTTGCTTCTATAAGGCCTATTGGAACATGGTGGGTGTGGATGTCACTGATGTTGTGCTGAACTTTCTTAATGGTGAAGGTGAGCTGGATAGTGGGGTTAATAAAACTTACATTGCCCTGATCCCAAAGGTTGCTAATCCATCAGGGGCAAATGAGTTTAGGCCTATTAGTTTGTGTAATGTACTTTATAAGCTGGTTTCGAAAGTACTTGCAAATAGGCTTAAAAAGGTGCTGTCTCACATTATCTCGGGTAATCAAAGTGCTTTCATTTCTGGGAGACTTATCACGGATAATGTGATGGTGGCTTATGAGACCCTACATACGATGAAAACAAGAATGAAAGGCAAGAAGGGTAGTATGGCCTTGAAGTTGGATATGTCTAAAGCATATGATAGAATTGAGTGGGTGTATCTGAAGGAGATCATGAAGAGGATGGGTTTTGGACAGAAATGGATAGGCTGGATAATGAAGTGTGTATCGTCTGTGTCCTATTCTGTGTTGGTGAATGGGGTTGCTGGTAAATGGCTCACACCTAGCAGGGGTCTTAGGCAAGGGGATCCTATCTCCCCCTACCTTTTTATCCTGTGTGCTGAGGGTCTCTCATCTCTACTTAATGGGGCTGAGGCTATTGGATCTTTGAAGGGTGTAGCTGTAGCAAGAGGTGGAGTTAGAGTCAATCATTTGCTGTTTGCAGACGATTGCCTAATCTTTGGGAGAGCAAAGCTAATGGAATGGAAGTGTATACAGGGGCTATTAAAGGAATATGAAGAGGCTTCTGGGCAGTGTCTGAATCTTGAGAAGACTACAATGTTTTTCAGCACCAACACAAGTATGTCTACCAGATTACTTATAAAGAATGAAGCAGGGGTTTCCATTTGTGGTAATTATGAAAAGTACCTTGGACTACCAGCAATGGTTGGGAGATCCAAGTTCAATACTTTCAGGGTCTTAAAGGAAAGGGTGTGGGCTAAGATCCATAACTGGAAGAACTCCTTTCTTTCACAGGCAGGGAAGGAAATCCTTTTGAAGGCTGTAGCTCACGCTATCCCCACTTTTGCCATGAGTGTATTCAGACTTCCCAAGAGGTTGTGTGCTGATATCAACTCCCTTTTAGCCAAGTTTTGGTGGGGTCATCAACAGAATGGTAGCAAGATTCATTGGAAAAGCTGGCTGAATATTAGTGCGAGTAAGAAGGGTGGGGGGTTGGGCTTTCGGGACCTGGAGTTTTTTAATACTGCAATGCTTGCAAAGCAGTGCTGGAGTTTTCTGCAAAACCCTTCATCCTTAGTAGCTACGGTGATGAGGCAAAAGTATTTCAAGAATGGGGAGTTGCTTCAAGCAAAATTAGGAAGGGGCCCATCTTATGTATGGAGAAGCCTTTGGTCATCATTGGATTTAATTAGAGAAGGGGTAGCTTGGAGAGTGGGGGATGGCAAAAGGGTAAGTATATGGAAAGGTAAATGGTTACCTAGTAAGAAGACCTTTTCCAGCATCTTGTCTTCAACAAACAAGCTGAGTAGGGATGCCAAAGTGTGTTCTCTGATTCATGAAGAAAACAGGGCTTGGAATCTGGGCCTAATTTCAGAATTATTTTCAGCCCATGAAGTGGAACAAATTAGAAGTATTCAGCTGAGTGATCCCCTTCAAAAAGATAAGAGAGTTTGGGGTTTCTCCTATGATGGCATTTTCTCGGTTAAGAATGCATACCACCTAGAATATTTGCGTGGTAAAAGAATGAGGGGGGAGACTTCAAAGGGGGAAGATAATGAAAAATTTTGGGAGAGGATATGGGGTCTAAATGTGCAGCCTTGTGTTAAGCATTTTATTTGGAAAGCCTGCCTTGATATTCTCCCCACTAGAGAGAACTTGTGGAAAAAGAAAGTGGTTAATTCTAATCTATGTCCTATCTGTCTCAGGGATACAGAAACTATTGTTCATGTACTATGGGTCTGCCCAGCTGCCTCTGATGTGTGGGTTGAGGTTGGGAGTCCGGTGCAGAAGTGGAACACCAGTGAGTCCAATTTTTTAGCTTTATGGAGGAAAATAGTCATAAGTCTGAAAAGTGAGGAAGTTGACTTGATGGCTTGTATAATGCGTAGGATATGGTTTAGGAGGAACTACTGGATTTTTCAAAATATATTTAGGGAGCCCAGATGTGTCATGAGGACAGCAGTGGAGGGATATAAGGAGTATATAGCAGCCCAAGAACAAAGGGGGTGCATGTTTCGGCAGACTGAGAGTTGTAATAGGGATGGGAGGTGGACTAAACCTGAGGGTCAATGGGTTAAAGCAAACTGGGATGCGTCGGTGAGGATTGATCTGAAAAAAGTAGGCATTGGGGTGGTTGTAAGGGATGAAGAGGGGGAGGTTCTGGCTTCTCTTTGTAAGGTGGTGGACTGCCTGCATGATCCTTCGGCAGGGGAAGCGTTGGCACTGAAAAGAGCAGTGCAGCTTTGTGATGAGCTCGGCTTCTCTCATGTTGTTCTTGAAGGGGATGCACAAGTCATAGTGAAAGCTGCCAACAGCAGGGAGGAGCTATACACGGCTTATGGAAATATAATTGAGGAGGTAAGGGGCTTTTTGAATATGAGGGAATCTTGGAAGGTACAGTTTATACACATGGAGGCAAATAATGTTGCCCATATACTTGCAAAAAATGCTTTTAATTACACAATAGAGAGGGTTTGGATTGAAGAGGGCCCGATAGAGATACTACATGTATTGCAGATAGAGAAATTTTGTAACAGCTAATTGATATGAATGAAAGTTGAGGTATTTTCTTCAAAAAAAAAAAAAAATAATAATAATGCATGGCCGGCTTGTCATTATGACATTGATTGTATCGAAAATTTGTGTGCTAATCAAGAATTTTCCAACTTATTAACTTAGAATTTAGTGCACGATTGAAGTACTTGATCCATTAATAATCTTAACTGGTCATATATATGCAGTACTAGATGTAAAGTTTTTCCTTATTCATGTCACTCAGAGTTGAAAAACACGATCATTAAAATATTTACATTACATAATTTGGGTTGAAAGATTATAAATTTTAAAATTTAAATATTATAAATTAAATCATATGGTCTTAAAAATAGAATAATTCATATATGTATTTTTATAAAATATAAATATAAAACTAATAATATTTTTTAAAAAATAACAATAATTTCTACAAGTTCCAAATATATAAATCTCATACAGTTACTTCATAAAAAGAAAAGGTAAATAATTATTTTTTTTTTATAAAGAAACTCACTATTTTATAAATTAAGGGCATGCAAAGCTTGTACAACTCCATTACTATTGCAAAAAAGCAAAAAGAAGTGAAGCGTGTCCTCATTTCATGCACATCGCTTTGATAATCCCCCTCGCCTTATTTCTCATAGCTTTTAGATATCATCAACCTTATCCTCCGTGCATTTAACCCAACAATCGTCTGATTTATAGTTTAGTAAAGTTAAAAGCACATAATAAAACCTATCGTTATAGAAAAATATAAAGTAACGTAATTTAATATGATAGATTAGATTATAATAATTTAATATAATATATTAGATTATAAAATTATTTTTATTATAAAATAAATTTAATAGATTACTTTTATATAATTTTTTATTAAAATAAAGATATTAAGATCATGATACCGTGTTTTTACAACTATTTTTTGGTGATTCTTATTATTATTATTATAAAAGATTTATCCATAGTAGCCCTCGAAAAATGCCGGGGTTCAAACTTGAAACAAGATAAAGGAGGAGAACAACGACCATACAACGGACACGTCACGAGTTGCAACCGGTCGTTTCGTGTCGCCACGTACAGGTCTCACCAAGTCGCCACGTATGCGAAGAACTTCCACAACTGTCAGGTCTTGCAGAGAATCAGTACCAGAGAACACTTGGCAGGGACGTGTCGAAAAAAGAACAAAAAAATCCCGTGGAATTGCCACGTGTATCTATGCCAGACCGCCTTTTACGCCTATATAAGTTGACTATAGTAACCGGTTTTTCGATTACTACATTGTGAAGCACAAATCATTTCGAGTTTAAAACGTAAAAGACAATCAAACGAGAGAATAGTAAGAGTGAAAAATGCAGACAGGGAAGAACGCAGCGGCTTCCGTGAAGGAAAGTGCGGCCAACGTTGCGGCCTCTGCCAAATCTGGCATGGAGAAGGCCAAGGCCGGCGCTCAGGAGAAGGTTACTTTGTCGTTTGCTTTGTTTTTCCCTTACCCTTTTGGTTTCCATGCAAGCAAAATTCCCCACACGTAAAGTTGGAGACAACATTGTCTATGAGGATATTGTGAAAGATTAATTAGCGTTGTGTCCCTGTCATTTGCATCATGTACTTCTGAAGTAACTTGCATGCATTAATAAACCCATCAAGTTGGTTTTGTATTAAGTGCTCCTGACGGTAGCGAGATGGTCCATTTGATCTAGCGATCTGTAGAGAGATCGATGGGTGGCTAAAATCACCTACCTTTTCGATCGTCAAGGGTGACGTAGCCATGTGCATGCTGAACTTGTTTGGTTAGGTAAAATTAAAAAACTCATCTCATCTCATCTTAAATTATCGTTATAATTTTTTTAAATACATATATAAAATATAATAAATAATTTTAATTTTTTAAATTTCAATACAAAATTAATATTATAAAATTATATTATAATAATATTTTATTTATTATTATTTAAAACATCTCATTTTATCTATAACAAAATGGGACTAAAAGGTCGAAAAAGGTCCCTGTAGCTTTCTTTGCGCACCCAGTACAAGTTGAGAACCACTTTCTTGGCAGAATAGCATTGTCAATTTTGTTGCTCCTTAAATGTACTTTGTAGAATAATATAGGATAATAATGCTTTAAAAAAAAGAGAAATTATTTGAAGAAAATTATTGCTTTTATGATCAGTTGCATGCGAACTGTTGATCTGATTGGAGTTTACAAACTAATGTACTGGGTGTAACAGGTAGAAAAGATGACAGCTCATGATCCAGTGGAGAAAGAAATGGCCACCGAACAGAAAGAGGCGAGAAAACAACAGGCTGAACTGGAGAAGCAGGAGGCACGTATGCACAACGCTGCAAGCAAACAGGCGGAGAGGGGTGGAGCGCTTGGCGGAGGATATGCTACGACAGGGACTGGGACCACTACAACATACACGACGACGGGGGCAACGGACTACCACCCCACAAGGACGGATGGTGTGGTGGAGTCGCACCCAGTTGGGATAGACACGAGCACCGGGAGGGCCACAGCCCAAAATCCATGTGTGGAAGGGGCCGGCCCTACCCATGGAACTGGTGGTACCTAACGCTGAGATGTGGGCATTTGTAAGTCCTTTTAGAGGGGTCGTTTTTTGGTTGGGCATAGTGATAAAGTACTGTCGTATTACGTATAGATGTGAAGCATGTGATAGTTTAGTCTACTAGCTGGTCCATAGTTCGATGTTTGTGGTTTCTGTTTGTTCTCTCTCCTTTTGTTTGTTCCGCGGCGTGAAGGCCAGTTTGGTTTTTGGACTGATCTACGTACATGTCATCGATCCTTATGTGGTTAGCAGCTTGCCGCTTGCATTTGAATAAAAACACCATGCCAGATTATCTCAAGTTGAGCTGCATACCGGTTTATTTATTTATTTATGTTAATAATTTTACTCAAGATCACGGAAGGAATTAATGTTTTTCCACAATTAGCCGGAAGAGTTTTTCCTGTAAGAACTGGACGGAGAAAGGCCGCACAGAGATCATTGCTTTTAAGAAAGATAAGTTTACGGGAATAAAGAGATATATAGCTTTTCTATGTGGATTTTGGAATGGTTTACAGCATCCATCCGGTTTCAATAAAATTCCTTATAATTGAATTAAAATTTACATTTTCTAAAATTTTTTTTCTAAATTTTATTTATTTTTTAAAAATCTTTTACATCTAATTCTCCTCTCTGTTTTTATTAAATAATATTTTTCTGTTATTTTTTTATTACTTTTTTCTTTCACTTCCATTTATAATCTTAATTCTTAACTCTTTTATCTTATTATCTTCTTTTCAAATATCACATTTTACTAAATACTTATATGATTTTGACTACTAAATACAATATTATTTTTCAAATCGAAATTCGTATTATAAAAATAGTAATTTTTTTCATATGTGCATTTTCTAAAGTGGTGGTATTTTTTTTATATATATTCTTTATCAATTTCTCTAATAGTAATACTTAGCCACATATTGATGATAAACATTTTTGTTATTTTTGTAACGGTAATATTTTTTGTCATTTCTTTAACGTTAAGATTTTGAGAACTTTCTCCAATGATAACATTTTGAACTCCTACCTCAAACGGTGACATTCTGTGTCTTTTTTCCAACGGTAACTTTTTTTATTTTCTCTTAAACGGTAACATTTTTTATCCTATATGTAATGGTAACTTTTTCCTCTATAAATACGCATTTTGTTAGCATTCACATTCTCATAAACTCAAATCTCATTTGATCTAAAGAACTGAAATTCAAGTCTCCCTCAATCTCCACTTCTCTTCATCAAATGACTTGTACCTTCTTTCGCAAATTGCTCACATAATTATCCTCTGAATATGAGTTGGATGTTGTCCTTAATGACGAGGCCGATAGATAGTCATCAAGGCATCGTGACAATCGCCAATGCCATAAGTTTATTCAGCGTGATCATATTCAAGGGAATGAGCGCCTATTTCATGATTATTTCGCATAAAATCTAATATATTCCTCGAATTTATTTTGAATAAGATTTCGGATGAGTCGTCTCATATTTCTCCGTATTCTAAATGAGGTAAAGTCTTACGATCCATACTTCGTCCAGAGAAGAGATAATACCAGAAGACTCGGTTTATCTTCTATGCAAAAGATAACCGCAGTACTTAGAATACTAGCGTATGGGGTTACTGCAGATTTTGTGGATAAATAGATACATATTGGTGAAGACACCGCAATGGAGAGCCTCAAAAAAAATTTTGAGACAATAATAAGTGTTTTTTCAAATGAGTATTTGCGATCTCCAAATGCCAATAATATTGTTCGATTGCTTGCGGTTGGTGAACAATGGTGATTTCCAGGAATGTTGGGAATCATTAACTGCATGCATTGGAAGTAGAAAAATTATCTCATAGCCTGTAAATGTATCTACTCCGGCCACATTCGTGAACCAACTATTATTTTAGAAGCAGTTGCTTATATGATCTCTGGATATGGCATACATTTTTTTGTATGTCCAATTCACATAATGACATTAATATGTTAGAGAGATATTCTATTTTCATGGAACTTGCCTAAGGGCGTGCTCCTCCAGTTAATTACGCAATCAATGACAATGACTACACTATGGGATATTACCTTGCGGATAGTATTTATCCCAAGTGGTAAACTTTTGTGAAGACGATTCCATCACTAGAAGGGAATAAGAAGAAAAATTTTGTGAAAACACAAAAATCGGCAAGAAAAGATGTCAAATATGCATACGAGGTACTTCAACAACGATTTGCAATCATTTGTGGACTTTTCCAAAAGTTCAAAGTCAAGGAATTAACAAATATAATGAAAGCATGTGTTTTGCTACATAATATGATCATTGAAGACAAGCGTGATGATAGTGAGGGTTTGAACATTGAGTATGATCAACTTAATAATGAAGTCTCAGAACAGTCGCGTAATCATACAACTGAGCTTATGGACTTCATCCAACGTCATCATCATATTAGAGACAGCTCAGCACATCATCAGCTCCAAGTAGATATAATTAAACATCAATAACTATTATATTCTCAACAGCAGACATGTCGCATTATATATGGTATTTCCTTCATGTTAGTAGTGACTATATTTGAGATAATTAAATTTCTATTCGTATTTCCTTCATGTTAGTAGTGACTATATTTGAGGTAATTTGTAATAGTTTCTAAAATTGTAATGGCCAATTAACTTGTTTAAAAATATCAATTTACACAAGTTTACTAAACAAATAAAAATGTCTTAGTATCAATAATATCCTCATCCATCATTGTCTGAAACATAAAATAAAAAAATAAGCTTTTTACAAAAAAAAAAAAAGTATTCAATTCAAATTTGCTGTACCATTGCGTCTCGTCATGATTTCCCTATACAAATGTTGGAAATATAACTACTTCATTTATGGCATGACATTAACGTCCATCATCATAATGCACCAATCCGCTTCCTTCTTAGCGAGCTCTAGTTTCTCCACCTCCAACCTCAATCTTTCGTCCTCTTGACGGATTTTATTTAGCTATTTTTCCTTCTCATTTTTCATCTTTTCAGCCTCCAACCTTTGTTTTTCATCATCGAGACGCATTTTTTTGTCATCTTTTTCCATATCATATTCCATATTCTCGACCTTGAGATGAAAAAACTATTTCTCTTGAGCACATGACTCCTCTAAAAGCGTATATTTCATCTTCATGAGTACAAAATTTTCCTCTGCTTGCCTGCCTTGGACCTTTCATTTTATTTTCTTAACTTTCCTTCCCATTGGTCAGTCTAATTCGGTCATGTCATTATCCATCACATTATTTGCCTCGAGATCAAAAACTGAATTTACCGTAGCGCCCGAACATCGAGTCAGGGTCGAGGACAAAAACATCGTCTTCCTTTGCTTTGGATCCTCCTTTGTGGAACGCTAAATCCATTTAAGTTAGTCCTTCAACAATGCTCAAACTAGAATGAGCATTTATCTAGCGATTAGTACATAACTTTTGCCTTGTCAAATTTGCACGTAAACAAAAAAATTTATGTTAAACCAATATGCAAAAAAATTAATTATTCGTAAAACAAGTAAAAGTAAAGATATTCTACTTTGTCTTGCTCGGTCATGCCTTTTGATTCAACCCTTCAACCTGGGCTAGTTTTACACAAAATTTGTTTGTCGCATTTTGAATAACCGACCATCAATGTATTAAAGACTTTATTGTCCGGTCATTTATGGTTTCTTTAAATTGTTAGAAGTACTCAAATTTTTTCCCAAAGTTTCGAATGTTTTTGGTCTGTTCCCTGGACGGCATTAAGGCTACAATTCAACTATGCAGAGACAAGTAACTTGTCTTCTTCAGGGGTGAAGTTCGCACCCCTGATTGATTTCCTAATGCGAATAGGATTGTTATGAGGTAGTGGTGGAGAGTCATCAACAATCATAGGAGAGTTTTCACTTTGCCCACTATAAATGGAGTCGAGTTGAGGATCTTGACTTAAGAGGTTGGTGAAGTACATATGTCCAACGTCTTGTGAATCTATCTCTAAAAAATTATTGAAATGTTAGACATGTAACTATGAAGTTTGGGGTTTATCTATTGTCAGCTCAAGAACTGAATGACGACATCTTGGAAATTTGACCTCCCACTCATGGCCACAACAATCAGTTGCCACTACTTGTTGGTCGTTCAGGTTACCTAGACATTGAAGAAATGACCATATTCATATGCCATTTTGTATATTCAAGTAAACCACTAACATGATTATCTTAAGATATCACATTATTACATCCAGTTTCTCATCTCCAAAAACAATTCTTGTAGCAGCATACAACATATATTTAGAACAAGAAATAACTAAACTTTTACCCCAACATAGAAGCACAAACACTGATTCCAACTACAAAATCACTTTGAAAAATCTTAAATTAATCTAAACTCCATACAAAATCACTAACAACAAGGAATAAAAACAACACACGAACTGAACTATTTATAAAGATGCAGCTAAGCCTACCCTCCACCCTTACCTTCTTCTCCTTCTCTCTATGCAAAAAACTGAAACTGACGACTTTCATCAAAGGACCATAAGATCATTATAAACTATAAACTGTTCACTTCCTTAAATGTTCAAAATACAAGTGATATACAAACAATATGCACATAGACAATCCATGATAATTATCAAAATCAGCATATCAATTGATATATGTGTTGATTGTAAGGTATCTTGTTGGGAAATGGTGTTTACTTAGCAAGAAAACCACAATATTAGGAAATATAATCAGACTTTGGTTTTATATAGCAAATATAATCATCTCTTCAAACTTCTGATGGCTAAATTTCAAAAACTAACAGATCATTACAAGATCAGATAAATTGCCTACATCTTCAAGTATGATCAATTTTTACACGGTTCAAGATTTAAAATGAGACAAGAAATATAAACAAAATTAACGGGAAAAAAGAAGATAGCCAAGCATAATCACAACCCCACCCAAACTGAACCATCAATTCTATTCCCAGGTAATCAATCAAATCACAGTTAAAGATGGAAAAATGTCCCAAAGAAATGCAACCCCTAATTTTCCACAAATCGCCAAATTCGAAGCCAAATGGGACCTTCTTTCACAGGTTATTTTTCCATCAACCCAAAACCCTTTGACAAATAAATCTTAATTATCCAAAAACATGAAAAATGAGAACATTTCCTTCTCAAAAATTTGATATAGGATGAAAGAAGAAAATATTAAATCTCATAAACGCAAGAGAAGTAAAATCTATGATTGTAGAAAGTACAATCTAAATTAGTCTAAGCTAATCTGAAATGGGCGTACCAATGGACGCAAGATTTAGGGAAGTCGGAGAGAATATGAAGGGCACCCAACTGTCGCAAGGAAGAAGAAGTGAGATGTCGAAGGGCCAGGAAACCAATTTCACATTTGGAATGTACAGTGATTCCCCATATATGGAGAAACTCTGTAGCATCCGTAAACTTCATCCCCATTTTAAGGATCGGGATGGAGTGGTGTTTTTACATCAAACCCTAAAACTTTTCTCTAAATATAGGGATAAAAAATAGATACGGCATCGAATGCGAGTGCTCTAAGAACCCCACAAGCGTTTCAGAGGACCTGCACATGAGCGATGGCAGTGTCTTAGTGAGTCCCCCGCTGTTCCTTTGGTGCTAATTATTGGAGGCGTTGAATAATTTTGTGCGCTTTGAATAATTTTTTCATAAAGAAGGCCGAGAACATTGCATTGAATTAAAAAATCTCCATATATATTGTTTTACTTTTCTCTCTATTATTAAAATTTATTTCCTTTCTTTTAAACAAATGGGCATATTATATAAACAAATTGTTTATAAATTTAATAATGAGCAAAATGCTGAATTGCAATTCTGATCTAAATGAAATTTTGAACTTGTAGCTGTACCATATTATATATACATTATACAACACCAGTAAACTAAGAGCTGCTGCAAGGCTAAAATAATGCTAGCTAGATGACAGATGTTATAGAGAATGGAAAGCCAGCGCTCTTAGATCCGTTTGGATTCAAAGTTGATACAACTCATCTTATCATTATAATTTATCAAATTTTTATATAAAATATAACAAACTGTTCAATTTTTTCAAATATCAAAATAATAATAATATGAAAAATATTTTAATAATATTTTATTTAACTTTTATTTTAACTTATCTAAACTCACTGTTCAAACTTAACCTTAATGATTTATCAAAAAGCTAAAAGCACAAACTGAATAACGAGATTCTTAAATCCTCCATTTAAATATATATATATATAATTAACAAAAACAAAAAAAAAAAAGGAGCTTCTTACATCCAGTCAATACCAGTAAATGCCTCGATCGGCAGAAATGAATAAGCTTTCCTTTTATTTTAGAACCCTCGTATTCATACTTCAGATTAGCCTAATTGGGGTTGGGCATATAACCTTTTGTTTAAATGGGAAACTTTCTTATATGCGTTTTCTGCCAAAACTTCTACGCACGGGAGAATTGTAGATTGTGAAACAATAGCAGCAGTACAAATAGACGTCATCTACTTTTAGAAGCTAATTATGGTTAATAGCGAATGATTTTGAAACAAACAAGAATCCCGAAAACTCAAGATATCAATCTCATCAATCCACTACGTTTTCATTGCATAGCGACAACCCAAAACAGACCCCTCCCTAATACAAGACTGCATAGCTATAATCCACTACATTTCACACTCCTGATTTGCGCAATTCAGCAGCACCATGAGCAAAGTGACATCTTTCTCCAAAGGTGCACGATCCCTTGGTAAAGTTCTCACACAGCTTAGTCTTATAGTTGCTTCCGGGTGGAGCCGCAGCCCCAGGCATTCCATGGGTTTTTGGAGGGCCGGCCACCGAGACAGTCACAATTAGCTGCCTCACCATAGCACTTGCTTCCTTAATCTGCTCAAAAGTCCCCTCAAGTTCAATGTTTCTGAGATTGGGATCAGACTCATGATCTCGAATTGAAAGCTTGGCTCCCGTCTGGCGACATATCTGCTTGGAATTCACACCACCCTTCCCAATGATGGCTCCAGCAAGGGAAGCATCGACACTGATTTTTGCAGTGGCCGAAGCACCAAAGCTAGCAGCAGGGCCTGGTGGGGGAAGCTCCATCCGAGAACCCATTCGGCCAGGGATAGGTCCCATTGCACGTGGATCTTCATGTGATGGAGCTATAGGCTTACCAAGTTCCCAGTCATTATGAGCGAAATGGCATTTGTCACCAAATTTGCAGCCTTCAGCAGTATTATACTTGTTGCACATGCGGGTTTTAACTGCAGGTGTAGAACCATTTTGGATGGTTGGTGGCCCCGCCATGTTTCTAGATGCTGCAGGAGTAGCAGGTGCTAGATTCATCATCTGTGCCACAGCATTATATCCACCGGGAACATAGTGCAGGAAGTGGCAGCTCTCACCAAAGGGACAGCCAGCAGTGCTGCAATCCAAAACATGACATGTCAGACCATACCAAAACAACTCATAACAAGATGCATCTGAAGCAATATAAAAATAAAAGACCACCGCTACAATGTGCATATACAATTGAATTTATGGATAATGAAACAAATGAGGCCAACAATTACACAATTGGAAAATCACAAGAGACCAAAAAAAATAAAAAATAAAAACCACGTGAGATGACAGTCAACATGGAATGAGTCGGTGGAACTACATAATACCTCTTATTTCTCACAAGATTAGTAGCGAGTAAAAAATCTGACCCATGCTAAATCGCTAACCCCTCCTCCCCTTAGAAATACCTCTTATTTCTCACAATCTCTAACACTTTACATATCTCTTTTCCCATAGCTGGTCTGAACCCTAACAACCCTAAAGCTCCCTCTCTGCAACACGCTACTGGCACTCCTCTGTGACTGTGCTCCTAAGCACACAGCCATTCCCCTAATACATGCCTCACACTCACATCCTCAATTCCAAGATCCACCATTCATAGCCCTTGACATGTGAGTAGGCTGTCAGCATTGGTCTGGATCTTCCATGGATCTGATGAGTTGATGAGGAGGGCTTTACACTGAAGCATCAACTTCAAGGATATCCATCATACAAGTAAATATTGACTAAGCTTAGAGAGCAACCGCATACTTTCTCAGAAGCCAAGAGGGCTTGACCACAGGAATTCTGTCTTATTTCTCCCATTCTAATCTTTTATTCTCTACTCCCCTTCTAACTGGCAAATCTGTCTTTCCTTTGATATGATTTTTCCATCTCAAAAAGGTGCAAAACAAGAAATTATCTTTCTTCTAAGGAATTCATTCCTCATCAGTTTGTTTTATCCATATTTCAAAGAACCGGCACACAAAAAAATACTAATAACACAAAACGTATTGGTTCTACTAATTATTCAAATCTAGTGACGTAAAATGAAAATGCATGAAAAAGGCCCACATAATGCAATAGAGAGAACTTACACGACATATTAAGCAATTAATATAAGATAAGAAAATAGTTTCTAATTTAAAGCACACACTCAATATATTATCTATTAGATTAATTTTTCAGACATGATATGCTCCATAGTTATACTAATCAACCATGGTTTTTTTTTTTTTTTTTTTTTTTGGGGGGGGGGGGGGGGGGGGGGGGGGTCGAAGGGTTAACTAAAACTCATAAGAAACTTGTAACATATAAAAAAGGGGGCATAAGACAGACTGAAAAGAAAGAAAAGCAAACAAAAGTAGCATACAAGGCTGCCAGCAATGACAAACTAGAAGACCTTAGAGAACCCACCCACCCCTTCTCTCTGGCCTTTTCTCCTCATATTAACAACGAAAAAAAAGAAATAAAAGTCGTATAAAAAATACTTTGAAGGTCACTTTAATCAATAAAAATGAGACACCATTGCGCATTTTTGTATTGCTGACAAGCAGGGAATGACATGTTATTTTGACATACCTGAATGCGATTTATCAGACTCCAACATATTAACGTATATCTTACTGAGGGAATGGTGGGTTCAATTTCTGTAGAATCCACTTAAAAATGGAGAAAGACCATCTGTTATATCTTGTTAGATTAGTGAGGAAGTGCTTGGGCTTCCATTTAACTATAAGGTAGAGTATAAATCAATATTTTATTAGTAACAGTATAAATCAATTAGAAGAAAAGGTCTCTCAATGTAACATCCTTAGTGCCAACTTTATTCTTGCAAATGGTTATCGTTTGTGCTTCATTAATAACAGCACTATTCCATTACACGGCATTTTCTTTAGACCGCGCGGTTTGTACCTGTATAGAAGCTTTGAATATCCAGTTCATTAGTGCAGGTTCACAATTATTATCTTCTACAATTGTAAATTAAATTCTTATAACAATTTATAAACATTAGAAAAGGTAAGACCAAGCTCAAAAAGTTTATTTAGATAAGAAAAGATTTGAACCTGAAAAACTTGGTGCATGGCTTCGATTTGCTTCCTACACCAGTTGAGTCCATTTCTGTTGCAACAAATTAGTTACTTTTTTTCAGTTAATATTCCTCTGGATTCTTAATGCACTTATACCAAATATTTTGAACTCATTAAAATCTTAATTACGTAATATTACATCCACAAAAGACAGTTCCTTTCTAGATATGTCCAAATAATCTATAAGAAGAACATTTCCTTTCTTACAGTTAAATACGTGTAATCAATAAGTGAATTTAATGAGCTTATTTACTATTTTTCAAAGTGAGAGAGTACTTTAGACTTCCCAAACGCTCAGTAAAGAGGGTGAGAATGCTTTAAAGTTTAGGGCAGCCTAAACGAAATTATCAATTCTTCACCCCATTCCTAACAAACACACAATTAACACATATCAATGGAGATGTAGCATAAATTAGCCCAGAAAAAGGCTTTTAACATTGCAGCAAAACAGTTGAGGAATTATCTAAAACCAAGAAGACATACCTAACTTTTCCAACTTTAAACTTTTACAAATACTCTCATAGAAAAGTGAACTCAAAATAGCATGTGCAGCACTTACTGCAAAATTTTTTTCTAAGTAACTGCGCAATTCTTATAATTCAAAGAGTAAGATTCTGTTTACAATCTTTCCAACAATTGAGTAAACTGTTGATGAAGAACTTCTGTTCTCACGGTTACCATTCTAGTTTTCCCCTTACATTAAAAAAACACAAAACCAAAGGAGTTTTCACCAGATTGTTTTTGCAAGAATTCACTATATATTAAAAAAACCCGCCGGGGCAAGATTGAATTAAGCCTTGTTTTGCATAACTATCCCCCATGAAATAAAACCACACACAATCTAGTTGAAAACATCTTAAATACCACTACATGTACAAGTAGCTAAGTAACTGGAATTAAAAAAACGAAATTAAAAGCGAACAGACAGGATCAGAGGAAAGCAAAAGGATGTTGACGAACAAAGACAGGAAAAACCTAAATTTTCATTGCACCCAATATATCAATTTTCTCACACTTTCTTAGCAACCAAACAGAGCATGACGTACAAAAATAATAGGAAGCAGACCCAATACATAAATATGTTTAAGAAAAAGAAGAGAAAGGCCTCTAAAAACCTTGTTTGAACTTCTTGGCGCCGCCATTAGCGTTCAACCCAGCTTCAGACCTCCCTCTCTTGCGAATATCCATCTGGTTCACCTCACAGATCCAGATCTAAATACAAAAACACGCATATGGCACTGAAAATCCTAAAGAATATGCCTCAAGAATCAAGTAGCAAAGGAAACCCCGGAAAAAAATGATTAACTACCCGTGCAAAAACCCTAACCCTAGACGAGGGTTTTTGTGGCGGAGAGGCAGCTTTTGGGGTGAAGGGTGGGCTTCGAAAGTGGATAGTGAGGACAGAGAGGTCGAGAGAGGGAATTCCCTTTACTAATGCCCTATTACACAGACTATTTATAATTATGTTTTTTTAATCAATTATTACAAAATTTTATTGTACATTCACAGATTAGAATGGATTCCAGACTTTTGCGTGAAAAGAAAGTCACCAGAGTCACGTGCGTTGATGTCAACAAAAATATATAGGTGTGAAATGGATGACATATCACGTGCGCTTATTGTAATTAGAGATTAACGCCTTGTTTGTTTTGTATTTTTTAATAAATTATCTATTTCATTTCATTTTATTATTAAAATTTTTTTAAATTTTTACATAAAATATAATAAATAATTTAATTTTTTAAATCTCAAAATAAAATTATATTATAAAACTATTTTATTTAACTTTTAAATTTTCATCTCATCTCATATCTTCTTATCTATATAAACAAACGAAATTTCAAGGATTTGAACTCACTTATGACATATCAAGTTCAGTGAATTTTGCCAAGTCCTAGATAGCGTCCAAATGAAATAATTAGGTTTGAACCAACTCTTATATTAAAAAAAGTTTAACGAATTTTGTAATCAAATAGATAACTTAATTTTTTAAGAGTAAGACTCCCAGTATTATATTTATTTAGTAACAACCCATTTTATTATTGTTTTCTTTTTTAATTTTAATTTCAAACTTCAAATTTTAAAATTTTCACACATTTCAGCAATTTTCAACAGTAACACATCTACATGTATAATTATTTAAGTAAAATTATAACTATAGATAACATTTTTCTATTTTTTATTGTCGCCTTAAAATCATTTTATTTTTTTATGGATTGAGACTACATTACAATTCAAATGTCTTAATCCTTTTTTTTTAAAAATTAATTGGCACCGAGTGTCCGTGGACAGCGTTTTGACTAATTTCAGGAGTGCACAAGTCCTCGACAATGAGTTTCCAGTAAGTGCACTTCAAGTAATTCAAAAGAAAAATTTTCAATCTAATAACTTCTAAAAATTATTTACACTTAATGAGATTTGAATCTTAAATCTGATGGAGGGGATAAAATATCTCAGGCCCAAAGTGACTTTCCAAACCCAGCTTATCAGAAAGGAAGAAAGAGAGATGGGATGAGGGAACAAAAGGCTAAGTAAAATGGTGTTAGGGTGTAAGGCGGAAAAGATGGAAGATGATATAAAAAATAAGTAACGTGACATAAAGGAGAGGTGATGTGACATAAATAAAGGATGTGCATAGGATAAAAGAAATGGACTAGACGACTTCATGGGGGCTTTTTCCAAACAACTAATGGGACTTCTCCTATAGCTTCTTCAACCTCGCGACTAACGCACCAACGATAGGATCTCCTTCAGAAAATAGGTCATTGATCTCCATTGTACAACGAGAATGAGAAACCATCAAAGCCTGTTAAATACTTATATTATAGTGGATTATTCTCTTCTAAAACTTCCGTGGACGTAGGCATTATGTCGAACCACGTAAATCTACATATCTTCTTCTCTTTTATTTTTCCTATATTTATTTTTTATTTGCTACTATAGATGTACGCATGAACACCGTATAGTTACACCATACCACTGTAGAGAGTTCCACACTACACTGACCAAGACAAGAATTGTCACTCTCATTCCGGTTTGTTGTTCAATTTTTAGGCATTATCACCTTATATGAACATAACCCAAAACCCAAAACTTTCACCGCTTGGCCCAACCGCTTATCAAACCAAAGACTACATGCTTTCATTTTCACTCCAACATGTTTATTTGGTTTGGAGTCTTTGGACAAAAGATTTGAAGTGTAATTTATATAGTGAAATGAGATAATTTTAGATAAAAATTAAATAAAATTTTTAATATCATTATTATTTTAAAATTTAAAAAAAATTGAATTATTTCTTATATTTTACATACAAATTTTAAAAAATTATAATGATGAGTTTAGATTGGATGAGATTAAACCATTTCTATATCCAAACTAAGCCTTACTTTTCTTTTAACTTCTTATTATCTAATTATTGAGTTTTAATTGTTTAATTATTTTTCTTGAAAACAGTTCACGTCAAAACAGAATCATTCGAGAACATTTCTTATCATATCATCTTTTTGGGTTGGAGCAGGACGGGACGATTTGGCTGTGTAACAATCGTGCATTGCAAAGGCCATTCCGTTCCAACTACTTGTAGCTCTCATCCCAAGTGGATTATCGGCTCAGCCGATCATTCACTGTTACACCACTCCTAGAAGACGAGGCATATTAATCCTCTAATCAATCACAAAAATCGTACAGCCATTATTTTGATGAGCCTGTCCGAACTGGCCATGCATGAGAGAGAGAGAGAGAGAGAGAGAGAGAGAGCCCGTGCTGTGTTACCTTCCCATTCTCATTAATTGTCTATTTTCTGGGGAAAATGAGCACCCAGAAGAATAAATTGCAGGCTTGCAGCCCCAATACAGTTCGCACAAATTCCTCAACATGAATTAAAACTAGACAACAAAACTGTCACATTATCTATTCCTTATCCAAGATCCTCCGGACTGCCGCTTAGACCCATCTTGCAAAAGATGACTTCTCGGCGTGTAAACGGGCACACATCCCAAATCTCGACTGAGTCAGCGAGAGAGATGCCTCCAGTGTGCCCCGTCCCCGAGAGCACAGCAAATGCTCGGATTTGAAGTATGGCGATTTGCCAACAGGGACTTCTTCCCTAAGAGATCACTGGTCTCTAAAAATAGTGAGATTCAAGCCTCAATTTCAGTATTAACCAATGTCAGTATATTCAGGCAATAGTGAACAATCATCGAGTCCAGAGATTAAGCCAGGAACATAGTGATGTGGGACTGCTTCCAAACTCTCCATTTCCATTGAGAGCTCCGTATCCCTGCCAGAAAGTAAATTACTTCCCACATTGTCATTCCCAACAGCCAGGATGAAGGGTTGAGACGGGTCAAACCCCATATTAGGATCAATCAATTCACATGCCGGCAATGGTTCCAATGGTGGCTTGGCAACAAGGAGGGGCATCTCACAATGGTCCATTGAAGTTCTTTTGAACTTTGATTTAGAATGCTTCATTGAGTCAGAGAGAGACAACTTGTGCTTTCCCAGTGCCGGTAACTTTGAAGCTGATCTAGCCCTGACGTCATTTGTTGGGAATACAGAGGATGCCCATCCCAGACTATCTTCAACACAAGCTTTCGCAGAAACCCTGAGATGGTGGCATTACAATGTAAGCAATCTGCAATATATTTTCCAATGACCTTGACACAAACTAATTTTGCGTCATGTATATAACAGTTGATAATCAATCATCTTCTGTCTTGATGACTTAAACCAGCCTCTCAACAATGAATTTGTATCTCCAAATGGCACAGCCAAAAATCACAACAAAAATATTAGTAAGTCGTGACCCAGATACCCTCCTGAAGAAGACAAAAACCACTAACACGCACAAAATGAGGTGGTCATGCAGACACTACCATGATCAAAGGTCAGATCAGCAAATGCCAAATATCAACAATTAATTCTCCGAAAGAACCAAACAAACTTTTACCATGTTAGCAACTACAAAAATATTACATATTGATTGATAAAAGAAAGGTAACCATTTCATTTTAAAGAACAGATTTTGTAAGGTAACCATTTCATTTTAAAGAACAGATTTTGTTGCCAAGAAATAACTCTAGTGAAACCATGTGACAGAATAAAGAAACAGACCATAACTGGTATTTGATAAATCCAAGTCATGAAACAAGAAAACTGCATGTTTGCATCAGACCATTACCTGAAACGGTTCTCGGCCATATTTCGGAAAGCTTTAAGATGTTGATCATCCCCAGTAATCTCCCTTACAGATGGTGGAGCATCTTCCCTAGATATTGACAAACTTAGAACAGATGGAAAATCGACTGCAGAGTCCCCCATTTCCTTCTGGAATTCTATTGTCACCTCCAGTTGTTCAGTAGCGGCTGACGAGCCATCCCCATGGTTGCGAAGGGAGACTCTGTCATCCGGCTGTCTATAGTAGGCATCATGGAGAGCAGCTGCTAACTTCTTTCTACTCTGGCCTAAATTAGTGAATTTCATCCTTTCTAAAGGTTCTCGTGAATTCTTAGAAATCTGCCTGACCGAAGTTAAAAACCTTCCACCAAAATAGAGACCATTTTGGGATGATGGGAGGTTTGTTCTGCAATCAACACGTGATGTCACCTTCCAGACAGAAGAAAGAAGAGCGGTAAAGTGCTTTTGGAGGAGTAACTCTCTATCTGGCTGCTCCGCAGCAAAGTCTAAAAGCATTCGAATGTTATCCTGCCGCAAAAGAAAGTTAATGAGCAAGGTTTCCTTGTTCAATCAGTGCTAAATTTATAATTAGAATTAGTAAAATTTCTTCTACTTTTTAATTTGCATATGGGACCCACCTGTAAACAATAGTTGTCTGCAACATGCATATGTGCAAAGCAGTTTACTGTTTTCATTTTTATTTTTTGATAAGTCAGTCAACTTTTATTAAAAGCACATCAGGGGCTACCCAAGTACATAGTGTATGAACAATAGAAAACACTACAACATGCAGATGTGCAAATCTATTTAGTGAGCAAGATGTTTGAAATTACTACTCTTACCTCCGTTACTTTAAGAAGGGCCTTTCCCGAGCCTGTATTGCCAACCTTTTCAGTATTAAGATTGTCAGGTGCAGACAAAACATATCTCTGGATGAGCTCTCTAAACCTCTCACAGCAATGAACAGGATGGCGATATCTTCCCCTATAACGCCCACCAGCAGTCATCCCATAAAGAGTATCACTAACCAAGCTCCAATGAGGGCCATATTCATGAACCACAGCACATAATATTGCATCCTCTTGCGGCAACCAAAAATCAGGAGATGGAACACACTCTCTAGACCAAATATTTGCCTTCTTTAGCTTCTCTGGTTTTATCATTAAAACCCGCTTTACTGGCATGGTAGTGATGGATACTTTACCTCCCATTCTGCTCCTGCTTGCTGTTTTTTGTTCAATATCAACCACACTATCGCATGGTCTTGAATATACAGGTTCATCATGCTGCATACCTGACAAGTTGGAATCTAAATCTAAAGGGCATTGTTCACTGTGAGGCTTCTTCAGTTTCTTTAACTTCTTTTTCAAGGACTTTCCTTCTTCAATATCCAGTGCAGATTCAGCCTTCTTACGTTTTTTCTGCACACTTGAAATCGGTGAAACAATTTCTGAAGAGGTGACCACCTCATGACTAATAATCTCATCATCTACTGACATAGGTTCTGCTGATGGCTCTTCTTTAACAGGCTTTAGTTCAGATGCCAAGGATCTTTTCTTCAGAGATTTGAACTTGGCTTTCTTAGCCTTCTTTTTAGACTTGGGTTTAGGATCACTTGGCATTCCATTCCTGCCAACAGAACTAGATTAGTCACTGAATATTGAATCCCAACTTTCATTCCCAGATTCACGATGCTGCAAGATATAAAAAAGATCCAACTTTCCTGCTTTATTCTAATATGGTCATCCATGTCAGAGATATACTTCTATCAAGCAGTATCATTTATCATGGAAAATGCTGAGCTGCACACCAGTCTCCTAGTGGCATCTTTTTTTCCCCTCATGCTTTGATAAGTTACACACACACCCAAAGGGTGATGAGCTCTGGCTCATTTTTTTTATAGGTATTTGAGCCAGCGCTCATTGGCACTCACATTTTCTAGAGACATGGATTAAAAACGAAAATTTCCTCATTATTTTCAACAACCTGGTGACTTAAGAAAAATACTTCATTTCAGCATTTTTATCGTGTTTGAGTCATGGAGTATTTTATATTGACAGTGTTTTAACTAAAGGGCATGTCATATGACTTGCCACAGTGTCCAACACTGAGACCTTTGTCCACATCAGTAACATAAAGATAACTGTCAATTAACAATCCATGGGTATGAACTATCTGATACCAAAATGAAATTTTAATGCTAAGCTGGCTTGTGAGACCCCTAATTAGTCCCAAATGTCTGGTTAAGTACAAGCAACACTACAGTCAAGCTCCAAATTTCCAATATATTTTCATCATGTCATCAGGAACATGAGGAATGTCAGTCCAACAAACTGTCCTAAAATATATATAACAAAAAATTATCTTCCCATCATGATTTTGCAGATATCTATAGAGCCAAAAAGAAATTTTTAACCAAAAAAAGAAGGAATTTATCCCCCAATCACCCAAAAATAAGTAATCATGAAATTGTTGTAGGTCAGAATAGTGTTTTCTTACTTCATAGAATCGCAATTATCATCCTCGGCATCTTCCTTCTCCTTAGCTTCGCATTCCAGTTCTTCCATTAGCTGCCAAAAAATACATATAAGCAAAGAGATTATATGTCCACAGAACAGAAGGCAACATAAAGTCTGTAATAAGAACCTGGTGTTGAGCCAAGGCCTCAACTTGCTGTCGGTAAGCCTCAGTTGCAAAATCAGCATCCCATCCTATCACAAGTAGAGAATCCTTGAGTTTAGTCTCATCATACAAGCCATGCAAATTTGGAAGCAATAACTGAGTTGACAAATATGGTATGCCATTGTATAGAAACAGGTTCAACATAGATATGAAATTCTTTGGACACTGTTCAGATTATTTTACACCATTACATGCTTTTTAGATTTCTAACAGTTGGATTGAATATCTCATGAAGTGGCATTATTTGAAATTAAACTAAAAAATTACCCCTGCAAGAGTGAGGGCAAAATAAAAGTCACTGTGAAGCCAATAGAGGGGAAAAAATAAAAAGGCACCTACTCTCATATATGAGGGGTTCCTCATCTTCATCAATCTCAGCTTCCATTTCTTCCTTATACCTCTCAAGACGGTCCAGTTCCCATTCTGTCTCTTCAAACCTAACTTGAGATTCCACTGCAGCCTTGTTTATAATGGGGTCCCAGATTTCCAGAAAACGAATTGCATATCGATCTATTGGACGTAGCTGATTCTCAAAGGAGGAGATTGCTTGTCCAGCAGCTGCTGCTGCTGCAGCCAATTGTTTGACATCAGCCAGCATGTCAACATCATCTTCCTTGCTAGCAACAGCAGGAGCTCTCTCTTCACTTGGATTACTCCCATTTAACATCACCACAGTTTCTTTATTTGACGTTGTGATCCAGCCACCCTGATCTATAGGATCATCCACCTTCAGATCATCTTCATTTACAAAATCATCATCTTCCAACCTCCCAATGGCTTCTTCTGTAAACTCCTGGTTGTCCACAGCTTCTTCTTCTTCAACTTTCTTCAATGCCATGTAATCTGCTTCATCCTCTGCATATTTCAAAGCAGCTTCAACATCAGCATTAGATACAGAAACCTCATTTCCATTGTTGTTATTCTTTTCCTTATGCAAATTCTTGACTGGAAGTGATCTATGACCAGAGAACAGTTCCATAGGATCAAGCTTTTTGAAGAATTCAGTGTTGTAGCTTCCACTTTGAATAACTAGATCATCAAGCGCACGTTTTTGATTTGCTTTCTTTAAAATATTCTCTTCAATTGTGCTGTCACTGATTAATCGATAAATATGAACCTCACGTGTCTGTCCTATCCTGTGGCATCGATCCTGAGCCTGCTGATCCATCGCAGGATTCCAGTCGCTATCATAAAAGATAACTGTATCTGCCCCAACCAGGTTGATACCAACACCCCCACTACGAGTTGACAAGATGAAAATAAATATTTTTGGATTTGTATTAAAGCGTTGCATTAGGGTCTGTCTCTCCTCTGGCTGAGTGGATCCATCTAAACGCATGTAAGTGTAACCATACAAATTAATGAAGGCCTCCAAGATATCGAGCATCTTCGTCATTTGGGTGAAGATTAATGCTCGATGACCTTCTGATTTTAATTTTCTAAGCAAAACTGCAAGCTCCTGCAATTTACCACAGTCAAACTGTATAAGTCGCCTGTCTGGGAAATATACTTGCCTCCGGACGATTGCAGGTCTGATAGGTGATAGAAGTGGTGATAACATTTCAGAACATTTCTGCTTATAAGTTGGGTGCAGAAACACAGAAGTCCCAGATTTACTGCACCAAAACACAGGTGGTGGGGCTCGTGCAGCTGGTATTGCAAACATGAAACTTTCAACAAGGTCCAACATTCTCTGGAAGCGTTCCACTGGTGAGAGGACAATGTCCGCAAGCTTTGAGGAGTACAAGTAGGACAAAGGGTTGGACTTCAGACGATGAATATCATAAACAGGATGCTCTATTGTTACAATTTTCCTTAATGTTGTTGAGTAAATGGGTTTCTTCTCGCACCTCAAGGAATTCCACCATGCAATAGCAGCAGCCCGTTCCTTCGCTTCTCTTAGTCTCTCCTCCATGATTGCTTTATGGATCTCTTCAAAAATATTGGTTCCATGTAACTTTTTCCAATGTTTAAATCCAGACCCAATTTCTTCTATGTTAGACAAGTCAGAGCGCTCCTTGATTAAACTTGAGGGGGTAGCAATGGCTTTCACCTCATCACTCTCCCAAGAAGTCATGCTAAAATCAAGATGAGTAAATAAAAACCCCAAACCTGTAAGGTCCACATTAGAAAATGGCCCCGCTGGAAGCATTGAACAAATAGAAGAACTCAATGGGAAGTCAATACCACCCATATCAAAAGAACTGACAATTGGACGACCCTCAAATAAGTCCGGATGATTGCATACTTTGCGAAGTTGCATGATAACACTAATCATCCCAAAAAAGTTGGCATTGGCAAGAGTAGCTTGTGTCTCTGAGCTAGCAATAAAATCTTCATACAAGTTACGCTGCCTCTTTGACAGTCTACAGAAAATGACATGTTCATGCTTCATAGGCAGCTGCTTTTCCACATCTCGTTTCAACCGGCGGAGTATAAAAGGACGGAGGACATTATGAAGACGGTCAACAACTTCTTTATTTACTTTCTCTTGTCCCTCAACCATTCCTGATATAGGATTGCTGAACCAGTCCTTGAATTCCTGGTGAGATTGAAAGATGTGTGGCATCAAAAAATGCATTAGAGACCAGAGTTCCATGAGATCATTCTGCAATGGTGTCCCAGTTAATAAAATACGCCGTTTTGAATTGAAGTTTAAAAGAGTTTGCCATCTTTGTGACTTCCAATTTTTAATCAGATGTGCTTCATCTAAGATCAAGTATTTCCATTTCTTCCGCTTGAAAACTTTTGAATCTTGAATGACCAGTCTGTAAGTGGTTATGCATACATGAAATGAGTTCGGTTTCAACCAGCCTTGCCTCTTATACTTTCGCTCTTTTGCACTTCCAAAATAAGTTAGAATTTTAAAAGCAGGACACCATTTCAGAAACTCAGTCTCCCAATTGAGCATGACACTTGTGGGGACAACAATGAGATGAGGGCCCCATATACCCTTTTCACAAGCAACATGTGCAAGCAAGGAGATTGTCATAATTGTTTTTCCAAGCCCCATTTCGTCAGCTAGAATCCCATTCAGTCTTTTCTCATACATTGTAACAAGCCAATCCAAGCCAATATGTTGATACTCACGAAGAGGATGCTTCAGGAGAAATGGGAACTTGGTGCGCACTTTGGTCGTGGAAAAAGTATTCCCCGTTGGTTGTGCTGATCTTGCAGCTGCAGCTGCATCAGCAATTATATCCTCACTATCTCTCTCTTCTATTTTTTCAAGGGCTCCTGCTTGCTGCTCTTTTGAAGGAGAATGCGGCTGGCAATCACCACTTTCAACATCTTCATCCATAGAAATAGCATGTTGTTTAAGTTCAACGTCTTCATGAGCCGGAGAATCCAAGAGATTGTCTGATAAAGCAGATGCATAGTCAGATTCGTCGTCCGTAACTGCTTTGTCATCGAAGCCCTGTAAACAGATGTTGAAAAACAAAAATCAAAACATGATGTAAACAAGTCAAGCAATAAGAAGAAGCAAATATTTAACCTACCTTTTTATACCTAGCAAGCAATTCTTCTACAGGTATTTCACTCTCTTTTTGTAGTAATGCAATCTGCGAAAAATCAGCTTCATTCAAAAGGGATAAAAGGGATAAATTACAAGAAAAAATCAAAACCAGTAAAATCAGCAAGCTAGTTAAACATGTTAGGGGTTAACAAGTAAAGAACACTGCAATTTTGAACTTCTGATATTGAAAGTTTTCAGACAAAGAATATCTTGACTTGCTACACTTTACCTCATCCACGGGATTGCTTGAATCAGCTTTTGCCAGTTCCTCCTCCTCAGCCAAGGTTGTCTCATCATCCTGTACATTGAAGTCAAATTAGAAGATTGGCATGACCATTAGAAATAATGACTGTAAATTATCTTCACGAGACACTCAATAATTCATCCACTTACATATTTCTGTCAGGCAAGCACAAGCACAAATTACAAGATCAGTAACTTGAAAATAAGAGGGCAAAAAAAATCCTACGTTATTTGGAAAAAGACCAAATTCCTACAACTTGCATCCGTATAAATTGCAATCCTTAGGAAATAGTAAATGGCCACTCAACTCAAACTCTAAGGAATGAGATACTCTTGTGTTATTTTGAGGAAGCAAATAACTCTCTTTTTTTAAGTAACAATAACTTTTTATTGATTGGAATGAGACATAGCCCGAGTACACATTAAGTATAACGGATTACACCTAGCATTATCTATGGACTAGAAGTGGATGCAAGTAAATTGTGAAAACTAGCCCCATTACAATCAATGACCAAAGCCCAAGAAAAAAGTGTTGAAGAAGAATCTTTTCAGCTCATCCAGGAACGCTTCAAGTCTTCAAAACACCTCTCTCCATTGAGAGACACCAAATAATACAATGAGAAACCATTTTCCAGACAGCAGCAATATGAATATTACACCGAAGACCCTTCCAACACCCAAACAGCTCCACTACCATTCTAGGCATAACCCATGCCACTCCAGTCCATTTAAAAATATCATCCCACAAAAACCTGGCCACCTCATAATGCAACAATAAATGGTCCACAATTTCCCCCTTCTAAGCAAACAACTCCAACAATCTGATAAACCATCTATGTTTGTACAGAGACACTTGGGGAGATCCTTAACTTGGATAACCTGAGAAAGATGTATGTTATGGTGGTAGAGTAGTGTTATATGTGCAAGAGGAACTGGGAAGCTGTTATTAGTCTCTTTCGGTTAAGTTGGGTTATGTCTAGACTGGTGGTAGATATGCTAGCATGTTGGAAGGAAAGGTTTTAATAGCCAGAATAGTCATATCTTGTGGATAATAATATCAACTTGTTTGATGCAGTGCATATGGAGAGAAAGAAATGACAAAAGATTCGACAACATTTCAAGGTCCACCGAAAATAGTAAGAATTTCTTATTGAATGTACTCTTCCGGTGGATGACAGCCCACCTATGTCACTCTAACTTTACTTTCCTTGGTCCCCTCCCCCTCTCATTAGGTGTATTATTATGCTTCACTCTTTTTGTTTTTGTCATCAATAAAAATGCTCTTATATATACTTAGACAAAAAATGATCTTATAAAACAAATCGAAATCACTTAAGCAACCTAAAGTTGCTCTCTTTGGGCCAAATTTAAAAAACCTTAAAGTGTTTCCTTTGGCCCCTATAGACATTTAAATAGTTTAAGAACCCATTAAATTTTTTATTCTGGGTAGATCAAAGCAAAGACAACAGAAGTAGAACTTCTTTTTAATAAGTACAACATAAGTAGAACTAGGAAAACACTTCAGCAAACACCACCACATATCTTTCAATACTTCACCTCGTAATACATAAACCAGGTAGTTGAAGCAACCATGTGCTTCATGAATTGTGTGCTCAAATCAGGACACATAAAAGAAATATCTTGTTTGTGGAAGGAAAGAGTAATATTCCACTATTCCGAAAATAAGGATACAGGCCCCTCTTTAAATAGATGATAATGCTCATCTATTTTAGGGATATTTACAGCTAATCTAGAAAGGAAATCAGAACTAACTAAAACTGAAAGCTATAAAACAGGAAACTAATATCTACAGATTTGGTAACAGACTACCAAATCTCCTAAAATCATGGGATAAGAAAAACTGATCTGTTAGCTGTAGATCTCCTAGATATTAGCCCCTAATATTGCTAACAGATCCTCAAACATAAATCTCTCTATAATTCTACACTCCCCCTCAAGCTGGGCAGTAAATATTAATTAACCCCAGCTTGGAACTTAGATCATCAAACACCTTTCTCGATAGAGCCTTGGTAAGGATGTCTGCTGTCTGAAGACATGTAGGCACGTACAACATCTTGATTATTCCTTCCTCTATCTTCTCCTTTATAAAATGTCGATCAATTTCCACATGTTTTGTTCTATCATGATGGACTGGATTTTTGGCAATGCTGATTGCAGATTGATTATCACAGAACATTTTCATAGGTTCTTCATCTGAAATTTTTAATTCCTTTAGCACCCTTTTTAACCAAATTCCCTCACAAATACCGTGTGCCATTGCCCGGAATTCAACTTCTGCACTGCTTCTTGACACCACTGACTGCTTCTTACTTCTCCAAGTGACCAGATTTCCCCACACAAAAGTGCAATATCCTGAAGTTGATCTTCGGTCTTGTACTGATCCTGCCCAATCTGCATCGCTGAACACTTCAATATCTCTTCTTTGGTTCTTCTCAAAAAATAATCCTCTACCTGGTGTTAGTTTCAGGTATCTCAGGATTCTATACACAGCTTCCATGTGTTCTTCATTTGGATTGTTCATGAACTGACTTACCATGCTAACAGCAAATCCAATGTCTGGTCGTGTGTGAGATAGGTATATTAGTTTACCTACTAATCTTTGGTATCTTCCTTTGTCCACGGGTGCACAATTTTCCTTAGCTCCTAGTTTGATAGTTGGATCCATAGGAGTATCTACCGGCTTACACCCGAGCATTCCAGTCTCTTTTAAGAGATCTAGGACATATTTTCTTTGTGAGACAGATATTCCCTTTCTTGACCTTGCAATCTCCATACCTAGGAAATATTTAAGATTCCCAAGGTCCTTGATTTCAAATTCTGCAGCTAGTAAACTTTTGATGGTGCAGATTTCCTTTTCATAGTCTCCTGTTAGGATTATGTCATCCACATACACTATGAGGACAGCAAGTTTTCCTGCAGAAGAGTGTTTAACAAATAGTGTATGGTCCGTCTGACATTGTGAGTAGCCATGCTTCTTCACTACCTTTGTAAATCTTTCAAACCAAGCTCTTGGAGATTGCTTGAGCCCATATAGAGATCTCCTAAGTTTACAAACCTTGTTGCATGTAGTTTGTGTCTCAAATCCGGGGGGAATTTCCATGTACACTTCTTCAATTAGGTCCCCATTTAGAAAGGCATTCTTGACATCTAGTTGGTGGAGAGGCCAGTCAAGGTTTGCAGCCAAAGATAATAAAACTCGAACTGTGTTTAACTTGGCTACAGGAGCAAATGTCTCCTCATAATCGATTCCATATGATTGGGTGAATCCCTTTGCAACCAGCCGTGCCTTGAACCGATTAACACTCCCATCTTCATTATATTTTACTGTGAAGATCCATTTGCAGCCTACTGGGCGTTTCCCGTTTGGTAAGTCAGAGATTTCCCAAGTTCCATTTTTCTCTAGTGCATGAATTTCTTCATACACTGCTGATTTCCATTCTGGTGAGCCGAGAGCTTCTTGTATATTATTAAAAATGAGTTGATTGGCATATTTTTGTGAAAACCTATGTAAAATAATATTGTAACAAGTGTTGAAGTGAAAAGGCTTGAAGTGTGCTCATTATTGGTCAAAATAGATGTCTTCGCTCGACACTCGCTCAACATGACGCTCGATACTCACTCAACACTGAGCTCGAGTGAACTCAGACAGAATGTGTCGCTCGATCTTCACTCCTTTGAAGCATTGGTAAATAAATAAATAAATAAGCAGAAAAACAAAAACAAAAAAAAAATTGACAAAATAGTTTTTTTTTGGTCAAAAAAAAGGAAGTAGCAAAAAAAATTACACCATTGATAAATAAATAAACAAAGGAAGCAGCGAAAAAAAAAAAGTTTTGACCAAAGGTTTTTATGTTAAAAAAACGAAGCAGCAAAAATAAAAGGGTGCACCATTGGTAAATAAATAAACAAATAAAATAGAGTAAAAAGTACTACAAGCACATGCGGGTCCCATCATATTACTAACTATCCTCCATTCAAACTAATCTCATATCATCTCATCTTTTAAAACAAACACATATTTCATTTAATCTCATCTCATCTAATCTCAACATATTTCAAAGGTTTTTATTTTATCTTATCTCATCTCTGAAAACAAATGAGGCCTTAGACTATCGAGATTGGAGGATTTTAGGTTGGAATAATAATGTATAAAAATTAAAAAGTAATGTTATATATTATTCTATTATTTTACTTTTATCTTATTATGTAAGATATGATATATTTATCACTATCTGATTCTTTATCATCCAATGATGATATAAATATGTCACATCTTATATATTAGGATGAAAGTAAGATGATGATATAGTATATATACTTCTTCATATATAAAAATCTCAAATAAATAAGTTTCATACATGTAAGTTTTTTTATAAAAATATATGTCACGCTTTTAAAAAAATAATTCTTTTTAACACTTTTTTATATGGGGTCTACTACAAATTCTTGTATGAGATTTATACAAATAATTTCTTTTTAAGCTATTGTACAACAACAATTACAAAATTATATTAATATAGTATATTTAAAGAGTAATGATAAGCACAATTTTAAGATATATAAATCTCACTTACTCTCTTTGAAAAATATGAAGTTTATTATTAAAAAATAATTTTTTATGTAGATTAAGTATTTTTTTACTTTTTAAAAAAAGAATATGTAGGGTTTGCACACTCTAAAATTATAAATATCATTAACTGTTATGACTGTAAATTATAAAAAAATATATATTATATTATTTTTAGATGTCATTGCGGAAGATAACATAATTTCATATTGTTGATATAAAAAAAAACTTAATTTATATTGAATATACCAACTTACAATTAAAATAATATATAATAAAATTTAAAATAAAAAATATAATTTCTCTTCGTATATATATTTTTTAGAATGAATACAATTGTCTGAACAGGTGTACGTGAAAGTTGGGGGTTGGTAGTTGGGGATAATTAGCTTCGCCAACCAATTGCACACGCACTTGTACAATCAAACTACCCTATCCATCCAGCAAACTCAGCATTGACTTTGCTTGCTTGTATACGTGAACCCCATAGAACCCTGTCTCCACCCCAAACCAAACTGTTCGGTTTCCCATGCAACACTTTCTCTCGTTTTCGATAACGAAAATGTTGTTTTCTTGATTTTGATGGTTTATATATTTTAAATTTTTTTTTTATCTATCAATATAATTTTAATTTTTAAAATATTTAAAATAAATAATATAATTATTCTAGGAACACGTTCAATAATAAATAGACAGAGTATCAACATCATTTCAAGAAATACTTAATTAAAAAATAATCTTGTGAAAAATTAGACTTATAAATTAATATATTTTGATATGATACGTCAGATTATAAAATTGAACATACTGTTAAATAGATATAAAATTTCACATCATATTACATCAGTTTATAAATTTATTTGTGTAAGATCTCATTATAGATATAACATCTCTCTTTATTTTTAGTAGTTCAAAATTATCAGGGATGAAACCAAATGTATGATGATTTTGAGCTCCCAACATTTTATTCATATTCGTCTTTTCATAATCCCGTTGTTGTCGTTCACTTTTAACATAGGATATATACAACATGATAAATATATATTGGAGCGATAAATCTCTTATAAATTTTAATTATCTGAATTGATAAAAATTTGATGCCTTAAACAATCTTAACAGTAGATAATGATCAATGATACAAACTCTCACTCGGTGACTGTAATTTGAAATGTAAATTAAAAAATGGAAATTCTACCAAAAAAATTATATTTTAACTAACTCATGAATGAGTAATTATATATACAATTTTAGAGTGTGTAAATTCTACTTATTTCATTTTAAAAAAATATAGTCTATTATTAAAAAAATAATTTTTTTATATGAATTCCAAATAAAGAAGTGTACAAGATTTGTACACGATAAAATTGTAAATATCATATTTTATAAATGAGTAGTGCTGCTATTCTCCCTCAATTTGCCCACTTGTTGTGCCACCTAATGTAAATTGTACTTTTCTTTTCATTTAATTTTTATTTCAAACATTTTTTAAACATGTTTAAACATTTTTAAAAAATAAAAAAAAAGTATCAATATACTAATAGTCACTTTTTTAATCAATAAAAAAAAATTAAATACTAGTATTATTATTTTATAAATCAAAAATTCTGTGTGCAGTCACTTTTATGTACTCTTTGTATATTTTTACTAATATAATTAGTTGTATTATTTTTTTAATATAAAATAATTATTTTGGCTAATCACGTCAACAGAGTATATAAAAAATACGTAAAAGTGACTTTTATGTTACAAAACTCTATATAAATATGGACCAAATATTATCTCTAGGATAAGTAATTATCGCTGAGAATTACAAATCCAAATTGATAATGTGCTCTTACTTTTGAAGTCTATCCAATTTTGTTGTTTATCCAAAGATGTCAAGGAGTTGGCAAATATGTATGTTTGAATGGTCTAATAATAATACGACAGCGCTTTTGAGACGGAATCTTCAAGGTTGTCCACTGCTCCACCAAATCAAAAGGACACGTGGAGGTCATCCTGGGCAAGTTGTACAATAACAATTAGACGAGGAATTAGTGGGACCCATTTCGGCACTGGTCCGGAACACCGGACAATGATGCCCTTCTCAAGGAAAAGAATGGGGGACGCAGATGTCTGTTACTGCAGTGGATAATGCCAGCCGTTGTGACTCTATCAGTTTGCAGACGTGGTAAATTAGGAAAATATTGGATATGAGCGGTGCAGCATCAAGATGTGTAGCCCGAATTTCCACTTAATGAAGTTTTATTTATTTATTTATATTCTTAAATAAATTTACAACATCACTTAAAAAATTTTACATAATCATTAAATAAATAAAAAAATTTACTAATTCAGGATCCTAAGCATTTCTGATGGGATATTATTAAGTTTCATGAGTAATATTCTTTATTTTAAATTTAATTATCACTAATCATATAAATTAATGTGACCTAATCAATTTCATTTATAGAATATTGCACATGATTGTTTGAATTTATTGTTATAAAAAAAAAATAATTAGTTTAATTTAAAGTCTTATGAAAAATTATAAAAGTAAAATGAAAAAAAGTTCTCATATTAAATTCTTGTATGAACTTAAAGATATGACTTGAGAGAAAGATAAACATATAAAGTGATCCATATAATTTTATTATCTAGTAATGATAAATGTGTCACATCTTATATAATAAAATAAAAATCAGATGGTAGTATGGTTTATATAATTTTTTAATTTTCACAATCCATTTAATGCTGTCTAAAATATGTGTACGACATTAAATACCATAAGACCCACCTCATACATTAATCTCTCTAGTTTAATAGCTCGATGCTAATCTTGTAAAATGATAGATATATTACATCGCATAGTTGGGAAAATTAATCATGCTATGAATGTTAGTTAATTCTACCTCCATGCATAATTATACATCCATGCCCTCTATGATACGCATGTCGGCATGTGCATTCATACCATATATTGTAAAGAAATTGTCGGATAAGTCCCCATGAAATTTCATGAAGCCTACGCATCTTCACAAAGGTGCTACGATTAGTTATATTTAGAAAATATTAGTAGATACCAAATACTTTCCCTAATATCTCTAATTATTGAAATGGATTTTCCCAATCTTTGATGTTCATTGTCACCCAATAATTTACCAAACCTTGAGGGCTAAATATGAGAGGATAATGAATTACATTACCATTATAGTTTTTTTATTTTATTTTATTTTTTATAAAATGGGTGGGGGGTTTTGAACCCAAGTTTTTTGTTTGGAAAACTGATCATGTGCTATCAGGTCATTATGCTCTTGGCACCATTAGAGTTTCTTACTTTTGGCCCCTGTTTGTAACTTGGATTGAATTGATTTAGTCAATCTAATTTTATGCTGAGTTTAACATCCATCGACTCTTACATTATTGAACTCATTTCAACTAAAAACTTCTTTATAAGTAAGACTCATAATCTTTTTTAACTCAACACCTCTTTATACGTGAGACCTACAATTATTTTCAATTCAACACCTTTTTACACGTGGAACTCACAACCTGTTTTCAACTTTTTGTAAATACATTTAAACTCAATTTAGGTGGGTCTCACAAAACTTACTCTACCATCTCAACTCACTATTATTCATAAAGAACTCAACTTAGTTCAATATTGATAATATTTCAATAAAATCTAAGAATTATATATAAATGTTCTTTAATGGGTTTCTTCATATCATTAAATACATGTATTAAGCTTTTTATTAAATAATAAAAAAATCAAAAATCATTTTTCATTATATCATGACTTTAATAGAATAAGTATTTATAAGTATTTTATACATAGGAATTCAGTTCCATGATCATCAATTCTAATGAGTGATAGAATTGAGGATTTAGGCGGAGTATTTATCTTAAATGAGAAACGAATCAGAAATATTAAATGAAAAATGAAATTTACAGTTCTGAGTATATAAGTTTCGTATAATTATTTTAAAAAAAAAATATAACATTTATATAAAAAATAATTTTTTTAATAGTAGATTCTATTTTTTTTAATAGTAGCATTACTCACTGAATAATCTCCCATTATTATCTAATATTTAATCAAAGAACTCACAACCTGTTTTCAACTTTTTGTAAATACATTTAAACTCAACTTAGGTGGGTCTCACAAAACTTACTCTACCATCTCAACTTACTATTATTCATAAAGAACTCAACTTAATTCAATATTGGTAATATTTCAATAAAATCTAAGAATTATAAATAAATGTTCTTTAATGGGTTTCTTCATATCATTAAATACATGTATTAAGCTTTTTATTAAATAATAAAAAAATCAAAAATCATTTTTCATTATATCATGACTTTAATAGAATAAGTATTTATAAGTATTTTATACATAGGAATTCAGTTCCATGATCATCAATTCTAATGAGTGATAGAATTGAGGATTTAGGCGGAGTATTTATCTTAAATGAGAAACGAATCAGAAATATTAAATGAAAAATGAAATTTACAGTTCTGAGTATATAAGTTTCGTATAATTATTTTAAAAAAAAAATATAACATTTATATAAAAAATAATTTTTTTAATAGTAGATTCTATTTTTTTTAATAGTAGCATTACTCACTGAATAATCTCCCATTATTATCTAATATTTAATCAAAGAAAATTGATTTATGCCCTGAAAAAATAGAAAAAACGAAAAAAAAGGGAGAAAACAAAAAATTATTTGTTTTCCCACGTACGCAGTACGCAAGATCAATGATCCATTGTCTATGTATTATGCATTATGTTATGTATGGCATGAGCCATGAGGCCTATTGGCCGGATTCCCGTACCCGACGTCCAGGTGATTGTACAAATTTGATATTGAATTGAAAATACAACCGAATACAACCGATAACAGATAAGCCAGTTAGGATAATGAAAGTCTTTCTCTGAATTTTATCTTATTATTATATATTTTTTTTAAATTTTTATATAAAATATAATAATAAATTCAATTATTTTAATCTTAAAATAATAATTATGATATTAAAAAAATAATATTTTATTTAACTTTCACCTTAACTCATTATTTAAACAGAACCTAAGAGACGAGCACGCTGTCCCTAATGGTGGGATACTAACTACCTGGCTACCCGCCCACATTGGACTGGTAGCATTGTAGCAGGCCTAGACTAATATGAAAGATATATATTATATGTAAGGACTTTACATGTAATACAAAAGAATCAGTATTGATACGAAAATTAATATGCGGCTTTATTTATATATAATAAAATCCTATATGTAATGTCATGAAATATACATATATGGGCATTTTCGGAAAGACAACTTTAGCTTTATTTTATGGGTCGGCCTCGGCTATTGCCTATATGCATCAGCGTTTTGGGACGTTGGGAAAGAGAAGGTCCAAAAAGGCACTGCAGCTCGAACGGACGATCCGGAGAATAAAAACACCCATTTCCTCTCTCTCTGTCTCCTATGCGATTGAGCCCGTAAACGCAAAACTCCGTATATATTATTTAACAAAAGAAAAAAAAAAGTTGTGTTCTGTTTCGCTTCAACCACTTTCTTATAATTCTGCAGATTATTTTATTTCATTTTTTTCTTGTTGGTTTTGGGTTTCTAATCGCTTGAACTAAACGATCTCGAGGTGGGTTCCGTCTTATTTCAATGCACATGCTTTAGATAAGCCAGGTACGTGCTCTTTAAGGACTATATTCTTCTCGGTCTATAAAATTTTTAATTTTTTTTTGTTTGTTTATTTCCAAGATTATGGACCTGATCAGCTATACCGAATTATTACAGACAAATCTGAAAACAATTGAAAGGACAATTGTTGATACAAGCGGCCTGCGTGATCATGGCGGTTGCCGAGAATGCTAGCTATCATAAAAGATAACTGTATCTGCCCCAACCAGGTTGATACCAACACCCCCACTACGAGTTGACAAGATGAAAATAAATATTTTTGGATTTGTATTAAAGCGTTGCATTAGGGTCTGTCTCTCCTCTGGCTGAGTGGATCCATCTAAACGCATGTAAGTGTAACCATACAAATTAATGAAGGCCTCCAAGATATCGAGCATCTTCGTCATTTGGGTGAAGATTAATGCTCGATGACCTTCTGATTTTAATTTTCTAAGCAAAACTGCAAGCTCCTGCAATTTACCACAGTCAAACTGTATAAGTCGCCTGTCTGGGAAATATACTTGCCTCCGGACGATTGCAGGTCTGATAGGTGATAGAAGTGGTGATAACATTTCAGAACATTTCTGCTTATAAGTTGGGTGCAGAAACACAGAAGTCCCAGATTTACTGCACCAAAACACAGGTGGTGGGGCTCGTGCAGCTGGTATTGCAAACATGAAACTTTCAACAAGGTCCAACATTCTCTGGAAGCGTTCCACTGGTGAGAGGACAATGTCCGCAAGCTTTGAGGAGTAAATGTAGGACAAAGGGTTGGCTTCAGACGATTAATATCATAAACAGGATGCTCTATTGTTACAATTTCCCTTAGTGTCCTTGAGTACATGGGTTTCTTCTCGCACCTCAAGGAATTCCACCACGCAATAGCAGCAGCCCGTTCCTTTGCTTCTCTCAGTCTCTCCTCCATGATTGCCTTATGGATCTCTTCAAAAAAATTGGTTCCATGCAACCTTTTTTTATGTTTAAATCCAGACCCACTTTCTTCTACATTGTACAAGTCAGTGCGCTCCTTGATTAAACTTGAGGGGGTAGCAATGGCTTTCACTTCATCACCCTCCCAAGAAGTCATCCTAAAATCAAGATGAGTAAATAAAAATCCCAAACCCCTAAGGTCTACATTAGAAAATGGGTCGGGTGAAAGCATCGAACAAATAGAAGAACTCAATTGGATGTCAATGCCACCCATATCAAAAGAACTGACAATTGGACGACCCTCAAACAAATCAGGATGATTGCAAACTTTGAGAAGTTGCATGATAACACTGATCATCCCAAAAAAGTTTGTACTGGCAAGAGTAGCTTGTGTTTCTGTGCTAGCAATAAAGTCTTCATACAAGTTACGCTGCCTCTTTGACAGTCTACAGTAAATGACATGTTCATGTTTCATAGGCAGCTGCTTCTCCACATCTCGTTTCAACCGAAGAAGTATGAAAGGACGGAGGACATTATGAAGACGATCAACAACTTCTTTATTTACTTTCTCCTGTCCCTCAACCATTCCTGATATTGGATTACTGAACCAATCCTTGAATTCCTGATGAGATTGAAAGATGTGGGGCATCAGAAAATGCATTAGAGACCAGAGTTCCATGAGATCATTCTGCAGTGGTGTCCCAGTTAATAAAATACGTCGTTTTGAATTGAAGTTCAAAAGAGTTTGCCATCTTTGTGACTTCCAGTTTTTAATCAGATGGGCTTCATCTAAAATCAAATATTTCCACTTCTTTCGCTTGAAAACTTTTGAATCTTGAATAACCAGTCTGTACGTGGTTATGCATACATGAAATGAATTTGGTTTCAACCAGCCTTGCCTCTTATATTTTCTCTCTTTTGCACTTCCGAAATAAGTTAAAATCTTAAAAGCAGGACACCATTTCAGAAACTCAGTCTCCCAATTGAGCATAACACTTGTGGGGACAACAATGAGATGAGGGCCCCATTTCCCTTTTCAATTGCTAGGTGTGCAAGAAGGGAGATTGTCATAATCGTCTTTCCAAGCCCCATTTCATCAGCTAGAATCCCATTCAGTCTTTTCTCATACATTGTAACAAGCCAATCCAAGCCAATATGTTGATACTCACGAAGAGGATGCTTCAGGAGAAATGGGAACTTGGTGCGCACTTTGGTCGTGGAAAAAGTATTCCCCGTTGGTTGTGCTGATCTTGCAGCTGCAGCTGCATCAGCAATTATATCCTCACTATCTCTCTCTTCTATTTTTTCAAGGGCTCCTGCTTGCTGCTCTTTTGAAGGAGAATGCGGCTGGCAATCACCACTTTCAACATCTTCATCCATAGAAATAGCATGTTGTTTAAGTTCAACGTCTTCATGAGCCGGAGAATCCAAGAGATTGTCTGATAAAGCAGATGCATAGTCAGATTCGTCGTCCGTAACTGCTTTGTCATCGAAGCCCTGTAAACAGATGTTGAAAAACAAAAATCAAAACATGATGTAAACAAGTCAAGCAATAAGAAGAAGCAAATATTTAACCTACCTTTTTATACCTAGCAAGCAATTCTTCTACAGGTATTTCACTCTCTTTTTGTAGTAATGCAATCTGCGAAAAATCAGCTTCATTCAAAAGGGATAAAAGGGATAAATTACAAGAAAAAATCAAAACCAGTAAAATCAGCAAGCTAGTTAAACATGTTAGGGGTTAACAAGTAAAGAACACTGCAATTTTGAACTTCTGATATTGAAAGTTTTCAGACAAAGAATATCTTGACTTGCTACACTTTACCTCATCCACGGGATTGCTTGAATCAGCTTTTGCCAGTTCCTCCTCCTCAGCCAAGGTTGTCTCATCATCCTGTACATTGAAGTCAAATTAGAAGATTGGCATGACCATTAGAAATAATGACTGTAAATTATCTTCACGAGACACTCAATAATTCATCCACTTACATATTTCTGTCAGGCAAGCACAAGCACAAATTACAAGATCAGTAACTTGAAAATAAGAGGGCAAAAAAAATCCTACGTTATTTGGAAAAAGACCAAATTCCTACAACTTGCATCCGTATAAATTGCAATCCTTAGGAAATAGTAAATGGCCACTCAACTCAAACTCTAAGGAATGAGATACTCTTGTGTTATTTTGAGGAAGCAAATAACTCTCTTTTTTTAAGTAACAATAACTTTTTATTGATTGGAATGAGACATAGCCCGAGTACACATTAAGTATAACGGATTACACCTAGCATTATCTATGGACTAGAAGTGGATGCAAGTAAATTGTGAAAACTAGCCCCATTACAATCAATGACCAAAGCCCAAGAAAAAAGTGTTGAAGAAGAATCTTTTCAGCTCATCCAGGAACGCTTCAAGTCTTCAAAACACCTCTCTCCATTGAGAGACACCAAATAATACAATGAGAAACCATTTTCCAGACAGCAGCAATATGAATATTACACCGAAGACCCTTCCAACACCCAAACAGCTCCACTACCATTCTAGGCATAACCCATGCCACTCCAGTCCATTTAAAAATATCATCCCACAAAAACCTGGCCACCTCATAATGCAACAATAAATGGTCCACAATTTCCCCCTTCTAAGCAAACAACTCCAACAATCTGATAAACCATCTATGTTTGTACAGAGACACTTGGGGAGATCCTTAACTTGGATAACCTGAGAAAGATGTATGTTATGGTGGTAGAGTAGTGTTATATGTGCAAGAGGAACTGGGAAGCTGTTATTAGTCTCTTTCGGTTAAGTTGGGTTATGTCTAGACTGGTGGTAGATATGCTAGCATGTTGGAAGGAAAGGTTTTAATAGCCAGAATAGTCATATCTTGTGGATAATAATATCAACTTGTTTGATGCAGTGCATATGGAGAGAAAGAAATGACAAAAGATTCGACAACATTTCAAGGTCCACCGAAAATAGTAAGAATTTCTTATTGAATGTACTCTTCCGGTGGATGACAGCCCACCTATGTCACTCTAACTTTACTTTCCTTGGTCCCCTCCCCCTCTCATTAGGTGTATTATTATGCTTCACTCTTTTTGTTTTTGTCATCAATAAAAATGCTCTTATATATACTTAGACAAAAAATGATCTTATAAAACAAATCGAAATCACTTAAGCAACCTAAAGTTGCTCTCTTTGGGCCAAATTTAAAAAACCTTAAAGTGTTTCCTTTGGCCCCTATAGACATTTAAATAGTTTAAGAACCCATTAAATTTTTTATTCTGGGTAGATCAAAGCAAAGACAACAGAAGTAGAACTTCTTTTTAATAAGTACAACATAAGTAGAACTAGGAAAACACTTCAGCAAACACCACCACATATCTTTCAATACTTCACCTCGTAATACATAAACCAGGTAGTTGAAGCAACCATGTGCTTCATGAATTGTGTGCTCAAATCAGGACACATAAAAGAAATATCTTGTTTGTGGAAGGAAAGAGTAATATTCCACTATTCCGAAAATAAGGATACAGGCCCCTCTTTAAATAGATGATAATGCTCATCTATTTTAGGGATATTTACAGCTAATCTAGAAAGGAAATCAGAACTACCTAAAACTGAAAGCTATAAAACAGGAAACTAATATCTACAGATTTGGTAACAGACTACCAAATCTCCTAAAATCATGGGATAAGAAAAACTGATCTGTTAGCTGTAGATCTCCTAGATATTAGCCCCTAATATTGCTAACAGATCCTCAAACATAAATCTCTCTATAATTCTACACTCCCCCTCAAGCTGGGCGGTAAATATTAATTAACCCCAGCTTGGAACTTAGATCATCAAACACCTTTCTCGATAGAGCCTTGGTAAGGATGTCTGCTGTCTGAAGACATGTAGGCACGTACAACATCTTGATTATTCCTTCCTCTATCTTCTCCTTTATAAAATGTCGATCAATTTCCACATGTTTTGTTCTATCATGATGGACTGGATTTTTGGCAATGCTGATTGCAGATTGATTATCACAGAACATTTTCATAGGTTCTTCATCTGAAATTTTTAATTCCTTTAGCACCCTTTTTAACCAAATTCCCTCACAAATACCGTGTGCCATTGCCCGGAATTCAGCTTCTGCACTGCTTCTTGACACCACTGACTGCTTCTTACTTCTCCAAGTGACCAGATTTCCCCACACAAAAGTGCAATATCCTGAAGTTGATCTTCGGTCTTGTACTGATCCTGCCCAATCTGCATCGCTGAACACTTCAATATCTCTTCTTTGGTTCTTCTCAAAAAATAATCCTCTACCTGGTGTTAGTTTCAGGTATCTCAGGATTCTATACACAGCTTCCATGTGTTCTTCATTTGGATTGTTCATGAACTGACTTACCATGCTAACAGCAAATCCAATGTCTGGTCGTGTGTGAGATAGGTATATTAGTTTACCTACTAATCTTTGGTATCTTCCTTTGTCCACGGGTGCACAATTTTCCTTAGCTCCTAGTTTGATAGTTGGATCCATAGGAGTATCTACCGGCTTACACCCGAGCATTCCAGTCTCTTTTAAGAGATCTAGGACATATTTTCTTTGTGAGACAGAGATTCCCTTTCTTGACCTTGCAATCTCCATACCTAGGAAATATTTAAGATTCCCAAGGTCCTTGATTTCAAATTCTGCAGCTAGTAAACTTTTGATGGTGCAGATTTCCTCTTCATAGTCTCCTGTTAGGATTATGTCATCCACATACACTATGAGGACAGCAAGTTTTCCTGCAGAAGAGTGTTTAACAAATAGTGTATGGTCCGTCTGACATTGTGAGTAGCCATGCTTCTTCACTACTTTTGTAAATCTTTCAAACCAAGCTCTTGGAGATTGCTTGAGCCCATATAGAGATCTCCTAAGTTTACAAACCTTGTTGCATGTAGTTTGTGTCTCAAATCCGGGGGCAATTTCCATGTACACTTCTTCAGTTAGGTCCCCATTTAGAAAGGCATTCTTGACATCTAGTTGGTGGAGAGGCCAGTCAAGGTTTGCAGCCAAAGATAATAAAACTCGAACTGTGTTTAACTTGGCTACAGGAGCAAATGTGTCCTCATAATCGATTCCATATGATTGGGTGAATCCCTTTGCAACCAGCCGTGCCTTGAACCGATTAACACTCCCATCTTCATTATATTTTACTGTGAAGATCCATTTGCAGCCTACTGGGCGTTTCCCGTTTGGTAAGTCAGAGATTTCCCAAGTTCCATTTTTCTCTAGTGCATGAATTTCTTCATACACTGCTGATTTCCATTCTGGTGAGCCGAAAGCTTCTTGTATATTATTAGGAACTTGGATGTTGTCGAGGTTGGCAACAAAAGCTTTGAACTTCGGTGACAATCCTTCATATGACACAAATGTGTATATCGGATGTTTTGTGCATGATCTTACCCCTTTTCTCACAGCAATAGGAAGGCCATTGTCATCATTAGTTTCAGGATTAGTGTTACCTGGTGGATCTTCACTTGGTCTAGGACTTGAGTCAGACTCTTGGGTTTGCTGAAGAGATGCTTGTTGTTCCATCTCCTTTTGGTTCTTTCTCCTCCTTGAGTAGGTAATCAATTCATCACTCTTTTTTGATTGAATAGTGTCCAGATTTTGAGCTGTGTCCAGATTTTGAGGTGGATTGTTGGCTTGATCTTGAGTAGGAGGTTCTAGGAAGTAAGAAGACTCAAGGAAGAGATTTTGAGGAGGAAGTGATTCATGATTTAGTGATGGGCAAGTTTGGTCAGAATTAGGAGAGACATGAGGTGATTCTTCAATATCCCAAAGCTGATATTCTAGGATAAAATTAGTCTCCCCCTGAATATCAGATTTGGGGAAATAAGGTTGTTGCTCAAAGAAGGTGACATTCATGGAGTGATAGAATTGTTTAGTAACCGGTGAGTAGCATTTATATCCTTTTTGAGTTGGAGAGTACCCAAGGAAAATACATTTATGAGCTCTAGGATCAAGTTTGTCCCGGTGTTGTTGATGGACATGGATAAAAGCTGAACACCCGAAAACTTTGAATGGGATGGTGGAGATGAGACGAGTAGTGGGAAAGGACTAAAGAAGAATTTGACAGGGAGTTTGGAAGTTAAGAATCCGAGATGGCATCCTATTTATGAGGTATGCAGCAGTAAGGATGGCTTCACCCCAGAAATATTTTGGTACGTGGGTAGAGAACATAAGAGACCGAGCCACATCAAGAAGATGCCGGTTTTTTCTTTCGGCAATACCATTTTGCTGAGAAGGGTTAACACAGGAACTTTGGTGAACAATATCATGACTCATGAGATAATCATTAAGGCTGGAATTGAAATACTCTTTGGCATTGTCAGTTTTCAGAATTTGAATTTTTGCTTGGAATTGTGTTTGGATCATGGTATTGAAGGTTTTGAAGATTTGGTTTGCCTCAGATTTTTCTTTCATGAGGAATACCCATGTGAGTCTAGTGTGATCATCAATAAATGAAATGAACCAGCGAGAACCAGTAACATTTTTTATCCTAGAAGGGCCCCATATATCACTATGAATCATGGAAAAAGGTTGAGATGCTTTGTAGGATCTGCTAGGATAAGAATTGCGAATATGTTTAGAGAATTGACAGATCTCACATTGAAATTCATTTGGATTTTTACTATGGAATAATGAAGGAAACAACTTCTCAAGATACAAGAAATTTGGATGACCTAACCTATAGTGCCATAACATAATTGCACTATCATTATTAGACTGACTCACAGACAAAGAAACAGGACTACTGGACACTGAACAATCTGATTGATGAATTGCTCCTTGAGGAGGATCATTAACCTCTAGAAGATAGAGCCCCGAACACATCTTAGCACTGCCAATCATCTTCCCCGAGACCAAGACCTGAAATACACACAGATTTGAGCCAAATTTAGTAACACAGTTGAGATCCCGAGTGAGTTTACTAATGGACAGTAAATTGCAATTTAATTTTGGTACAAGTAGAACGGAATCAAGAGTGATGTTCTCTGAAATTTGAACCGAGCCTGTACCAGCCACCTTTGAGAGTGACCCATCAGCTATTCGCACAGTTAAATTTTTATAGCATGGGGTGTAAGTTGAAAACAGCTTCTCATCTCCAGTCATATGATCAGAAGCTCCTGAGTCTACAATCCATGGACTGAGCCTCTCCTTGTTAGCATTTAGAGCACTTAAAAAATTACCTTTTTGTGCCAGGGATCCAGTACCAACCACAGTGGGAGCTGGTGCAGACAAGGATTGGCTGAACATTTTCTACAAGATCTCTATCTGTTCCTTGCTGAAGGGAGTTGGTTCGGGTGGAGGTTGTTCATCCATGGAAGCAAGGTTGCCTCGTCCTTCTTTGTCATTGGCAAACCGGGAAGGCCTCCAATCTGCTGGTTTGCCGTGAATCTTCCAGCAGTTGTCCTTGGTGTGACCAGGACGTCGACAATGATCACACCATGGTCGCCCTTTCTTTGGTCTGTGATCATTGTTGTTGTTGGATGGATTCCCTCTCACCACAAGTGCTGAACTCTCAGGATTTGTCACAGAATCTTGAGATCCCATCATGATCTTCTTTCGACTTTCCTCTCTTCGAACTTCTGAAAAAGCTTCTCGGATATTTGGTAGTGGTTTGGATCCTAAAATTCTTCCTCATACTTCATCAAGGTTCTTATTTAATCCAATCAGAAATTTATATATTCTTTTCCGTTCAATTATTTGTCTATACCTGATTCCATCATTCGGACAGCTGCAATTGTGCTCCTCGAATAAGTCTAGCTGCTGCCAATACCGATTGAGAGTGTTGAAGTATTGAGTCACTGTTAATTCTCCTTGGCGGAAGTCATGAAGAACACTTTCCACCTCGAATAATTCCGATGTATTCTCATTATCAGAATATATTTCCTTGGCAGAATCCCAAATCTCCTTTGTTGTTCCATAGAGAAGAAAGTTTTCTCCAATGTCATTTGTCATGGAATTAATGAGCCATGACATGACCATATTATTCTCGGCATTCCAGACTTTGAACTTTTCATCCGTCTTGTTTGGTTTGGCAGCATCTCCTGTGAGATAATCATCTTTGCCCTTTCTGCATATAAACATCATTACGGAATGGGACCATTGGAGATAGTTGTTCCCATTCAGTTTGTGTCCTGTAATGGACATGAGGTTACTATCATTGTTGGAAGCCATGGCTTCCTGATTGAAGGTGATTTGGGAAACGGTAGCTCTTGAATCACGTTTCCCGTATTTGGTCATATGAGGGAATTAGGGTTCAGAGATTGCTCTGATACCATCTTGTTTGTGGAAGGAAAGAGTAATATTCCACTATTCCGAAAATAAGGATACAGGCCCCTCTTTAAATAGATGATAATGCTCATCTATTTTAGGGATATTTACAGCTAATCTAGAAAGGAAATCAGAACTACCTAAAACTGAAAGCTATAAAACAGGAAACTAATATCTACAGATTTGGTAACAGACTACCAAATCTCCTAAAAACATGGGATAAGAAAAACTGATCTGTTAGCTGTAGATCTCCTAGATATTAGCCCCTAATATTGCTAACAGATCCTCAAACATAAATCTCTCTATAATTCTACACATATGTTAACAAAAAGCCAAGACACGACCCTTACTTTATAGGCTAACATGTAACACATCAAAAATACCTTTTGGTCAAAGTATAAGCAGTTTAATCAATTTAAGGACGACAACCGAACCCAGGATGGGAACTAAATAGGGCAACTGGTGAAAGATGGTTCAAAGAGAACAATTTTTTTATTTTACTTATGAAAGAAGGCGTAGCCAAAGTACAGTGGAAGTATACAAAGAAAACACACCTAACAACAGCTAAGTACTAGAAATGGTAAAAGTAAATTATGAAAACTAGCCCCATTACAATCAATGACAGAAGCTCAAGATAATAATGTGCTCAAAAAGAATCTCTCAAGCTCATCCAAGGAATACTCCCGATCTTTAAAGCACTTCATCGAAATGGTTAATCATACATGTGAACTTGCACTCCAATGAAAAGAGCCATCAAGAAAGTATCGATTAAAAGACACAGAACAACACAAATGGAGATTTTTAAAATGCATATATAATTGCAACCTCTGTTATCAAGCAGATGATGACAACACGAGATGTGAATTTGGCTCAGTTGGAAGGTGAGAGGTGGTTGAAGGTGGAATCTAAAACTTTCGTTTTTATGAAAAAAGGTGGTAATAGTTATTGTATATCTGATCGTAGTAAAATGATGTCTAAGTTCATGCATCTAGGTGAGGCAGCAATTTTGTGGGTGGCTAAGGGAATAGAGGATTGTTTAGAACTTAACTGTCATGAAAGATTCTTCAGAGAGCTAAGGATGGGTAATAGAGTTATCTTCATCCAACATCATATTAACAGAAGGGGCAGCTTTCCGCAACTCTCAGAATTCTGGAATGGAAAGAGGAAATGTTTGTTGGTGATTCCGGAAGGCACAATGGCATTGGATGGAAAGGTTTTCTACAATCCATTCAAAGCGTTACTGGGTCCAAAACCACTATTCTGAAGCATGCAAATAGATGAGAATTTGTTGAAGGAAAGACAGTGGGAAGGCCTTCTGCAGTCAAAGGTGCCTTGTCCGTTGCGGTGTTGAGGTCACTGGCGGGTAGCACTGCCAAGATTAGCTCCGCGGAAAAAGGAAAGGGTAAGGCACTTGTAGAAGATAGGTTGTTAGGCAACATTGGGAGAAGTGCTCAATTGACGAGAGTTATAGAGTATGTGAGAGATCTGATGATTTAAGTGGACAAGGGGCTGGAACTAGTCGTGGGTTTCAGTGGTGGGTCGAAAACAGACGAGGGAGGGCAGGGGGTAGATCCTATGGGTTTAGAGGCCTCAAGTGCGCCAACAAAGGGTGTTTCAACGCCATCTCAGATAGGGTTGTTGGACACCGGTATCGCTGTCCATGTCAATGTCACTCAGGACATCGGTAGCTTGTTGTCTATGCCTCTTAGGAAGCAGTAGGCCCTCACTCACCAGTTGCAAATGGGGTTGGTATTTTTTTTCCAGGGTTCACTTTCAGTTGAAGATGGGGGTCCCTTTAAGGTCTTGAGTACTTTGGAAGAAACAGATGAGCCCCTTTTAGCAGATGAAAATAGGGTAATAGAAGGTAGTGCTTCCCCTACCTGTTCTATGCCTCCTGAGGGTGCAATCGGGTTTAACAAAGTGGCACTGAAAGGATTGTCGGGAGATGGTGCACATACAAGCAATGTCCTCGTCGATGAAGGGGAGGAACCTTTAATGGTGACAGAATCTCGAGATTTGTCATCGGTGCCTTGTGTGGAGGAATGTCTAGAGTCGGAACGGTTGCATACTGTGTCTGGGGATAATGTTGTTTCCCTAGCTTCTCTTCCTCCAATAAACGATATAACGGATTCACCTTTGGATTGGGGTCTAAACAAAGTTAATGAGTTTCAGCATATCGTGGGGATTTCACATGGAGGATATGAAGGCCAATTTAAAGCACTACTCACTGCGATTGAGGCGAGCCACACGCGTGAAACCAAATTAAGCTTCAAAAAAGTAGAGAGTTAAAGCATCTGTCTTGGGCAATCAACTGCGATGCTAAGAGTGGTAGCTCAAGTCGAGGGAAGACTAAAGGGAGGGCTTTATGAAGACGTTCCCGTAGAAGGAGTTTCGGGTAGAGTATTAGTTTTACGAGAAACAAAGGGTTGGGGTTGGGGAGGTGTGTTCCATTCCAATTCGGGCTTGATGTATTTTGAGTTTTTCACGGGCTTTTTGGGTTATTAGAGGCTCTCTATTATGGGCTGGATGTTTTCTTGTATATGTCTAGTGTACTTTGTTATTCCTAATTCCTATTGATTTATATAATATTTATTACTTATTAAAAAAAAATCTAGGGATAAGTGGTCAGAATATTCTCCTAACCTCGTCAGTTATTTGCAGCATAAAAAACGTCCCATATCAATGGAACCTATTTCCAAACCTAACCATTCAACATTTTCAAAACGATGAAAACCCTTTAAGTTGCTTGATTTCATGTTATTTAAGCTTGAAAATGTGCCTCTGATCAAATAATATACTAGAGCACCAGCTCAAGTTTACAGATTCTATCATCCCAACATGAATAGAAGAAAAAGACCTTAAGAACCTTGAGAACCTTAAATCGGGCATTACTTGGAAAGTGACTGTGGAGATACCATAAAGAACCAGAAGCTCTTTGGAAGTTGGTGACTGAGAGTAAGTATGGTGGATAATGGGGTGGATGGTGTACCAATGAAGTGAGAGGGGTTTATGGAGTGGGGTTGTTGAAACATATCATACAAGGATGTGGGGTCTTTTCTCGTTACACCAGATTTCATTTAGGAAATGGGGTCAGGATCAAATTCTGGTATGACATTTGGTGTGGTAATTGTGCTCTTAAGGATTTATTTCCGAAACTTTTCAGGTTTGCAAGTGCCAAAAATGTTTCAGTGGCAGAAGTCATGGTGATAGCGGGGGAACGAATCCAATGGAACACCAATTTTAGCAGCATTTTGTACTCAACCAAACCAAGTATCCAGCATGGTGATTTATTGTGGTGGATACCTACAGGTAAAGGCATGTTTTGGTTCGCTCATTTTATAAGTATCTATCACAAGAGCCTTATATTCAGTTCCCATGGAAAAGGCTTTGGAAACACAAGACGCATCTTAAAGCAGCATTTTTTGTGTGGAGTCGTGGACCAATTCCTTGAGTAAGATTCTCACAACGAATAATCTAAGAAAACGAAGGGTGATCATCGTAGATTAGTGTTGCATGTGTAGGAAGGAGGGTGAATCTGTGGACTATCTTCTACTGCACTGTAGTAGCGCGAGGGTTATGGAATGAGGGTTTTTGTAGACTAGACTTTGGTTGGGTTATGCCAGAGACAGTAGTGGCGGTCATGGCTAGCTGGACAGCCTTAAGAGGCAACAATCAGATTAAGGCTATATGGAAGATGATTCCTATTTACATATGTGGTGTGTGTGGCAGGAGCGCAATGAACAGACGTTCGAGGACAAAGAGAGATCGATGGAGGAGTTAAAAGCTTTCTTTTTTAGAACTTTTTGTACTTGGGCCATTGCCGTTAATTTTAATGGCCAAGATTTTCATGATTCCCTTGTTTCTATTGCTCCTACGTAGCTAGGGCATTCTTTGTACTGAACATGGCTTTTGCCTATTCTTTAATTAATATACCTTGTTTACTTAAAAAAAAAAAAAAAGTGAATAAAGTATTCTTAAAAGCATTCCTGACATCTTCATGCTTGACTTTATTTGATACCTTTATTGAAATCCAAGTAATAAAAAGAGCATACCTCCTGTATAATACAAGACAACAGAAACAGAAACCAAAAATAGGAAAGAACAGAAAAATGGTTTTCCCTCATAATTACCTTTTCTTCCCCAGCAGCAAGGACAAAGTCACCGTCTTCCTACATAATTTGAGACACAGGTCAGTAAAGTGGCTTGCATAAAAAGGCCTTACCGATTTATGAAAGATTCATATTGAAATAACAAAACAACAAACAAAAAACATAGGAAATAAAAAGAATGGGTGCAGAAACAAGTACTGTCTATCACCATGAATAAATGCAAGTGAAAATGCAAAATACACAATGACACATTGACACAAACACACCCGACTTAGAAAAAAGATCTTCCATATTGCATTAAACATATATTTTTTTTTTTGATAAGTCATATTGCATTAAACATATAGATTCAATTAGCAAGCTCCTGCAAGGTAATGATAATCAGAGCTAGAATTGTGAATTCAAGTGAATCATGCCCAAACTTCAAGGTCAGTAAAATCTAATGAATTCTATTTGCAAAACATAATTCTCAGAAAAAAAAATGCTGCAAAACAATTTAAAAATAAGAGGGAAAAAACTGAGATACAAAAATTGTACTCGTACCTGTTCATCACTAAAATCATATAGCATATGAGCTTTGGCAGACTCCCTAGAAACTAACGATAGATTACTAGCTTGAAGTTTCTCAATTTCCAACAGACAGTTTTCTGTAACAGATAAGTCACCGTTACTTTCAGCCTGTAATCAGAAAAGAAGTGTTATATTGAGGTCTTATCTTGCTCCACAATTCACTAATCACAACAAAAAACACATACAACTTACACAACGACGATCAGTGGCTATGATTGAGTTGCTTGCGTCAATATCATTGACAACAGAAAGATCATTTCCTTCGCCTGCAGCATATTCAAACACGACCACATTAGAAACAAACACATATTTCAGAAAGACAGCAGGGAAAATTAACTCCTTACCCTTTTCATGGTCTTCCCCCATGAATGTTAGTTTACCACCATCCCCATTCATTTCTGGAGTACTTTCTCTGCTAAGTGGTTCAGCCCCATCTTCACCATTTTCTGGACTACTTTCTCTGCTCACTGAGCATGCTCATATTGATTAAAATTAATTGCAAGCTAAATCCAAAATGAAATATGTCCACTTAACCAACACAAGATAGAGATAGATATCCTACCACAACTTATGTTTTGCACATAACCGCTCTTACACGGTATATCTCAATGATTTGCATGGTGTGAAACATATATAACATGGGGGATAGAGCAAAAAACTAGTGCAATGCAAACACAGAGTCCATGAATTTGGGTGACAAAACCTAAAAGCCAGCCACCCAACACCAAGAACATGTCTTATATAGGGCTTGGGAAGATTAGGAGAAGGGGGGACGTGGGAAGGCAAGTCAGATACTATTAGTTAGGTCTGCTTAAAACTGCAGTCTCTCTATCAGCAAACCCAAGCAGACTATTAAGCATAATGAAAATTGTGGTCGTTATGATAATTCACCTTTCCTCATAGCATAATGTTTGAGTAGCTCCTCAAGTGGAAGATCCATTTCGTTGTGTAAAGCTGCCAATTCTTCTTTTCTTTCTTCTTCGGTTATAAGGGCCTCATCTTCCTCAATTGTGTGCTCATCATCTTCCTAAAACAGAAACATTGTGTAGAAAATAATTCTAAGAATGTGAAAACTAGAACACCAACACAGGTCAAAGGGTATCAAGGATACAACCATGGAAACCAGAAAAGGTGCAAAACTGCAACTGTATCCAGTCTTTCAAGACTATAATTAAACATAAAGTACAATGCAGACTTGTGTGCAATTAAAGCCCTATATTTGAGATTTTACAAATGCAAGACATCTCAAAAAATTATAAATTGAAGTATTAACCACACAAATGAAATCTGATGTGACTATAAATTATAATTTTCAGCCAAGAAAAAGCTAAATATCATTTTGGCTCCTTATTTTGGTCAACATCTATCTAGTTTTTCCCCTTTTCCATTAAGGTTTTATATCAAGGTTTTAAAAGCTAAGGGAGATCCACGAGCTAGAAAGGTTACAAGAGTCTAGGACCTTAACAAAGAAGGAATCAGCCCAAAAACTAGTGCTGGTTGCAAATCTCGAGCGTATCATTCTATTAGAAGAGACATCGTGGCGGCAGAAGTTGAGAGCGTTATAGTTGAAGGAAGGGGATCGAAGCACTAAGTTTTCCATAGGGTAGCCAATTCTCAGAGGAGATACCATAATATTGAGATGTTGAAGATTGATGGGGTAGTGTTAAGGATGAGCAGAGGATTAACAACCATGTAGTTGGTTTCTTTGAACAGCTACTTACTGAGCAGGTGGGTTGGCGGCCTAAGCTTGATGGGCGGGTCTTTGACTCCATTGGGCCAATGGATGGTAGCCGTTGGGAGAGGCCTTTTTGAGGAGATCGAGATTTTCGAAGTGGTGAGAAAAATGGCTAAAGACAAAGCTCCGGGTCCTGATGGGTTTTCTATGGATTTCTTTCAAACATGCTGGGATGTATTAAAGGAAGATCTCGTGAAGGTGTTCCAGGAGTTTTACTAGGCTGGAAAATTTGCGAAAAGCCTAAACGCCACTTTTCTTACTTTGATTCCGAAGATAGTTGGGGCTTCAGAGATTAGGGAATTCCAACCTATTAGACTAGTAAATGGGGTTTATAAGATTCTCTCTGAGGTTCTTGCAAATCGCCTTAGAGAGGTCGTGGGAAAGACAATCTCAAAGCCCGAAAATGATTTCGTAAAGGATAGATAGATTTTAGATGCAGTTCTTATTGCAAATAAATGTCTGGACAGTAGACTGAAAGCTAGCACTGTAGGGATCAAATGCAAGTTAAACATGGAGAAGGCTTATGACCATGTTAATTGGGACTTCTTGCTTGACCTTCTTGGGAGGTGTGGTTTTGAGGAAAGATGGCGTTCATGGATCCATTGGTGTATATCTATGGCGAAATTTTCAATTTTGATAAATGAAAGCCCAACTGGATTCTTCAATAGCACTTGTGGTCTTAGACAAGGAGATCCGCTGTCCCCACTACTCTTTGTTATTGTGATGAAGGCTTTGAGCAGAATGATCTCAACCCTAGTTAACAATGGGCGTGTGACCGGTTATTCAATTGGATCCTCGGGTAGGAGACTTATTAATATTTCTCATTTATTGTTTGCAGATGACACTCTTATATTCTGTGAGGCTGATCATAATCAAGTCTGAATATTCAAGGCCCTTTTACTTTGCTTTGAAGCAATTTCAGGGTTGAAAGTAAACCTGGTCAAATAAGAGATGGTGCCTATTGGAAGTGTGCAGCGTATAAGACACTTGGCTAATACTCTGGGGTGAAAGATCTCTGCACTTCCTATGACATATCTTGGACTTCCGTTGGGGGCCGCCTCGAGAGCAGCCTCGGTAATGGATACAGTGATTGAGAAGGTAGAGCGTCATTTAGCATGTTGGAAGAGAATGTACCTGTCAAGAGGGGGTAGGATTACCTTAATCAAGAGCACCTTATCTAATCTACCAACCTATTTTTTGTCTCTGTTCCCTATTTCAGTAAGTGTGGCACTTCGTATTACAAAACTACAGCGGGAATTTTCGTGGGGTGGATTAGGTGATTCCACCTAGTTAGGTGGGAGAAGATGTGTAGTCCTCTCTCTAATGGTGGTTTGGGCATTAGAAATTTGAGATTCTTTAATCGGGCGCTACTCGGAAAATGGTTGTGGAGATACCATAAAGAACTAGAAGCCCTATGAAAGTTGGTGATTGAGAGCAAATATGGTGGCCTTTGGGGGGGATGGTGTACCAACGAGGTGAGGGGGGCATATAGAGTAGGATTGTGGAAACATATAACAAGAGAATGGGAGGTCTTCTCTTGTCACACAAGGTTTCGCCTAGGAGAAGGGGTCAAGATCAAAGTCTGGTATGATACTTGGTGTGGTAACTGTGCTCTAAAGGATCAATTCCTTGCTCTCTTCAAGGTCGCAAGTGCTAAAGAGGCTTCAATGGCAGATGTCATAGTGATAGTGGGGGAACAAATCCAATGGAACATCAACTTTAGCCGGGCGGCACACGATTGGGAAATGGACAGTTTTGTAACCTTTTTCAGCCTCTTGTACTCACACAAACCGAGCAACCAGCATGATTTATTGTGGTGGCTTCCTACAGGTAAAGGAAGTTTCCTTGGAAAAGGCTTTGGAGACATAAGTCGCCTCTCAAAGCAGCTTTTTTTGTGTGAACCGCTTCCTTGGGTAAGATCCTCACAACGGATAATTTGAGGAAAAGAATGGTGATCATCACAGATTGGTGTTGCATGTGTAGGAATGGGGGTGAATTTGTGGATCATCTTCTACTACACTGTGAGGTAGCTCGAGGGTTATGGAACGAGGTATTTAGTAAACTAGACTTGGGTTGAGTTATGCCTGAGACAGTAGTGGCGGTCTTGGCTAATTGGATAGATCTAAGAGGCAATCAACAGATCAAGGTTGTATGGAAGATGATCCCTATTTGCATCATGTGGTGTGTGTGGCAGGAGCGCAATGAACGGACGTTCGAGGACAAAGAGAGATCTTTGGAGGAACTCAAAGCTTTCTTTTTTAGAACTCTTTGTACTTGGGTCATTGCCATTAATTTTAATGGTCAAACGGGAATTACGTAAATTTTACTCTCCGTACACTTTCCTTCCGTGATATTTAGCTTCATTCAGTTGCTTTAGTTTGGGTAGTTAACGACGGTTCTCACAGCGGCGTGTTATTGGATTCTTCTTGTACGCCATGCAGTGGTGTAGGGAGGTAGTTATCGATTCAAAATGCTTCACTCTGGTAAAGGAGGGGGGCAGGGTGGTTATCACAGAAAAGACTTGGAGGTTGGTGACAAAGATAGCCCTGGGTCCTTCAGCGGTGCAGTGGCTGGCTAAGGCCATAGAGGTGTGCTCAAAAGAAGAACAAAAGGATTTCTACACCTCAAAAAGGGAAGGCAGCAGTAGTTTTATTGTCCAACGGTGCTCAAACTCGAGAGGTCGTTATCTGGCAATGGTAGAGTATGGAGTGGGAGGGAGGAGGAACTTCATATTCATATCTAAGGAAGAGGGAAATGGTTGGAAAAAGATGGGGGAGGCGTTATGGGATCTCTTCGATGAAAAGAGAAAAGTGCACAGTGACGACAATCGGAAGAGGACGATGGTCAAGCAGTGGTTGGCGCAGCCACAGCCTATGTCCTACAAGGAGGCACGGAGGCACTGAGGGTGGAGCAACCACAGGCACAGTGGACTAAAAAGGACGGCATGCTCATACAAAAGGGTATGGCTATGGGTTAGACCCCTGACAGAGAGACATCTCCGGTACAGTGTCAAGGTAGTAGTAGACAGGTAGGTGGCGTGACTGACGGGGAAATGATGAAACTGTTATGGGAAGCAAAATCGCAAATTGTAGACCTGCAAATGAAAATAGAGTACTTAATAAAAAAGGAAATGGGGCAGGCCTATAATGGGCCGGGTGTGGGCCTGGAGGGGGGGGGGACTATGTGGCTCTAAGGCCTCTAAATCGTGACAACAATGGGCCTACGGGTAAAGGCCCTTTCAGGAAGTTTAATGAACCGGTTTCAAATCATGCACCGTTAGCACCAAATAGCTGGAGGATCCGTAACCCGAGATCCGACCCTTCTACGTCGGCAGCAGAGAAAACAATGTCAACCCAAGCTCAGGCCGAACAGATAACGACGGCGAAACATGGGCCGGTAACACATACATCGCCGAAGAGGAGTGTGGAACAGATTCTGCCGTTACGCATGGAGGAAACCGAGGATATCCAGCCCCCAATGGTGCTTTTCCCGGATATTTACGCACAGACCTCACCGATATTTAACACGGTGTAGATCTTTTCTCAAACGGAGGTCCATGGTACAGAGCGTGAACACCTAGACCTATTTTCAGAGTACGGGATCGAAAGGATTCAGGAGATCGTGGAGGAAAAGGAAGAAAATCAGCTCCCTAGAGCTTTTCCACTTGCTGTGGGCGGACAGAATCCATCGAACACCATAAGGGAGGTTCCTGGTTCTCAAAGCAATGAATTAATAATGGTCCCTGACTCTCAAGAGTTAAACCAACCGATCACCTTAAGGGAGGTACCTGGTATTTCATCTGAAACCATATCAGATGGAATGGAGACAATGAATACAATGGTGGAATGGGAAGGCCATAATCATTGTGAAGGGCAGGGGGACAAGAGTCCATTCCCTTTAGACTGTCTTTTACCAAATGAGTGTGAGATGTCGGATTGGGTATTCAATAAGGTCAAAGATATTCAACATATAGTGGGCATGAAGTGTGTGGGCTATGAAGAACAGTTTCTGGCTCTTCTCATGGCCATTGAGGTGGGTCACTCGCATTCTAAGAATAAAAGAGCCAAGAAACGAATGGAGCTTAAGAGATTGGACTGGTCGCTGAATGAGGGTAGTTCAAGCCGTGATCGGGCCAAAGGGAAGGGTACATTTGTTTCTTTATGAAGTCAAAAATAGTGTCTTGGAATTTTCAGGGGCTAAATGAGTATAATAAGCACTCTCGCATAAAAAACTTGCTACGGGAATGGTGGGCGGATATTGTATGTCTACAAGAGACCAAATTGAAACTGATAACCAGAAAAATAGTGAGAAGTGTGTGGCATTGTCCATACGTAGATTGGGTCTATTTGGCATTGAATGGGGCTTCTGGGAGTATTCTTGTGATGTGGGACAAAAGGGTGATGATGAAGAGGGAGGAGTTCATAGGGGACTATACGGTGGCCGTTTCTCTTAAGATGGTGGAGGATAACTTTTTGTAGGCTTTTGCAAGAATATATGGACCGAATGTTGACAACATCAGACATCAGCTCTGGGAAGAACTTGCGGGGATACACAGCTGGTGGGACCTCCCGTGGTGCATAGACGGGGATTTTAACATCATAAGGTTTCCCAGTGAAAGATCAGGTGATAGTCGTCTACGCCCAGCCATGATAGATTTCATTGCATCTTTGATTTGAACTTGGTGGATCTACCACTTATCAGTGGCCCATTTACTTGGTTCAATAGCCAGACGTGGTCACGGTTGGATAGATTCTTAATATTGCTAGAGTGGGAATGTCAGCATCCAAAGGTTTGTCAGAGGAGATTGTTGCGTCTATGCTCAGATCACTTTCCAATTTTACTGGATGGCGGAGGTATTCAAAGTGGGCGTCGTTACTTCTAGTTTGAAAACATGTGGCTTAAAAGCGAGGGTTTTGTAGAAAGGGTAAGGCATTGGTGGTCTTCTTATCAGTTTAATGGTACTCTCTCTCATATACTTGCAGGCAAACTAAAGGCTTTAAAGGAAGATTTAAAGCTTTGGAATACCCAATCTTTTGGTGATTTAGGGGAGCAAAAGAAAAACATGATGGGAGAGTTACAGGTTCTTGAAAGGATCAATGAAGGTCGATCTCTTACCGCAGAGGAAAGATCAAGAAAGGCATAATTGACTTCAGAGTTGGAAAGGGTATTATCTTTTGAAGAGATATCTTGGTGACAGAAGTCAAGAGCTTTGTAGCTGAAAGAAAGGAACCGAAGTACAAAATTTTTCCATAGTTTGGCAAACTCTCATAGGAGGAATAATACCATTGAGATGTTGAATATCAATGGTAGAGAGTGCACTGAGGCCCCAGTGATACGGGAACATGTGCTGAATTTTTTCGAACATCTATTTTCAGAAAGAGAGGGATGGAGGCCAAAAGTGGATGGACTTGTATTTGATTCCATTGAGCCACAGACCGGGGCATGGTTGGAGAGAGCGTTCGAGGAAGAGGAGATTAATGAAGTGATCAGATGAATGGGGAAAGACAAAGCGCCAGGACCAGACGGCTTTTCGATGGGGTTCTTCCATACCTGTTGGGAGGTGATAAAAGAGGATATATTGAATGTCTTCCAGAAATTATTCTCGTCTGGGAAATTTAAGAAAAGTTTGAATACGACTTTATTGCATTAATTCCAAAAAAGACCGAGGCTATGGAAGTGAAGGATTTTAGGCCCGTTAGCCTCATTAACGGGGTTTATAAAATTATTTCAAAGGTACTAGCAAACAAGTTGGGGGTGGCCATGGGTAAGATAATCTCAAAGCCACAAAATGCCTTTGTTAGGGGTCGTCAAATTCTGGATTCAGTATTAATAGCCAATGAATGTTTGGATAGTAGACTAAAATCTGGTATTGCAGGGATTATTTGTAAGTTAGACATGGAAAAGGCATATAACCATGTAAATTGGGACTTTCTTATCTATCTACTGATGAGGTGCGGTTTTGAGGAAAAATGGTGTAAGTGGATCAGATGGTGCATTTCAACAGCAAGATTTTCAGTTCTGATTAATGGCAGTCCAAAAGGTTTTTTCAATAGCTCAAGAGGTTTAAGACAATGGGATCCGTTGTCCCCACTTCTCTTTGTTATCATCATGAAGGCCCTGAGTAGGATGTTAATGGCTCTAGTTACCAATGGGCTACTGGCTGGTTTTTCAATGGGTGATCTGAATGGGGGCCTTATCTCGATCTCTCACTTACTTTTTGTAGATGACACTTTAATTTTCTGTGAGGCTGAACAAGAACAACTTAGGACTCTGAAAGCGCTATTGTTATGCTTTGAAGTAGCATCAGGTTTGAGAGTAAATTTTGATAAATCAGAATTAGTTCCAGTTGGGAATGTTAGTAGATCTCAATAGTTGGCTAGCACATTGGGGTGTAAGGTAGCCGCTCTTCCTATGACTTATCTAGGTTTACCGCTGGGGGCGGCGTCACGAGCCATTGCTATCTAGGATCCAGTTATCGAGAAAATAGAGAGAAGATTGGCTGGATGGAAGATATTGTACTTGTCGAAAGGAGGCCGAGTGACCCTGATAAGGAGTACTCTTTCTAACTTACCCACTTATTTTCTGTCTCTATTTCCAATTCCAGCTTCTGTGGCGGCACGAATCTAAAAGTTGTACCGTGATTTCCTTTGGAGTGGTTTGGGGAATGAATTTAAGTTTCACCTAATCAGCTAGGATAAGGTTTGCAGACCAATTTCTTCAAGTGGATTGGGAATAAAGAATTTGAGAACTTTCAATCGGGCACTTCTAGGGAAATGGTTTTGGAGATATAATATGGAGCCGAAAGCTTTATGGAAATTAGTAGTTGATACTAAATATAGCAGCCTATGGGGGGGCTGGTGTACTAGAGAGGGGAATGGATCGTATGAAGTGGGGATTTGGAAGCAAATAAGAAGAGGATGGGGGATGTTTGCCAACCAAACTAAACTTTTGGTGGGGGAGGGCACACCTATAAGTTTTTGGAGGGACATCTGGTGTGGGGAGGAGGCACTAAAGGACTCTTTTTCATCTGTATATCGAGTGGCTTGCAATCAAGAAGCTTCGGTGGCGGACCTGTTGGTTCGCTCAGGGGATCAAGTTCACTGGAACGTCACTTTCTGTAGAGCAGCACATGATTGGAACAGTTTCGCGGATTTTTTCAACCTAGTGTACTCTATGAAGCCAAATGGATTGCATGAAGATAAGCTGTGGTGGAAACCTACGAGTAAGGGTATTTTCTCGGTTCGCTGGTATTATAAGGCCCTTACATCTATACCAAATGCTCCATTTCCATGGAGAAGATTGTGGAGAAATAAAGTGCCGCCCAAAACACTTTTCTTCATATGAACAGCAGCCCTGGGTAAGATTCTGATTACCGATAATCTGCGGAAGCGTCGGGTAATCATTACTGATTGGTGTTGTATGTGTAAGAAAGCTGGTGAGTCAGTGAAACATCTGCTGCTACATTGTGAGACAACTAGAGCCTTGTGGTGTGAAGTATTCAGTCAAGTAGGGCTAAATTGGGTGATGCCAAAGTCAGTAGTTGATTTATTAGCCAGCTAGGCGATGCCGAGGGGAGATCTACAAATCAAAGCTGTGTGGAAGATGGTACTTATCTGCATTATGTGGTGTATTTGGCAAGAGCGGAATGAGCGAATATTCGAAGATAAGGAGCGGACAACGGAGGAGCTTCGTATCTTATTTTTCAGCACTTTATTCCTGTGGTCGCTAGCTATAGACTTTAATGGCCTAAATGTACATGATTTTCTAGCGACTACTATAGCCACCTAGATAGGTCTTACCTCTTGTATACCTTCTTGTGTACTTGGGCTTTACCTTTTTATTAATACTACCGTTTACTTATCAAAAAAAAAATTTAATGGTCAAGATTTCCATGATTTTCTTGTATCTATTGCCCCTACGTAGCTAGGGCATTCTTTGTACTGAACATGGCTTTTGCCTATTCTTTTAATTAATATACTTTGATTTACTTATTAAAAAAAATGATACTATGCAAATATCCATAATTCCAAACTGTTACTTCAGCAGCTTCATTAAACAGGCAGACACGGGACCATGAGAATCAAAGCCAAATTTCATTTGTCTGCAGTACTTTCCTATCCTATATTTTCACACCATACTTATAAAAAGTATATATTTTTTCACACCAACTTCCGATACAGGCTTAAGAGCATCAAACAATTTTATCTAACAGAAGGAAAATTATCTCACACTTTTACTCCACCAAGAAGACAAAAAAAAATATATGATAAGACTTCAGCTACTGCCTGCTGACATAGGTACCAAATAGCACTAAACACTCTACTATTCTGCTTGAGAACAACATCATACGTGATGTATGTTGGTCCAATTACTTTTCAGTTGGATGAAATCAACAAGTGGAGTAAGGGACAAAGGCATAAGACTTCCCAACAAAAATTTGTATATCAGTCATAAGTTACCAGAAAAATGTCAATAAACTCAAGATATTAAAGCCAATCAACAAGTGATGGTGAAGAGACAACAACAAAAGCATACCGACTCATCTTCGGATTGTCTATCGTAATCTTCATCCATACCTGCAGTATTTGATTGAGATCCTATCGAAACATGTTAATTATATTGTTGATTTAAAAAATATTCTTTTGAGGATTAGGTAAAAAAAAATGAAACCATAATTTCCTACTCACCAAAATCAAATTCTGGAGATTCATTAGCATCATTTGCATCCACTTCTTTGTTAATAATCACTTGATCTTGTGTCGTACATTGTTGCACTGGTTTATCTACAAGATTTTCTGCTAACATTGTTGAGTACCTGAAAATATCCACCACAAGAATGTCATTTCACCTCACCTGTGGATGTATAACAAGAAATTTTTCACAAGTGGTATCCAACGTATAACAAAGATTTTGAGACGAACTCATTGAACAACAAAACAAGAAAAGGTTCTACCTCTCAGTTTGCCCCAAAAGAAACTCAAGTTGCTTATCAAGCGCCTTTTTCTTTTTCTCATCAAGCTCCATCTGATGCTTGTAAAGCACCTGGAATTGTAAGATCATTAGTAAATATGGACAACGAAGCCCAGAAGGAATCACAATAAGCCTTGAAGAATAAATATCAGATAAATTTACCAGCTTTTCTATTTTAATCCAGAATTTCCTCACATCCTTCGAAATATTAAGGGCAACTTTTCTCAACCGCTGCTCCTCTTCCTGTTTAAAATTTTTGTTTGTTGTGATACACCCATTATCATCATATCACCATATCTTGTGCAAAATGAAATAATTCTGTCTACCAATGGTCATGCAATAAAAGATACATCAACATGAGGAAGCAAAAAACCCAACCTTCATTTTCTTTTCTCCCCTAGTAGCCTGATCTAACATGCCCTTGCTCGCTCTTAAAGCAACCCTCTTTGCTTGCGTCAATTTCCATTTTCTCTCCGACTCAAAGTCCTGCCAACAACTAATTTAATGACTAATGAGCAGGGAAGCAAGCAAAAGACCAGATTCACTTAAACGAGATCAAAAAGAAAATGAGTAGCACAATATCTTATGAAGCAAATGAGTATAGCCAAAAGGTTTCCCACATCATAAAAGGAGAAATCTTTGAGGATCCAGTCTGTTACCTTTGACAACCAAACCATCTCTTCTAAGACGTGATCCCAATGAGTTTTTGGGCGACGAGGTTCTTTCGGAGCTTCAAGTGCCTGAGGTAAAAAGGTAGAATCAAATGGACAATATTGAAAATAAAAGCAAAAATTACAGCAGTACATTCAAATTACTAGCAGTTCTCAGTACCCAAAATCTTATCACAAAGAAGCAGCAGCCCACTAAAAACTTATCCAATTTTCAGGTTTTAAATTCAACTAAAAATAAATACTCGCTATTTTTAACACATGTAACTTGTTCACAATAATCTTTCATTTTAATGCCAAATACATAAGTGAAGAGAAGTAGGAATATAAGGCCAGGATAAAAGAACATATGTGTTCAGGTTTCATATTCTTTCTATCCCACATATAGCCCTCATTTCCTCTTTGATCCCAACATTTGTCATCTCAAACAGTCTCATTCATGCCTTCTTTCGCATTATCCCACATTACATTTGGATGCAAGAATTGCAAATCTAGCTTATAAACATGCTTCCAATTTCAAGAATCAAAGTAGGAAGGTAACAACAGACATTTCAATAGACTTGATTCAAACTAGAAGAAGTGAAAGGAGGAGAAATTGAGATGTTTTATTTGCATAAATTCTTTTTTTATCGGTAAATTTGCATAAATTCCTACAGATTCACACATATATTTTTTTTTGATAAGTAAACGGTAGTATTAATAAATTCACACATATATTTCTGATGGTAAAAATGCAGTCGTGTATTTGTGGTCAAATACCCTTCCTCTTCAATGTAATCTTGCTCCTTAAAAGTTTCAAAATTGCAAAATACGATGACAATGAATAATAGAATATGTGGTGAGACTTTCAACTGAACTTTACAAGCCTACATATCCATATATTTCTTTCCAAGGAACACGTTCCATCATTTTTTTTATTTGTCTTTCAGCATAATGACAGAGCCTTCTTTTAGGATTTGCTCCTTTTTCTAACTGTTCTGTTGCCCAAACAACATTTTTCTTTTGGAAGTGTTCAACTGTATATATAGTTTCGGATCAAAATCAAATAAAAGTATAAAGTTCAAATTTTCTAGAAACTTTGTTTACACATTATGTAAAATTAACTCAAAAAAATTTAAAACTGACTTATGAAAGTGTGATCAAACAATGTATTTCTGTGGGGTTCAGGAACTTTGCAAGGGCGCCAAAAGTAAAAAATGGTGAACCTAAAATAAAATTGCACAGCTAATTAAAGTTAGTACCGCTGATACAGCAAAACAAAGCCATCCGTAGATTGATAAGAGCTTAGAAAGATATATGAAAGCTTGTGAAAACACAGCCAAAAAAATTGATGTATATGAATTGATTTGTGCCCTAAAAAAGAAGTACAAGTAACTCAGTCAACAAATAAATATTCACAAACTAACCTTTTGACGCTTAGCTCTCGTCTCGTGATCAAGTTTACACCTGGGACCTTTGGATGCCATGATTTTATTCAAATAAGATCATAGAATGGCCGAAGATCTGTGTATGACCTAGAACCAAACATCCATTGCAAATATTAGTTCAGGCACTTGCCAAAATGACAAGTCCCATGAAATATACAAGTGACAGGAAAAGTAGAAAACAAGATATTTGAGTCCAAAAAGGATGCTTCTGACTAATAGCATTCAATTTGATGGGTTTTATGCGACTTATTGTATTCAATCGGATTCAAAACATCATTTGTTCAAAGCCTATTAATTTTGATTATTGAATATTTTTTTGATAGGTTTTAGACTCTACTGGTAATAATTGAGAAAAAAACCGAGAACATTGATGCATAAAAACCAAAAACACTTGTCTGGTGAATTCCGTAATTTCTTTAGTAACACTACTGGAGACACGAATTACGTCAGTCTAAAGTTGTTGATGCTTTGTTGAGCTATCTCAAACTAAAGATCCACTTTGAAGAGTATATGGCAAATTAGCACGCACTTCCAATGCCCAAATTGAGGTTTTCACACGATTTGCAGCATGTGTCAGGCTCTCTCTCATGCAAACCCACGGTCTGGAAGCAATGAGATGAAGTTCGAATGAATATTTGAGAAATCGGTAGCATTTCTCAAAATCTCCTTAAGACGCTCAAACGATATCTAAAAAAAATTTCAAGATGCTAATAAAATGCACTGAACGCTTCATTACTAAAAGTATCAGACATGGTTCCACTAAGAAAACTGACAGACCTTGACAATACAAATGACAACGCGATAGGTATTTTGCTTCTTCGTACTAAAAACCGAAAGAGAGAGGGGAAGACCACCGAACCAAACAGCTTTATTGAGCTCAGCGAGTCGAAAGTTTGGTATTACTTAGCCCCAAAAAAATTGAATAAAAGAACAGATTTCACAAATCTGTTTCTCTAGTCCTCTGTATTTCTCGCTACTTTCCCGGAAATCAAACAGAAGGAAAACTGAAAACTGACCTGGTGGGATTTGTGAGGGTATGCTTTTCGCTTTTCGCTTTTCACCTCGTCCCAGTTATCATCGATCTTTCAACAGAAACACGTGGCGCACCATCCGCAAGTTTCCCAAAAAAGAAAATGAAAAAACGAAACAATCAAACATTACAGATAGAGAGCCACTTAGGCGGTCACCGTCGTGTTAGGGTTTTCAGGCGTGTTTAAGCGTGAGCAAGTTCCGACGAGCAACCCTCCGGGATCCGAATAAATTAAAAAATAATAATAATAATTGAGCAAAATAACTAAAGTCGCTCTTTGTCCCTTTCTTTGCTCCGAATAGATTTGTTTTTTCTCCCTCTTCCTCTTCTTTTCTTTGTTTGCTGGGGAATCTAGATAAAAACCTATCTAAGGTCGGTGTTGAATGATGCTGATCGCACGGCTGTAGTTTCTTTCCCCTCTTTGCGTATTTGAGATTCCGCTTCCGAACGCAACATGCAAACATTACAATTTACGAGGTTACGTGTTCGAATTAGATTATCAACCATTTTATGTTGGATTGTATATAAGTATTTAAATATAACTATATTTAATTTAATATTAAATATTTTATTATAAAATATATTTCATCATTAATTAATATAATTTTATATAACATATTAAATTAATAAAAATAATTTTAGAATCTATCATGTTATATTGAGACACTTTAAAAGTGAGTTTATAAATTTAATTTTATCAAATATTTCTCTTTAGGTATAATTTATGTTGTTCAAAGTTTTCACGGTAAATTCTACCCTCCTCTTTTTTTCTTTTTATTTTTTATATATCTAGAGAGAAGTGGTTTCAAACCCAAAATTTTTACTGTAGAGACTTGGGAGTTATATTTTATTCAATTAATCTAAAATCATCTCATCTCATATCTGAATCGAAACCGCACCTTAATTTTCAAGCTCTACTCAATTCTCCTTAGATTGTCCATGTTACTGCGCTAGTTCATTTTAACAAGTAGATCACCGTATTTCATTGGCATTTGCTGTGAGGTCTCATCGCTTGTGTATCGATATGATATTAAGATGTATTTGGCTTTTATACTTGTTATGATTGTGATCTGTTCACCCCTTACTCCGGCCTATATAGGGAAATAAGAATTTTATTACTATAAGCGAATTCGCTTACTGATCTACATATTAATGTTGCTGTCTTTATATTCAAAATTTAAATTAACAATATTTTTATTAAAATCTAACTTTCTAACCAATCACGTTGGATGTGTGCGCGTATTGATATGCAAAATTGCTTACAATTATATTTTTTTGAAAATAATAAAATGCAAACGAAATCAATGTTTAAAATTGTCATACCGTCGAAACCTATAAGAATTAGTCAAAATTGTAATCCATCATTTTCCATTTTTTCATTATATAATAAAAATAAAACATGAGTTTGTCTCTTAAACGGTTTATCCATAAAGATTGAGTATCTGTTTATGTAGAGTGCTGTCTCTTAGATGTTTGTATGTAAAAAATATTAGCAGCAGTGAAGTCTAGTAATACTGGTGGAGATCTAAATGATTGATATGGAAATATCCCCGTATGTATCAGGTCGTGGATATTAGTTTATTTTAATCAATGAATAAATAGTGACATTTTTTCTTAGAAAAATAGAAAAAAGTGCATTTCGATTTAAGAAGTGAAATATTTTCAAATGGGTATATTATGGTGTTCCGTTTTAAGATTAATCATATGTATAAAATAATAATTAACATAATAAATAATTGTAAAACTACCATCAATTTCATGTAGAGTAGTAAAATGGTTGTAAAATAATTGAAAAATTATCATTTTCACTGTTTATATATATAGTAATAATACATTGACAAACTTTTTTACAATTTTTATACAACCATATTTTAAGATGAGGGTATTTATGTAAATTAATTTTTATTTTTTAATAAAAAATGCTAGTATGCCGCCTAAGTATGCCCCATCATTTTGACCATTCATGTGTTTAATTTTTTTAAAAAATACTTAACGATTAAAAAAGTGGTTTTTAGTATACTAGTATTTTTTAAAAATATTTAAATATGTTAAAAAATATATAAAAAAGAAGAGAAGATAAATTAAAAAAAAAAGCTTTGTGCTAGCGAGCACGCCTAGCAGTCAAAGGTAGGTAGTATGCTAGCACTACTCTATTTTTATAAAGGAAAATGATAGACACACAACACTTTTTACAACTTTTTATACAATTATGTTTTCAGTATTTCTATATACATGCCTGTATGCGAACCATGATGATGTGGTATTTTCCACGTAAGATATTATGTAATTAAAAAAAATGAAAAAAAGAAACACAGCAGGAAGAAGAATCCCCATTCCAACTTTGAAGAAAGAGAATGCATCGGCATAGAAATCATTCAAAGAAGAAAAAAAAAATGTAGTAGCATCACTCATAATATACATCTCTCTCTCTGCAATCTCTATTTTTGATTTGGTAATCTCGTGCAGTCAATTTTATGTAGATAAATTCCAATCCTAGCCATGGGTAATCTCATTGTATCGGTGAATTTGATCTTTTATTTTCCTATTTAAAACATCTTTTTATTTGAAAATTTCAATTTGCGTCTAAAGGAAATTGTGTGTTTGTTTCTCATTTTCAATTGTAGAATTTGAGATTACCTTTGGGCCAGAACCAAGTAATGCATTGTTTGTTCCCCTTTAATTTCTGTCCCATAACTACTATGTAACTACTATCTATAGTTGCAATATACAAGCAGCGTCTAAACGAATGTACGGAAAGAAGAAAAAAAATAAAAACGAATACCTCTCTTTCTCTTTCTCTTTTCTCTCCCCCTCCCCCCCTTTTTTTTCCTAATCTCTTTCTCGCCCCTGGGCTCTTATTTCTTGCCATCCTCCCATCTTATTTCTCTCAAACTTGTCTCTGTTGTCCTTCACCGACTCTATATCGTCTTCATTTTGCCAAAACCACCCAACACCGACAAACTCTCTTTGATCTATTCCTCCCGCTCTCTCTCTCCCACACACACACAGACACATATTTTAGTCTTCTTAGATTTTTTTTCAGTCCTATCCGTTTACTGCCGGTTAGATTTTTTTTTTGTGAAAAAATTCCAGGTTTGTTTTAAGATGTCCCACCATCCCATAGCATTCAATCAAACTTTTTTTCATCTTTAAAAAAAAAAATTTTGTTTTTTTATCCTAAAACCTGGATCTCAATGGATAAGCGCAAGCAGTTAGCATCTGAAATGGATCTAAAGGCAAATAGATTCAACTGTAGACACACATTCTTTTTTATTATTCTAAAAAGAATCTCCTTAGTTTCTCTTTGCCACAACTTGCTATCGTCTTCAACAAGGGAGGGAGCACAGAACGATGTCTTCAAGACCTTTCATGAAACTTTGCACTGATACGAAGTCGAATATCCACACAAAGAAGATGACTCACACAACAATCTTTGGTGCATAGTTTACTTTTTTTCCTTATTTTTAACTCGTCTCTCTCTCTCTCTCAGTTTTTTCTCTTAAGTCTTAAGTCTGAGTTAGCCATGACTTTTGTTCCTTCACTTATTAAATGGTAACTGACAAAATTGATAAAGAGATAACAAAAGAGAGAGGAGAGAAAATAAAAAAAAAATTATTAAATAGGTAATTGCGTGCTGTTTGTATCAGCGTTTGCAAATACATTTTCCTTCATGCCCCGCACACCCAAGAAACACAAAACGACGTGTCATGCTTTGCCAATTGTCACTGTGGTTGGCGTGCACTTGGCCTTCCCTCTTCTGCGCCTGTAAACAAGCTTTTTGTTAAGTTTTAAATAAGGGTTATTTTTGTAAAGTAACTTATAAAAATAATATCATTTTACCTAAATATTTCTATTTCAAAACAAAGTTGTATAAAATGTTGTAATAAGGACTGTACATATATCATTACTTTTTTATAAAATATTTTATAAAAATACTGGCATGCAATTTGCCTATAAAAGTTATTATTATTTTTAATTTTTGACAACATTTAGGGAGTAATGATTTATATAATTGTGTAAGTTTTATGCAATTTTTTTAATAAAATTATAATTATTTAATAAAAAATAATTATTTCTTTAAAATACTGCACAGGACTAATAAATCATTTCCCATTAAAATTCTGAAAAACTCAAGGCTTTCGATTTGCCACCCGTGTTCGAAAATTGTAATCCCCATCCCCAGAAACACAAGCCCCCATATTCCACGAAATTACACGAAACGGAACGACCTCAAAGGCCATAATGGCGTCGTTATTTTGGAGAAACCTAAGGGTAAACTTTGACGGACACACCTAAGAGGAGAAGTGCCCAACCAATGGTCCTCTCCCGACAGGCCGACACCGCAACTGAAACCCCAAATCCAGCCAATTTTTGGCGGAATCCCCGCTAAATTTCGCATTAATCTTGTCAATTCAAAAATCAAATTCAGCTCCATTCATCCGGAGCAATTTCAAAAAACCCTATAAACCTTACCCACTTCACTCACTCTTCTCACTAAACAAATCAAAGCAGTCAGGTTAGGGTTTTGAGCAAAATGAAAGCTTCCCTCAAGTTCCGGGACGACCAGAAGCCACTTCTCAGGGCCAAAGTCCCACTCAGCATCTTGGGATTACCGTTTCAGTCAGGAATCGTCGCCGGCGAGTCGAAGGAACTCACTCTCAATCTCAGTACTTTCTTCGAATCCGGACCCTCGCTTAAGATCTCGTACCGCCCCAACGAGACGTGGAACCCGTTCTCCCTCGTTGTTAAGACCGGAATCGGGTCGTACGGCTCACCGATCTCCAGCCCGATGCTAATGAGCGCCGAGTTCAATTTGCTGGGGCGCGGGAACCCTAGCTTTATGCTCCACTTCAAGCCTCAGTTTGGGGATTTCTCGATTAAGAAGTCGCAGTCCTCGGTGTTCGACAGGACGATTACGTCTCCTAACGGCGTCGTTTCAGAGGACGATGCGTCGATCGAGGTAGTGGAGGGCCCGGCAATTAAAGGGGCGTTCTACGGCAAGAAAAAAACGGCTATGACTTCCGATTCGTCTTCCGGAACGATCGCCAACCTGTTTTCTGGCATGGAGGTGGCAGCGAAGACGACCTTGCCTGTAAAAGGGCGCGCTATCGTGAATTTCCGGTGGGGAGTTAGGGTTCCTGCGGAGCTGAAGAGTGCGGGTAGTAATCCAACGGCAGGGATCACGTTCCAGAAGATCCCCTTTCTGGTGATGAACAAGATCGGGATCGAACACGTGGACGGCGGGGATTCGAAGAAGATAACTGCCAAGTCCAGCCCGGATTTGACCCTACCTGCGAACGCTGACGTGGCGGAGGCCTGTTTTACAGTGAAGCGGCAACTGGAGGTGTTGCAAGCCGAGAACGGGTCGTTGAAAAAAGCCGTGGAGGAACTCCGGCGAGAATTCGCCGCCAGTACGAAATCGGTATCGACTGTTGGAGAGTTGTACTCGGGGAAAAACCGAGACATGGAAAGAAATGGAAGTAAATCCGATAGGCGAAACAATGAGAAGGAGGAGCTGAAGAAGGCGTTGATGGGAGCCACCGGGGCTTGAATAAATGTCCGTCCGAAACGGATGGAAAGATGGTGGACGTGTGGGGTTAGTTAAGTAATTTTGTATGTATGGCCCTAAAGATGCTGGTAAACTACATAGTTTTGTGACATTTGGTTGGGAGGGAATTTGGAATATTGTTAATTTGGTAGTGTTTTTTCGTTGTTGGTTTTGGTTAGTCATTTCACATGTGAGAAACATTACATATGTATGTAAATTTTGTTTTGTTTGGGGTTTGGGCAGGCCATGTAGTCGTGGCACATTTATATATTATATAATTCGAGTACAAGATAAGATAATAATTACTCGAAGCTCTTTTCTAACATGCTTCTTTCAGGGCCTAAATTCAGGGTGCTAGAATTTCCTAGAGTGCAAGGAAAGGAAAGGCGGAGAGAGAGAGAGAGAGAGGGCTATTCTGGACTTCCAGACTAAAAAATAAAAAAAACATGCATGGAGAGTGTGAATATGGTTAGGCTTCGGCCTATGCCTATGCGGTCCAGCATATCATATGCCAACCATTTCAAGGTTGCAAGTTTTAAGGGAAAGGTTTTTTATCTAGACAAGGATTTGACTGCCTGTTTTTCCTCTTGCATTATTGGACTTAAAAGACTTCTCATTTTTGAAGGCATTATTGGACTAGAGATTTTTCTTTGACGCCTACCCACTTCACTTGGTGTTAAAAAATTCCCAATCGATCAATTCAATGCACGCAAATATATTACCCGCTCCGACAACTTCAAAGGTTTTTTTTCATAACAATGTAAAGGAAACAAATTTACTTGATTATGAGGAAAACGCCTCTGTGACTATCAAAGATTCAGACTATACATAAAAGCTTGATGACATATGATTTGGTTATTTAGAAAAAAAAAATGGATTTAAAACCCTCTACTCTCTTGAATAAAAAAAATCACACTATACAATACATCATTGAAACTCCCATTTCAAGGAATCTCATTAATTTGCTTTTTACGCTAACACCCACAAAATGTAAAATAAAAAAAAAAAAAAAAGAAGATGGAAAAAAAATAGAATAATATCTTTGGATTAACTTGATGGCACAGGCAAAGACTTGATTCCAATTCTTGGTTGAAATGTAGAAATGATCGGACCTAAATTCTGAGAGTCATTCTCATCGTCATACCAATGACCCTTTTATCGCCCTTCCTCGGCCCTTTGCTGCACATTAGCTCCTTTCGCGCACCTCTCTCTCTCTCTCTGTCTCTCTGCGTGACCAGGAAGAATTCAATTGAATCACTTACGGTTACAAGCCACGATGGCGTTATCCTCCGCCCACAGATCTTCAAGCACCCAATGCACCATTCCAAAGCGATATCGTGATATTGCTAGCCCTCTCGTACACGGTACTGGGAGGTTGTCATGGCCTTCGCCCTTTGGGGGAGGGATAGCGCTTGAACCACCACGCAGAGGCTTTGGAGCGGTGCCCTCGACATGAGAGGTATGGCCAGCTCCATGGGTTGGGGTGCCCTTCTCTCCCCGGTTTCTCTGAAATCCTCGACTTTGCCGCTGTCTTCAACTGGGTCTCTCTTTATCTGTCCGCTAATCGAATTTTGTTGGTGGGTCCTCTGTTTTTTCATCGCGTCTATTTGGCATTTCTGTGCTTTGATAGTTGGATTTTTGTTCTCTCTCTCTCTCTCTCTCTCTCTCTAATATTGGTTCTGATTGATTGTCTTTCATCTATAATTGGGTTGCGCACTGTAGATGCTTTCGAGTTGGTTTGTGATATATATATATATATATTTTTTTTTGGTTTTAAATCTTGATTAAGGATCGTTGATTCGTCGGCTTCGCTGCAGTTACTGAAATCTTTTATTTCTCTAACTTGATTCGGTGGTGATGCTTTTAAGATGTTGTTTACCCATTTTATTTGTAATAGTTGATTGTGTGCTCGATTATAGTGTTCTATTTATTCGATGGGAAAATGGATGAAGTGCATATCAATAGATGTATGAAATATTGGGTTTGCTATCTTAATTGTTGGCTTCATATCCTTCCGTTTTCAATTTGACCGTCAAATTCTTTGGCCAAGTCCACAAGAGAACTGGATCGCATCTTATTACTTCCTAGATAATTTATTGAGAATAGATCGTGGGTCTTTATGATCATGGGAACGAGAACTTTTTGCACTGATGAATGATATTCTGGGTGATGGGCGTTTGATATTGATGAAAGTAGAAGATTATCATTGTTTTCCATTATGCCTTCATTATGCTTCATAGTCTTTCTAGGCATTTTATAGGCTTAAGGGAGAGCAAATTTGGAAATCGTCCATCTCCTTTTTCCTTTTCTTGAAATGGGATGGGAAATCTCTAGTGTTTGATGTTGGCATTAGGAAGCCATTCTATTTTCATCATATTGTGAAGGATGCTTAATTTACTATGTGGTACTTGCAATTCGTTGAGAACTTCACATTACCAGCTTGCAAAACAAAATTGGTTCAAACAAGAGTGAGATCCTTAGAATATACGGCATGATTTGTTAGGAGTTAGAATAGAGTTTATCTATCCTTGTTTAACTAGTTGAAGACTATTGTTTGGCCTTTTTCTAGGTGCATTTTAGGGAAACGTAGTCAAGGAATACTTAATGGAAGTAACACTGCTAGAGTTTGCATCAAAAGAGTTTATCTATCTTTCTAAATAAGGGAATTGCAAAGGTTTTGCTCTTGTAAAGCTAGAAATCTCGTGTTTTGTTGCTTGTGAGAAAGTGGTATTATCTATCCTTCTTGCACAAACACATGCCCTAATTTAGTCATATGTTTGACAGTTTGTAATGATCTTTGCATACAACTATAATTTAGTTCATAACATCTAGCATTGATAATTCTCCATTAACATTTCACTTGTTTAATGTATAGAGACAAAAGGAGAGGGGAAGGGGTACCACAAAATTCATTCTGAAAACATCCTGATTTCGTTTTCTGAAATGCTTATGTTTTTTTCCCCCCAGAATACCATTATGGTGCATGCAGCCAATGTTCTCAGAACACTCTGAAACACGGAGAATAATTTGGCTCATCAATGGTTCAAATTTCCTCCCTTTTTCATTTCTTCTTCAAATTATCTTTTTTGTGCCTATAGGCCTTCCTTTTGGTTGGGTTTGATGTTTTATTGCATTTTACAGTGGTGCTTGTTGATTGATGGTAATTTGTTTAGGTTGATAATGGTGTACCGGATTGGTGGCATGGATTGTGGTGCAGCGTTGGACAGTTTGGATGGATGGGTATGGCGGCGATGTGGATGTGGTCACGGTCATGGTTATGGGAGAGGAAAGTTGACCTGTGCTTTAGGTTAGTGAGGTAGTTGACTCAATGCTTACTTGCTTTGATGTGAAATTGTGTATCACCGTCTTTTTCTGAATAAAGAACGCCCTTTATATGTACTCTGAAGAAGTGACAGTATTGAAACCGATCAAGAGCAAGATGTGAGTAATTTTCCTCCTCAAGTTTTCGATCTCCATCATCCTCCCTCTCATTCTATTTACCATCTGACATCTTAGAAGTTCATTTCCCCAAACCAAAAATAATGTCTTTATCAATTCGTTTTCTTGGCGCAGGTGCTGCGATATCCAAAGTTAGGAGCAGCAGCATGTCAAAAAGAGAGCTAGTTCCTATATTTTGGATTGGGGAACCCTATCACCTCAACTCTGTTTGGGAGATACCAAAATTCAACCTTACGAATGATAAAAAACCAAAGCGTTTGTTATGGACACCTGGAATGTGATCACATGCATCAAACGATTGGAGAACAAGCAAGCAGTTTACCGCAGGCCGCAAGGGAACCTGTCTGATTGCCACTGTAAGCCATTTTGGAAAGGAGGATCTCTCGTTCTTGTTTATGATGCACAGATGGCGTTGGCTTAATGAATAACGGCGATGGGACTAAGGTATTAACCCGTAACGATTATTTCTTAAATTTCGAATTTCAACTGAAATCTAGAAACGGAAAGTGATCATTGAGTTGTTCGCCTGTGCACAATGTTGAATTTATGATTTTGTTTGTATCTGCTTTGGTTGGCAGGGCTGGAGTTGTGGTTCAAAAGTACATAGCTAGAACCCACAAAGGCCACACACACACACACACACACACACATATATATATATATATATAAATATATATATATAAGGATATTTGAAAAAGGGTGGCAATGGAAGTGCAACCAACAACATCAAAAGGCAGTCATCATACCAACAAAATCTTAGTCTTTTTTACTTACATGTTCACCGCCATAATATAATGTTACACGGATTCCAGGCAGGTAGGAATTTTAGCACATCAACGCAAAGATACCCCTTCTTTTGAAGTAGCTAACATATCCAAAAGACCGAAGCAAGTAACTGTTTTTCCTAGTGGGTCCAAATCCATAAAATAAAATGAATCAGACACTGCCTAAATCACCAACTTGCTCACCGTCTGCTGAAACCGAATCTCCACCACATCGGATCATTTACCTTGAAGAAACTTCATATCCCCAGTTGTGGAGTTGGTATCCCTGATAGGTTCCAGCATAATGCTGATTTCTCCTCATCATCCTACAGATTGACCGTTCAAGTGTGGCTGCTCTCCATCTGATACGAACCAAAGATACCCAAAAATAAATGAAAAAAAGTATTATATCGAGTTTGAACTCCCATATTTAAATTCATAATCACATTTAACAAATTTCTTCATTACGGTGAACAAGGTCTTATCTTTTAAAAATTGGCATAAAGAAAAAGAAAAGCAATAATGCATTCAATGGAGAGGGATAGCCGGATGGGGCTACAAAATATTAGCGACAGTCAAACACGGTTTTCCGACTCAATGATAGTAGATACAAAAGATTTGGGTAATCTTTTCTCAGTTCTTATGACATCCGGTAAATACAAAAGTTTGATGGCAAAATACGTGATCAGCTTACAGCATTTTAATGATAAAAAATTTGGATTCTCAGAGGTATATAGTCCTCTTTCAGGGGGCCAAAAGCACCTAAAATTTTTCATGTAGGCCTTTTTTTTTGTTTTTAAAGAATTATCAATTATGCTAATAGAGATCGCCCCTCAATATAATTTATACAGGTACAAGATCGCGCTTGGCTTGAGAAAAGGAAAAATGCAATGCCTACTATTATGTACACACGCATTTATTACCACTTTCACCATCAGATGCATATGCGAGCCTAGCAATTGCATCAACAAGTGCCTGTTCGTGCTCCTGTACACATGAGGGATATAACAATCAAATGTTGCAAATGACAAGGGAATAGAAAACTAGAAAAGTGAGGAAAGGTAGCTGGATGCATCACTTATCTTACTTTAAGCATTTTCTTTGCCTTCTCAAGTTCAGAAGGATCTGGATGACTAGCACTGAAAACTCTCTCCACCTGTTAGATATAAAATGAAAAGGATGTTGATAGACGAACAAAGTATTAAATTAATTGGCTATGTTCCGTCCTACATACCTCCTTTACCAATGTATCAGTGTTAAGCAATTCTAAATCGTCAGAAACTTTCTTTCCAATGCCATTTTGTGATGGGGGAAATTCTTTTCTAGATTGGCCCTTCATTGATCCCCTTCCCCTTCCAGCACCTGGAATAACACCAGCACGGCTAAAGGGTTTCTTAACCCCACGGGGTTGCCCACTGTGACCCCCTCGATGCAGGATGCCCAGATCCTCACCTTCCCATTGGATATCCTCAGGAGAGATCTGTAATTAGTAGGCTATCAGTAATTTAGAGAATGAAATGCATTCAAATAAAGATAACAATTAAAGGATGAAATTTAAGGTGCAGACAAACAGAGTGGCTTAACTGCCAAAACAAAGGAAGGAAAAGATAAGCCTAATAAAGAATGAGAAGACAGCCATCAAAGTGGGAATTAAATTGTTAAGACCTAAAATCCTCAACCAGAGATGGTACAACTTACTGTACTGTTGAAAGGGGAGGGAGGGTAAGAGAGGAAAAGATTGGGTTTTTTTTTTTTTTTTTTTGGGGGGGGGGGGGGGGGGGGGGGGGTTGTTTGTTGCATTGGACTTACTTCTTTGAGATCAACCCATTCCCAGGTCTCATTGGCCGTATTCATATCATATACCAAAGCATGCCGGCCCTGTTATTTATAAAAATCTAGTCAGCATGGCTCGAAATTTGCCAAATAAGAAACATTTAAAATGACAATCAATTTTAACATGCTAACTATTCCCATGAAATGGGTTCTAGCTTTGAAGTATTAGGCAGTCAAATTAATTGTTCTGTGGTCACATATAAAATGTTAAAAAAAAGCAAGAGGGGGAAGGGCTGAAATACACTTCACATTAGTTTTGGACAGGACATAAGCTTAACATTATTTACAATACTTGTTGGTATTTAACAAGCAGGTAACCACAGGGAAGTTAGAAGATAAAAGTTCACATTTCATCACAAACAACATGTGAATATAGTGTAGATAGAATAGGCAAAAATAGATAAAACAATCAAATGCAAAACCTGAACATAAATGTGTTACTCCCAGAAAAAGAAGAATCATCAATGTTTAATACTGCTTTATGGCAGTCATACTACTAAGCTTCTTTTTTATGGTGGCCAGCTGCTAGATTCTCATTATCCCTTTGGAAAGGAGTCTCTAGGCAAGCACCGCATTGAGGATGGTTTCTAAGTTTTGATTGGTAGATGGAGACAGATTATGCTGAAGGAGGGTGCAATAGCTTCCGACAACCCAATGTGAGTGTGCCTCCTCTCTAAGCTTCTTGAGGAGGTCAAACTTATTTCACAGGATGTACATATCTCGCTAAGGGAAAAATTCTTTTTCTTTTTTTAAAAATTGATATGGCGAATCCTTATTGGCAAAGTTGGCAACCGACAAATGTTCATGTACTATTATCACTCTTCATCTCATTCATTCTCTTAGTTTTTCTTTTAAAAAAATATATATATATAAAATAAAATTAAAAAATAAAAAATAAAAAAAAATAGTAAAGGTACCCCATTTATTAAAAAGCTTTGGGGGCGCAACTCGAGCACATATACAAAGAACGCCTATCTTTTTTTTTTGGGGATGACGGGGAACCACACCATGGTAGAGCCCTTAGGACTCACCCATGGAACCTAAACCCCCGGGAAGACTACCACAGCAACCCACCACCATGACCTCCCACTTAAATCGCTGTTTGATCCCAGGGGGAATCGAACTTGTGACATAGGGCTCATGCACACAAGTTCCCCCTTACCACTTTGGCTACCCATGGGTGGGCAAGAACACCTACCTTAAGGTTTGGGTAGCACAAATTAATAAAATCTACAAAAGATGACTGGTTATTGTCGTGGACCGTAAACTAGGATAGATGATTCCATGAGGTCCTATTGCTAGTAAAAAATTCTTGCTCTTAGCCTGCTTTCACGTAAGGTTGTCTCCCTCTTCTCTCTTCTATCCAATTTCTTATGGTGCACCTCCTCCTCCAAGAACACAAGTCCAAGAAAAACAGGGGAATAAGCTTATCAAGTTTTAAACAAGTCATGGAACTAGCCTTAAGATAGAGTTCTGACCAATAGACTGAACTATCCTTCCATGTGTCAAAACAAATTTGCTCATATTATATATTCAATTACAATGTAACCATTATAACTTCTTATAATTTTTTATCGACCATTATAACTTCTTATAATTGCCTTGCTATGTAAGAAATTTCAAAACTTTGAGCATACCTCAGCAGCATTGTAATCTGTTATGACAGCCTCATAGAAGTTGTTGTCATCGGGCCATCTTGTCCACACTTTTCTTCCAACCAATGTATCAGGCGTTGCAGCTTCAGCAGATTCATTTGCGACCAGGGCTCCGGAAGAACTGCGATTTGTGAAATGTCTACTTCCAGCAGGAGCTGATGAAGGGTACTGCATTGACTTCAATGAGGGCAAACCAGGCATTGACTGAACCTGCCAAAGAAAAATGGAATATTAAGAACAAAACGAAGTTCAGGTCAAGCTAAAATATTTATTTGCACATATACCACATAAAATGCCTATGATTAGGCTTTTTAGCACTGTCCAAAGCAGCTCCTTGCTTTGCAGCCAAAGATGGATCAATCAAAGCCAGGAATGGCAGCAAATGATAGAGAAGGTACCGATTGTGTCGTCTTCTGTTTTTTACGGGATGCTGAAACAGTAGGACTGGGTACAAGATCATGAACAAGCTGAGAAGTGTTGAGCCTGGGAGGTTGCTTCCCACCTGACTGTCTCCACTCCCTGATATCATTGTCCAACAGAACACATTAGATCGCAAAAGCGATAGAATCCTTGCACTTTTACAACATTATTCCCAATTGCAATGATTTCATCAAACTGCCAAACCTTATCTTACAAATGATGTCATCAGCATTAACCTTGCTCAGAAGCTCCCTGTGTTCGTCATCTGATACTCTCAACTCTTTCCTAAGTTCAGTTATCATTTCTTCTTTCTCCTGATGGATAAACGTATAATGGAGCAATCAAAATTTTTTGGCAGACATCAAAACTAATAAAGACATCTGAAGGAAGAAAAAGTAATACCCAAGTGATGGCATTTGACTGAGCTTTAAAAGCACGCAGGACTGAATAATATGCTTCTTGCTCAAGGTGATGTATTTCAGCCTCCATGTCACTGTGTATCCTAAGGTATGGGACAGGACCTACAGCAGACCTTCCATTTCCTGTAACATGACTCCTCCTTGGAACTCTCTTTTGGTGAGATGGAGGAAGATCATCATCTGTATCTGAATGTTTTGCATTGGGAACATACGATATTTCAAAAGAATAAAATATTTCTGGAAAATTAATCTCACACCTGCTTGCACACACTGACACATGCGCATTGAAGCGCATACACACACGCTGGTTGCCTAGTTGGCATCATGCATGGTATAGAGCACCTAAGAAACTTCTTTCTACGTACAAAGTACAGTGACATTTTGGTCTATGGCTTGTAAGTTCTGTCTCAAATTTCCTCCTACAATGTATAATCCCGTTAAATTTCATCGTTTTGAATATTTTCCAATTTCTAGTAAGTGTTATTTTTCCTAGTTTCACATCGCATGAGACTCTTGCGCACATACTCTGCATTAATTTCTCAATCATTTGGTCAGGCATATTACGGGAGAGAGCACAGAGGCAAGCGAAAAAAACACATATATAAAGTTTAAATCTTGAAAGATTCGTGACTTGAGACTTCTTCCGTAATTGGCTAGATATGGTCGGCAAACATGAATACGAAAAAAATATGTGGTACGTGTAGTAATATGGAGGACACCCTGAACAATTTTTTGCCGTCTAAACCCATATACATAAAACTTCAAATGAGAAAAAAAAAATTCCAAGTTTTCCACCCGAGTTCCACGCCATAAAGAAGCACTAGCATGCATATACAACTAAGAAAGTCCAAGCAAAGCAACTCGAAACCATATCTACTTCCACGCTATGTTCAATATCTCCTCTCAATAAATAAAAAGCAGGAACAGACTATAGCCCTAACCAAGTACCCAAACTCGAACCCTTCACAAAAAAGGATAAATCCCAAATTAAAGCCCTAAACCCTAATTCCTTCGCTTTTCCATAAACAAGACCTCACTACAAACCAAATCACCGAAAATTGGACCGTAAAGGCATAAACTTCAAAGAGAATCACCAGAAATTCCACCGTTTTCTATAACAAGGTAAAGATTAACTCACTCACCGCTGCTATCGGAAATATCGTAGTCCATGACACGAGGAGGACTTTAAATAGGGGTCGGAAAAATGGGCAAGAAATCAAAGTAGCGTGTGGCGGGGATCTTGAGGAAGATTAATGACGCCGATGCGGAGAGCGAAGGTCGATGAGATTTTCAGGCGCTTGATTACGTGAGAGAGAGAGAGAGAAGAAAGAGAGTTTGTAGGGAGGGGTCGAAGGGAAAAATCAGTTAGCAAGAGGGATAGGGAGGAAATAGGGCTCGAACGGAGCTACGGAGAGAGAGGGAAGAAGGACTCGAAAACAATGCTTCCAATATATAGATAATATATATTTACAAACAACATATATGTATATATCACAAGTCGGATCATCCAGTTCCGCTCTAATTGGAAATTTGGAAAAACAGCGTCTTATTCAACGTACATTACATAGGAAGTTGGGACCACGCAAACGTCCACCACCCGCCACCGTGTTCATTAAACAGGGTAGAGCACACATTTTGCAATAAAATTTATAAAATAATTGTTAAAATTTGTAAATAATATATTTAAATGTAACACATCAAATAAGAATAATGTTACTTAATTAAAAATTCAAAAATTATATATTTTTTTAAAAAACTACGTATTACTTCATTGGCACCTCGCATTAGATAGAGAAATTAGTAATTCACATTAGTAGAGAAATCATGGATATTAATTAGTGATATATTGAATTTAAGAAATTTTACATGAAAACATTACACCACACACTTCCATCTAATTAACAAGTTATTTTTATTTTTTTATCATTTCATTTAAATATAAATATATGAAGATAAAAATAACAAATCACATATTGATTATGTGAATATGTGTGGTATAAAGTTTTCTTGTAACATTTATCATTTAATATAACTAATGAAGTGTCAACATGAAACACGTCATTAGTTCCCAATCGGAGTCACCTTCGACAATAAAATGCAGGTTGGAACTTGGAAGAATGGGATTCTTTGACCTAATTACAATTTTATCACATTCAAGATTAAACATATTTAATCTGTTTGCCCGTTAATTTCGTTGTGGTCCAAGTTCAACGTACCTAAACCCCATTCTAAACAACAGGTGCAACTCTGCAAGCCATTGACTTGTTGAGCTGAGAAATGGTCTGATTATTATCATGCCATCACACTTTCGTAGTTCTTAAAGAAAAATTGAAAAAGAGAGATAATTAATGCGAGGGTTGCCTTAAGCATGGAAAAACAGATGCGTTGAATGCTGTATGCTGTTGTATACCTGTCATGAAGGAAAGAAAACAAGACATCTGAGAATGAGATTGTTGGGTTGCTGCCTGTACTAATGAGTAATGGACACCGTTCATATCAATATCAAGTGCTTCAATGGAGATTTGGCCCAAGGAGATTTTGACATCATGGGGTTTCCTCTTAGCTCGAGGAAGACAGAAATAGAAACATAGATGGGCCTGGATCTATTATTACAAATGGACCTTCAACGGCCTAAATTATGAAGGGCTCTACTTAGAACAACCCAAAAAAGAAGAGGGAAAAAAAATTGGCAGGTAATTTATAGATATGACATGTCTATTTGCAAAGAAAAAATCTAGTCGTAAGCGTAACTATGTATTAATATTTGTATTAATCTAATGTAATTTGTTAAAAAAAATATTTTATTGAAAACAGTACGTTAATTTAAATTTTGAATATGAAGAAATTAGTTTTAATATGCAGATTAGTATGCGACTTTACTTGTATCTAGCAAAACTCATTTGCAAAATATTAGCTATTAGTAGAAAAAAATTGTATTTTTAGTGTCTCTAGCGTTACTCAAATATTTACAATTTGAAGTAGTACTACGTAATTAATATATGTAAGTTTTTTGTTTTATAGTTCATTTTGTAGTCCTAATATTTGATCAACTCTTTTTTTTTTTTTTTTTTTGCCATACATCTTAGATCAAGCACGTACAGATCGATTTCATCAAGCTGTATGAATGCATTTTATAAGTGTCCAAACTTACATAGCAAAGGCACATGATGTAAACTCAATTGATTTGTTCAGGAAGGTTTGGGGCCGGGCCAGGAGGCGTATAGAAAGAGAGGCATGCGTGCATGGTTTAAAATGGCGTGGCAATTAAGAAAGTTCGATTTCAATGTTCTTGTTATTGCTCTCATTATTCTCACGTCATTCTTTCGATCTTGCATGCAGTACACCCATGCTTGATAAGTAACTCAAAATTCTAAAGCATCACGGTATTTTTGGTCGAGTACTTATGCTATATATTATATTCACATTTTTATGTTATCGTATAGTGTTGATAGATAGTTTCACCATAAACGTCACAGCTAGTAATTAATATATAATTATTTTTCTTTTTTACTAAATATTCTCCTAATACATTCCTCGTTGAAGTTTTTATATAAACTACTGGTCGACTGATTGGGTCTGGTCCTGCAGGAGGGTTACAACAAATTAATTTTGATGAAGTTGTTGAATTCCATATTCATGCCCGTAACCCATGATCCCATCGTTCAATCCTGCCTGTGAAAAAAATGTATAGATCTTCATGAAGGAAAACGGCATTAGAGTTATATATATATTATAATATTGTCAAGGAACGTCCCACTGACATGTGGATTTTGAAAACTAATTTAGAAGCAGCTGACGAGCCAGCTAATAAAGTCTAGTTGGGTCAAAGACTTCACATGCATGCTGATGCTATGGTGGGATCTTCTTGATTAATAATCAATTATAGGGTTTCCACTGGCTCACACTGCAGTACGCAGCAGGATGCGGTAACCAACTTACTGAGCGATCAGAACTTTGGCATAATTGACAGCATTGGCATTAGATTTATCAAAACCATCTCTAAAATTTAACGAAAAAGTACAAGTTTTCCATAAATCAAAACCTTCCTATCTTTAATCTCATATTAGATTAACCATTTAATTCATCAAAATAATAATATAATATTATTATTTAAATAATAATATAATTTTTTTTTTCATATTTTAAAATTAAACTAACTATATGTACATTAATAATTTAATATGATATTTAAATTATTGATTTTCAACTAATTTTTGTACTCAAACTAATTACCAACAAACACATTTTACCAAAAGAAGGGCAGAAAAGCCAAAAACTTTCCGTGAAAAAGTGAAAAGGCAGGCTGAATTACATGAAGTAAATATATGTAATTATTATGCTCGATTCAGTTTCACGTGCTTAACCACATGACTAATTGAGATAGTTTAATCTCTGATTGCGAGTTTCAATAATCCAAGTCGGAAACAGTAGTAATAGTCAAATCAGCATCACATGTTCCGTGGCTTCCAAGTTCCAACATAGTAAACAATTTGATAAAGGTATTCATTAAACCACTACATTAATAATAATAATCACAATTAACTGTAGCTGCTAAGGAATCTAATCTTGGAGATTTTTTCGACCGGCTCTGTACGTACTGATCTATTCTTCTCGAGAGTAGATTCGTATTTCCAACATGATTTTGTTTTTGTTCATTCAATCATAGAACGATCGGCCTTGGCTTGAAGTACTGATCGGTTTTTAGAACTAATCTGTTTTGTTGTCTCTAGCTAGCTACTCTCATTGACCCGGCCAGTAAGTTATTCCAAAAAGACCAATCAGTTTACTGACTCACTTGTAAATTAAACATGCAAGCTAGTAAATTAATATAACTCAAGCCGCGTCTTTGATATTATTCTTTTTATAACTTCTAGAAAACCCAACACAGCCATGCATGATCCTCCATCTGCCTGAAAATAAAACCAACGTTTCACTCGATGAAATTTTTATTTAGCATACACATGGCTAAAGTTTTTCACAGACCACGTGGAGTAGGCCATAGTACGCTTAACGCCTACTTAACATAATATATATCTATATATATATATATTAACCCGCTTCCTCTGATCTTAGTCTCTTCCATGTACATTTTAAGCCATCAATGTTACAAGATCTTATTCTCATGAAGATCTGTTGCAGACCTTTTCAGGCTGCTCTTTTGGCTTTGCTTCTAATCGAAATCCTTATGTGCTCTTCGCTGTGTCAATGCCATGAAAGCCTCCCAAGATCGGAAAGATCAATCCACTATTCAAGGAAACTGCTAGTTTCTACGGCTTCTATATCAACGAGTCAAAACAAAATCAATGGAGCTATGAAAGAGCCCAAGAAAGCTGTGGAGCCAAGCTTGAGGAAAGCGCCGCCAAGCGTCCCAAATCCTACACAGAATAAGTAGCTTGTGTTGGAGGCGTATGATGATCATGAGGGAAGTACCTTAACAGTCTATGCAAGAGCTAGCAGTACTTTCCTCAGTCCACATGATCTTCAGTTTCTATTTATATTATCCCTTTTAGCTAGCGTTAAACTTCGTACCTACCTAGTTCTTATATATATATTGTGCTTGTTATGTATTGTATAAGTTTCAGCCCATTAATACATGAGGCCTTATGAATTGAATGTAGGTAAAGTGTACATAAGTACTACAGCTAGCAGACTAGACATGATTTTAGAATATTTCTTGTACGTACGTGTAATGGATCGATGGAGTTGAGAGCAGAATTTTGACCAATTAAGCAAATGCCAAAGATTCAATATTTTTGTTGCAATTCAATCGAATGACGTTTTTCAATCTCGATTAACTTCATTTATTCTGCGTTTTGTTACCGACTATGTATAAAAGATAAAAAGAAAACCCAGAAGCTTTCAACTATTCCAATTTGGATATGATTCGTACGTAGTAGTACTGCTATATGATTTCAAGAACCATTTTCTTTTCCACCACTTAATTTCTTGGCAATGTCTTAATCTGTAAAGGGTCACGATCATCACTTCAAATTTGGCCAAGGCTAGATCAGAAACATATATAAAACCGTAAAAAATATTTTTTTTTTCCTTGTAAACATGAAGATTTTTTTGAAGCTGAACTGGTAAATTAAGGTTGCGTGCACATAAAGTCGATCTGCAAGCTGCTGGTTAATTGAAGTCGAGATTATGCTAATTTAGCGTCAATTACTTGATATTTAACCTTGAATTGGCTCAAGGATGGTCGAAAATTTTTAAGACATGAGTGTGGGCGCAGGTAGCAACACACGATCCAGTTGGGTAGGGCTTAATATAATTTAATAATGCAATTATTGGGCTATATATGCATGCATGTTGCCCGATGCTGAAAATTAAAGGGAAGAGATAAATAGCTTTCGGTGCTAAAGACATAATACAGATGGAAAGTAGAGGGGTAAACTGGCTGCACGTTGGGTTGTCATGTAGCTTCTTGTAATGTTGCTGATCATGGGTCCTTTTAGGTACAAAGTTCCTCGATCGTTCCAGCCCAAAATTAGTTAATTATTCTAACCCTCAAGTGCTGAAACACCAAAATAATAATAATAATAATAAGTAATTACTGGGTACGAATAGCAATATTTTACACCCGGCCTGTTGAGTGCAGAGATGGTTTCTGGGTTCTTGCCGAAACTGCACGAGTTCAAGGGCCATTGCCTGATCCAGTTAGATGCCCCTAGCTCATGTTTTATTTGGGCGGAAGGACTTTAGGTGGGACTTTGTTTTGGAGCCTATCTGCCGAAAGGCCCTTAAAAACCATTATTTTCTTCAGACTTGAGAGAGATCGCTTGGTGTCATTGAAAATAGAAAAAAATGGTTTCCGGAACTTTCAATTCTGTAATGTTTACCATGTCTCCTAAACTACCAATTAAGCAATGACAGTGTGCACATTTTCTTTCCCGATAATGATAAATTTACAATTTCTATACAACTATTTCAAAATTTATTTTTAATAAACCAATATAATCATACCACTCCATACAAAATAAATTTAAATATTACAAAATTACCCTTTATTTTATTTAGAGTAGAGTTATAAAATAGTTGTAAGCGAATTATTTTCCTCTTCTCTTATAAAACAATAATTATCCTTAAAGAGTATTGATATACCTATTAACTCCTTTACAACTATTTTTCAAACAACTAATAAAATTATGCTATTTTATTAAAAATGAATTTAATATTACAAAACTATCATCCATTTCACGATGTTTTGTAAAATATTAAAATTATAATATTAAAAATGAAATTCACGTAGAGTTGTAAAATAATTGTAATATTATAATTTTCCTTGTTATAATGGGCTAAAGAAGCCGAATGCTGAGGCCTAAATTGATATTGGGGTTGGCATGTCTCATACAGCAACACTATTTCATTTAGGTTGTGTTTATGTAGTGGTGTAATCATACTATTATTTAATATTTTATCTTTACTTTTTATCTATTTATTATTATTTTTTGCTACTATTTAATATTTTATCATTAATTTTTTAATATTTTTTTATACTATTTATAGATCATCTGAGATTAACTTACTATCCAAACGTAGCCTTAAAATAATACTAGGTACAAGCTCATAATAGACAAGTCTCACATAAGTCTTTAAAAAAAAAAATGAATTCCATTAAAAAAGTAATGTTTTATATATTTTTTAAAATATGGTTTACATTTTTGCAAAAGTCTGCTTTAAGTTTGTCTAGTTAAGACTTGTACAAATTATTTTTATTTCACACTTATATGCGCAATGACTGGGTGTAAAAAATTTGCGAGCCCAAAAAGAGAAAAAAAAAAAAAAGAGAAAAGAAAAGAAAGAAGAGACATGAGACTTGAGAGAGAGATAGAGAGAGAGAGGGGAGACAATCCATAATCACCTGCCGAAACGAAAAGGAAACGGTATGTTATGGGCCAATGGCTGAAATAGACTGGATTCATTATTGCAGTGACAAAGCCCATATTTTGGTGAAAGAAACCTATTGCCTTCTAATGGTGAGACTGTGGGCCCGTGGACGGTTCTGCTATATATGCACAATATGCTTGAAAGGAAAATCCATGGGCTGAATATGTAGACCAGTTATAGTGTAAAGGCCGGTCAAAAAATAATGACTCAGATTGTATTAGGTTAGGTTCGGAGGTAAGATGGTTTTAACTCGTTTCAATTTATTTTATTATTTTAATTTTTTTTATATATCAAATATTAAAATAACAATAATATTAAAAATAATATTTTATTTAACTTTTAATTTTCATCTAAATTCACTTCATCTATACAAAGTACCTCACCTTAACGACTGAGTTTGAAATGACAAACAGAGTACAGTAAGAGGTAGCCCGCCATGGAAGCTGCTTTTATCCCAAAACGAGAATAAAATCCAGCATCAAGTTCCCGCCGGGATATATATTATATCCACTTTCACGTACGTAAATTAAAGGCACGCGGTCTATATATAAGGAAACAAGGAGACCAAAGGAACCAATAAATTGCTCTGCTAAAGCTATTTTCGTCTCTTTCTCTCTGAAATAAAAAGCAGCTAAAGAAATTTTGGAATAAAGAAACACATAAAAAGAAAAAAGAAGCATCAATTGATGCATGATGCTTTAAGTACCCTCCGCCTTTTTACGTGCCTCATAGATCATCCTTGATATACTCTTTCAAGATCGAGTACTATATAATCTACAGATTCTTCAAAATTTCCAACCTAATTAGTCCGAGCCGGCCTAGGTAGCTAGTTTACATCTTAGTCGAGCAACAGTTAGCTAGCTACGTACGTAATATATCTTAGGTGATCAATCAATCGCCATCTTGATACAAATTCTTCTCAAATATTACCACATGGCGGCAATCTACCTCATGAAGATCAGATAAGCTTGAGTGTTCTCTAAGTACATTATACAGACCAGGTGCAAACTCTTTCACATTCAGTACTTTATTATATTATAAGGTGAAATGGAAAGGGAAAGGTCCCGAAACGGCATCAGCTGTCAATTTCAATGCATGGAGAGAACTAGTAAATGATTTACAGCTCATTACAGGGATTGAAATTTGAATTTTTAAGTGCAAGTAATGCCAGGTCCTCAGGAAAATATATTCCACAACCAATAAAAGAAGGTAGCTAAGCATGCGCACAAAGAAAAGTCAAATCCTTAAGTGATCACCCTTGCCGGCCTGCGCAGCTTGCTGACCTGGGAGCGTAGTCAGTACTAAATAATTGATACATATCCGGATACGGCAAAAGTATGCCTTTGTGAGATTATGTGCGTTGAGAGTTGCCATCATTTAAATCAACGAATCCGTGAAGTGCATGTGCTTGTAGTTGGCATGATAGTTCATCAATATTTTTCTTTTTATAAATTGGACTACACTCTATATATAATAGATACCCCATAACGTCTTGGTCCTTTTTTATGCAATTCCAGAAGCGTGTTTTGCGTGGAAGGTTGGGGAAGAATATGCCCCACTTTGATGTGATTTCGTGAAATAGATTGGAGAAATTAATTATATTGTTTCGAAATATAATTGGGAGGTAATTAAGGTGATGTATATCATGTGGAGGTAAGTGTCATGGTCGAAAAATAAGCTTTTAAAAGTCTCGGAATTCAAAATAAGAACAATATTCTAATGACTCTCTAGGCCAATTGATGCTGGTTTACTTGTAACTATCTTATTTGCCACAGCTAATTCTGCGTACCATGACAGTACTTATACGGATCAAGTGGGTCAGGATATAAGAAGATTTAATTTGCTTGAAAAGGTTTGGATCCCGTGAACTTATTATAGTTAAAAATAATGATCGATTATATATGGTAATGATTGAAAAATTGCATGGAGTTCTTGAAATGAACCTCAAATCATTTCACAAGAGTTTATGGCTGTTAACACCGATCGAGATGAAGTTTTAGTACTGGCCGGGCGCCTTTGCGTTTGCCCTTCAAATCTTCTGAACTTCCTGGCCTTCTAAATCATGATCTCTTCCCTATTTTAAACTTTTTTTTATGGCATATATATGAGGAGGATGCCAGGTAAAGAGGCCAAGAGGGTGGACCATGGCTGCAGTCCTCCTAGCTAACCCTAAAAAACAAAAACTGAGGGATTTTTTTGTTATTTTATTAAAAATCTCAATAGTTGGTCCCCTCACTTAAAATTTCAAGTTTGCCCCTGCAGTATCAAACGGCTTTAAGTTCAAAGATGAGTCGATGACTTATCAAGTTGGGCTCCACGCTGCTACCACTATATGACAGAAGCGAGAGAGACCCCGGACCTACTCCAAATTTGGATCCAAGCTGTGCTTTCCAACTAACAATGAGAGAGAGAGAGAGGAGCTGCGTATATATTGACGCAGTCGACGCTCGGTCGCTTCCAGGCTTAGGACACCGATCAAATAATCACCAAACTTATAATAACGAGCAGCTTGCTTTGGCAAATCATGTATATAAGTTCACAAAGGTGACATGTGCTAAAGATGTATATGATCAGCAATGAGCTCATGCATATATATCTTGAAACCAAGATTCCGTAACTTTAGAAACTTCAATTATATTGGCCGAGAAGAAATGACGAATATAATAAGTACGGGACCGAACATTAATATTGGGCCGGGGATCCAATTATATATGCACATAAAGCTAACTAGTTAAAAGACATATGTCATGATATATATATATATATATATATATATGGTACTTTGTTTTCTCTAATCAATCCTCTGACTTAAAATGACATTTTGATCCAACTAGTCGACAGTTTATGACAATCTCCCAGCTTGAAATGGTTATATATAACAATTAAAGTAAAAATGCGAAAACTATGATCATTAATGCTGCTACCCTTCAGCTAGCTAGCCTATGACTCTTTCCAGCTTGACAATATTGTGTCGGCCGTGTGTACTACATATATGTTTGTAAGTACAGTAAGTAGATATTAACGCAGTTTAATTGGATACATACACTGTTGCTCGACAGCGAAAAATACATGATAAATAATTTCCTGGGAAATTTCGTTTGAAAGGACTTCGCTACCAATATCCAGCCTTGCAAGTCGATCGTGTCCAGCACAATCATATAAAATTCAGTAGCAGAATTGGACAAATTCCCAGTACACCCATCATTCATTCATGTACAATTCTCCAGACCCCATCATCAGTTCGAAAGAAACACATAAAACCAAGTAAAAGAAGTTAAGAAGGACGTACGAAAAGAAGAAATTAAAACCTAGCTTTAAACCTGAATCCCTCCAATCATGTACTGTACTTTCCCACCCCTACAAATTTAACATAAAAGAATGGGAAAGTAGAAAAGTATAACTACAGATCACACCAAATCTGACATGTTTCTAGCTAAGCCAGCTAGCGCGACTCTTGGAATCAGATGCTATATACTATTTAGCATTGATGTTATGGATGATGATGATCACATGCTTCTGGCCATCATTTCTTGGAATCTCCTGTATGATTCCACCTTCTCCAGCCTAAACTTCTCGTGGCAGTTTGCTATGAACATCTCGGCTAGCTTATCGACGTCGTTAATGATATCCTTGTCACCGGTAGAATCATCTTGAACCTTTCCTTCAAGCCATTGGAGGTACCCGGAAAGCTGAGCCTCCCCGCCGTCGACCTCACCTTGCTCCGTTGAAAGAACGGAATTCCACGTCGAATCATAGTACAAATGGGTATCGGGAATTCCGTTTAAAACAGGCGCTGGTACAGGAACCACATGCGAAGAGCACCAGTTATAGTGCAGCCTAAATGACCCGAAGAATAATTTCTTGTTCTTGTTCTTGTTCTTGTTGGTCGGGTATGTGAATTGGATGGGCTGGCCGATTTCCTTAACAATCTCGATGACGATGGTTTTGGCTTTGGATAAAGCTCGAATGATGCGGCACACGTGTGAAAATATGAGGGTGTGGATTAGGGTTTTGATCTTCGTGAAGCTTAAGGTAGAAGATGATGATTTCATTGAGAAAACTGGAAGAGGGCCACCCATCTTTGTGTGAGAGTACTCCGTCTATGTGCGGGACGATGCCTTTGGGCCTTTGTGGATTTATAAACAGCTTCGATTACCAATTCGCCCCTGGACTTTTGGGTCATTTGAGGTCGAACCAACAATATTTTATGGATTATGGGTCGCCTCACCTTTTTTTTTTTCCTAAGTCTCTGGGGATTTGGAACTTACGATGACTTGTAAATGTGATGAGACCTGCTTATCTTATTTGAATTTCGTGGCAGCCCAGTAATTTAGTTTAAAATGAAGGCTGTTTTTGGAATAAGACGTAAAGTACGATGGAAATTCCACCGTGACATTATGACATATGTGTGGATGATGTCGGAAGCCAATACAGGGGACTTTTAAATTAGTGGAAATGAATCAACCGATAAATTTTAAATATATCTAATCTTATCTAATTAAATATAATTTTTTAAAATTTTTATGCAGAACCAAATAAAAAATTTAATTTTTTTAAAATCTTAAAATAAAAATAATATTAAAAAATAAATTTTAATAATATTTTATTTAACTTTTAATTTTTATCTCAATTCATCTCATGATCATAAGATAGTTTGAGTTTTGAGAAATAAAAGAGAAAAAATTGAATAAAAAATATTATAAAATTAAAATATAGTTTTATAATATTATTTTTGTATGAAGATTTGAAAAAGTTAGAATTATTTTTTATTTTTATTTAAAAGTTTATAAAAGTTGTAATGATTAGTTTAAAAATTTTGTATTTGAATTATATCTGAGAATACGATGAGATAAAAATTTAGATGGAGCCCCAAACCTGCCTAATTTTGGACAAAATTACAAGCCCAAGGACTTTCAAATTGGTCACGGTGATATTCATATAATATATACTACAACTAGGATATGATCTAATCATTAATAATATATGACCTAGTAATTATAAGCTAATTAATATCTGCTCGACGGACATGATGCACTACGGCCTACAAAATCGCATTAATTTATAACCAGGCATGCATTTTGTTAAACATATCTTTAATGTACTCGGATCAGACACAATCCAATTAAAATTAGGAAAATGCTAGATCCCCAGCAGGGGATCCCGTTGGGAGCTACCGCTTCCATTTTTTTTTTTGTTTTTTTAGTGATTAAGAAAAATTTGTTTAATATTATTGTGATTTTTTTATATTTTTTTTAAATATTTAAAAAAATTAAAATAATAATATAAAAATAATAATATAAAAAAAATAACAAAAAAAAAAAAAATATTTTGACCTAGCGTGAGCTCCCAACGCCCCTAACTGTGACCGTAGCAGTACTCTTAAAATTAACCCCCAGAAGTTTCGTCAGAATCTGCTAGCTGCTACGTACGTACATGACTTATCTTAAAAAAAAAATATGAATACATGACCATGAATCTGCCAATATTTTCAAGTACTCAAATGGCCGCTTGATTTGTTAGAGAAACCATAGTTCAGACGACTCTGCTAAAAAAATAAAAAATAAAAAAAATCAGTCAAGTAGTACTCTAGATTAATCCCAAGTAGGCCAGGTTGATGCATTGCAGAGTACTTTAGTAAAGCACAATTGACTGCTTCAACGTACGTACATGTATGAAAAACCAAAGACGATAAGGAAGAAACGTAATACGTACACAAAGATAAGAATTAAGAAGAAAAAAGAAACTAAAATGGAGGGTGTGGTGTAGACGACTTTTGGTTGGTTAAAAAGTCTGCATTGACAATTCGAATCATGAAAAATAAACAAAGATAGATGGAGACGTCAATAAACATACAAAAACATAAATAACTGACAACTGACTTGAGCTTAAATGGTACGTCGTTTTCTGAGAAAATTCCCAACGTTTTCCTGATCCTATGAGTTATGGTCGTTGGTGTCCACATTAATCTAGATGGCCGGCCGGGTTTTCACCTTCAAGATTGGCACTGGAGTGAGACGTATTGGCCGGAATTAAATGACTTGAATGCGCTCCTTAATTGGGGTCAATCATGAGTCTTTATTAATTAATTAAGCTGCTTTTGTCTTTTTCATGGTGATGATCGATGATCTCCTCGATCATCATCAGCTAGAATTCGCATTAAGATCGATGAGTTGGTAATTCGTGTGGAGAGAATCTACAGACCATTAAAAAAAAGGGGGTGAGAGGGAAATAAAGCGTATGCAGTGGAAACAGTTAGTAAAACGTCCCTTAGCCAACTTTGGTCTGTACCAAAATTAAAGATACATTCAATCACAATATTGGAAGATTGGAATACGGCCCTTTAATATATTCCCTCAGAATCATTTGTCACTTTAGTCATGAGGGAAAGTACCTTGTAATTGATCAATTCCTCGACTTTGAGCAATTCTAAAGTCCTCTTTAATTGATTTGAATATAATATATTTAGACAGTCTTTCTCAGACTCCTGATCTTCTAGTGCATATATATATATATATCGATGGCCTACAAACCGCCAATATATAATATTATAAAAACAGATTGATAGATACCACCACACTTCCCACTACTCGAGAAAAACCAGTACTTTGTGCCGTAATAATTATAATTTGTTATATATATATATATTATAAGAAATATTTAGGTAGTTGCTAGGCACACACTTCCATAGAAAGCTTACAATTTGATCATTTTCTTTGGCCCAGACATTTATCTATGAATATTTTAAAAAAATGTCAATAGAAAGGCAGAATCTAGCTATCTATAAACTATTTTAAAATTATCAACACTATTTCCATGATATTGTTGTTTCACTTTTAAATTGCATGCAGCAGCTTGGTGATTAATTCAAGTTTAAACAAGCTAGCTATAGGGGAGTACTGAAAGAGACATTAAAAATTGATTAGCACTAGATCAACGGGTATTAATTAAGTAGTAAACATATATGCAGTACTACTAATATCATGTATATATAAATTAACCTTGGTGTACATTTTTTCTTTTCTTTTTTATTAATTGTGAGCTTTTTTTTTCCCCCTTTTCTTTTGAATTAGAATTCAGATATGCTCCATGTATATATACAGGGTACTGCACGGTCCAGTTATCATAGACTCTTTATCTTTTCCATGTTCGATTTCTTTTTTGAAACACTGTATATATATTTATTAGGGTGGCACTTTCCTAATTCCCGTTTCTTGAGTTTAAATGCTGGAATATTATCGGAGCTATATATATATATATATATTGTTCCACCCGAATTAATTCACCCAAAAGCATGTATCTTTTTTTTTTTTTTTTGAATTTATTAAGCCTTTTTAGTAAAGAATTAATTACGACCATTAATAAATGATCATACGTGCACTCAAAGAAATTGGTTACAATATGTACAGCTCGATCGGACAGCCAAACAAGGCCAAAACTTTTTCTTCTGCTAGTGATCAGTCATGATACGTACATTGAAGATGCGAGCTTTTTCTAATTCATTGCAATGCAAGATATATATGGAGTACTACTCATGATTTCATGTTCACCCTTTTTATGTGTTGGGGAAAATTTTACTTGAGATAGAAAAAGATCACGGCCATAATCATCAATATATACCAATTTCACATGGGAAAGTGAAAGAAGAAATCATGCATGACATAATCCAAATCGGACATCATTTTCATCTGCGGGATTTGGTACGTATACGTAGTACTCTCATGCATATAAATAAAATACATGTGGTTGGAGTGATGATCATTTCCGTTGTATCAGCATATATGAGGTATATATATTTCGTGAGCCAGCATGCCAACAGCATTAATTAATTTAGAACAGCAAATTAAAATATTATCATTAGATGGGTACCCAGATAATATATATTACGCGCGTACAGACTACCCAAAATTATGTTCTCACCTCTCTCTCTCTCTCTCTCTCTCTCTCTCTCTCTCTCTCTCTCTCTCTGTGTGTGTGTGTGTGTGTGTGAAGAAATGTTCTCATTCCTCAGACTAAGGAAGTTGTGGTTTTATTAATTATGCTGTCCCGATGAAGTCATTCCCCCAAGCTTAAAGAAATTAAATTTTTTTTATGCCTAAAAACAAATTATCTTTTTTGGGTATTAATAAAGAAATTAAGTCAAACGTAAAGGATGACAAACAATTTGCAGTTGAGAAAATTCCCATTGTCAGGGCCATTACGACATGAGTAGACTTGGTCTTGGAAAACTTTCTAGTCCGAACACTCTAATTACGTGTACATATATGCCCAACTTCAAAATTTCAAATGAAAACTTGATGATCTCTCGACAAAAGAAGTAAAAATGAGTGGTGCATTTATCACAATTTTATGATAAATAAATATGCAATAAATAATTATTTAATGGTGATAAATGTGACACATCTTACTTAGTGGAATAATAGTATGATATATAAAAATTTCCATATAAAAATACTGTACATGTAATGATTCTTCAAATGAAACCATGCATCAGTGAAAAGCATATGGCCGTAGTTTGTGAACTTAAAATCAGGAGGCTGCTTAAATTACGGAGGTTCCCAATTAGCTATATATATATATATATATATATATATATACACACTAGTAAATGGGCTATGTGCAAGGCACATATGACCTGTGAATATAGGTCCTTGGATCGGTAGTTAGCCAGAAAAGTATTATAGAGGACCTATTTGAAAAGTATTATTATAATAATATTTTTTGTACAAAAATATTTGAAGTTTAATATTTTTTAGAGAAATTTTATATCATAATATAAAGAAATAATCAATTATTTCAAATAAAGTGACTGATATAAATACATGCAATTCTCAGATAAAAAAAAGTATATGAAACAAGTTTTTCGTATCCAGATATTAAAGAGCAATATATAAAACATATATTTAAACTATATTGAAAAGTATAACAGGAATTCTTTAAGGGTAAGTTCTGAATTAGAATAGTATGTACATCATAAAAGTTTGTTAAAGTTAAGGAAACATTATTTTTACAGTATGAGAAAAATATTTACATCTGTAAGTCATGTCGTTGTTTTGGTTACGGGATGCATAAATATCACGTTAAATTTTATGTGTTGTACTTATTTTTTTGACACCCAAAAGATTAGACACAAGGTCCAATTTCTAACTATATAATTTTACACTCAAATTCCAATTATAAATTGTAAAACTTTCCAAACATTGATATTAACTTTGCAACAATTATTATAGTATAAATTAGAGTGAACAAAACAATAAAAGAAAAGAAGTTCAATAAACTACGTGTTAGTAGTTATAAAAAAAAATTCAGTCAAGCCCACTTAACTATAAAAAAAATTCTACAATAATGCAAATTTTTTCATTTTTTCTTATTTTAAAATTTTAATATAATCATATGCACTATGCACTGTAGTACAATCAATAATTTCTTGTGTTGTTGGTCCGAATTTTACCACTACAAATTAAAAAAAAAGAATGAAAAATTTAGTTGAATAAAATTTTGAAACAAATGAAATTTTTTATTAATGAGTTTTAATAACTTTATTGATAATATTATGAATGACACTTTTTTTTCATTGATAATATTGTGCCAATGTGCCTAATCCTAACCATTAATGTGTTAGGTGAAGAAAATATCTCTGTAAACTCAAATCTCTACCATCCAGCTTAGCTTCACAAGATGCCTAAAGGCTAAAGCTCATGCCTTTTACTTGTCGGCTCACCCAAGAAACAAGAGAAAACTTCTTTCCCCATTTCTACGGCTCTTCTCTCTCTCTCTCTGTGTGCGCCCTATACTTTCACCATCTCCCTACCGACGGTTGCAAGCCCTGACAAAGAGGACAATCACTGCTGTGTGAGTTCTTTTTTTTTAGATCTAAATGTGGTACGTCACTCTTCCCTCATTTAATCTCCTTCCCGATTCTCCTTCGCCATACCTCTCTTTGTTTTTTTACCTCTTCTTCTTCTTCTCTTCCTCCCGTATTTTTTCTTCCCAACTGCACTGCGCGCGCCTTTTCTCTCATTTTTTCTCAAGAAACGAAACAATATCAACCAAGTGTGACTTTTTATCTCCCAAATATGTATGAAAAAATTTATTTTCCAACGTTTGATGTATCTAAAGATTTTTCTTATGAACTGTAAAAATTTTTAGATATGCAAAAAACTTTATTTTTACATTGTCTCAACTTTTGATAAGATTCTAGAGATTTGGTTATTTGTTCGGAAAGATTTTTTATTTATTTTTTCCGGGTTGTCATCTGAGAAGCTGTGAAAGTTGTGGGTTTGGAAAGGAAGATCTAAAGGAAACTTTTTTCAGGTCTAGGTTTTTTGGTCTGTTGTTGCTGTATATTGGATTGTGTCTATTTTTTATTTTTATTTTTATTTTGCTTCAACATGCATCCTCTTTTATTTCGCTCTTTGTTAGATGTTTTTTTATTTTTCCGAATTGCAACAAATTTTCAGCTGCGGTTATGTTACAGATATGGAACTTTATTTTCTAAATTTGGGTTTTTTTTTTTGGGCGCTATTTGCCTTGCCGTATACTGAAATCTTATGTTTTTTTGGTTGGATATACATGCTCGTCAATGGTTTTTGTGTAGATTCCATTTATTTTCTCTCGGTGGGATCCAAACCTAAAGGGCAGCTTCACAAATTCATTCCATCTTCGTGTTATTTGATTCAAAACTCTTATGATTTTGTAAAAATGTACCAAAAGTTGGGATTTTTTTTTTCATTTACTTCCGTATAATTTGGGGTTTTATGGAAAATATTTTGAAGTAGGGTGTAAATTGATTAGATGATTCATCTGTTAATCTATATCTAAGTTGAGAAGGCCATTCAAATCTTGTATGTCCTTTCTTTCTGTCATGCATATTTGTATCTTCAACCGAGAGCAAAAAAAAAAAAAAAAAAGCATACCGACCTATAGAAGACAATTAATATATTTTGTTTTCTTCTCCTCTTGGTTTTGATTTTCTAGTTTTTGAGTTGCAGGTGTACATATATGTTTGAATCCAGAACAATGAACATAAAAAAAAAATATATCTCTTAATGTTGAAAGCCAAGATGTAGGATCTAGAAAGCAGAGGCAAATAAGGGATCTGGTAAAGGTTAAAACGGCAGAGAGCAGTTGATTTTATCGGATCGAAAAAAGTAGAAAATGAAGAAGGTGAAATCAATTTTATAATAAGCGGTGGTAGATTTATATTCTAGAATAAAATTTGAATTTATCCAGATTTTGATAAGATTTTGACATCTGTAACTGACTAAGCACTAAACACTTTAGAGGGTGGTGACTAAGCATTAAGCGGTAGCTTTTGAGGAAGGCACTAAACAGTAGATTTAGGGCCGGTTTGGGTAACAAACATACCTCAGAAATCTGAGGTGGGTTCGTACGGTTGAAGTGTTTTCAACCCCCAAACATTTTAAACATACTCAAGTGGCACTCCTCTGCTATGTATACTGTAGCATGATTGACCTTTCATTTCCAATTACTTTTCCCATCAACCGGACGTCTCTCTCACTTTCCCATCACCATTCTTTCCATCAATTCACTTTAATTAATTTTAATTAAATAATTATTAGTGTAGAAAAAAATATTTATTATAATTTACATATATTTAATTAAAAAAGTTTTGGTATTATATTTATAATAAAAAATATTTATTATAATTTACAATAATAAGTTGGTATTATATATTTTATTAAAATTTTTATTTAAATAAATTTCTCTAAACGGAGCTTGTGAAAAATTAATTTTTTAGAGTGTTGGAAATCATTTATCATAATAATTATGTTTATAAATACAACATATAAATAAAATCAATATTTCACTATCATTACTAATAAAATCAATTATTAATGGGACCCACACCTTTTTCAACTTCCTACTCAAAAGTCAACAACTCAACATACTTTATACATCCAAACACATCAAACTCATCTCTAATGGGACCCACAAACTCACTCTATCTTTACTCATAACTATTCACAACTCTTCTCAACTATCTTCAACACCCAAACGCAACCTTAGAGGGAGGTGACTAAGCACTAAGTGATAGCTTTTGAGGGAGGTAACGGGAATTTGGAAATCTATGCAGGGGTAAAATGGGAATAAATGTTGTAACAAAAAAAATACTACTTATTCACGGATTGGCACTTTTATATATAAGAAGATATATATATATATATATGTTAGAATTCCATCCATATATGTATATAGATATATGCCTAAATTAATAATTAAGTGCCCATATATATATATATATATATATTGTCCTCATCAGGATAAGTACTAGTACTGCTTGCTATGGTCCTCTTGCCTGTATTTTGCATTCATGCAGGGGAAACAAATGTTAAATATCATGTGCTGTCGATATATATATTGAAAGATGAGCAGATGACAGTACTGCATGATGGTCACACGCACGTCATGCCAAAAAAAAAAAAGAGAAAAAAGGAAATTATATATATATATATATATACTGGAGTAAAAATAAGAGAGATTATATATATATGAAAAATTATATATAGGAAATTACCAAGTATTGGCAGCTAGCTAGCTGCGGCCTTGACTTAATTGTAAACAAAGCAGGTATGATGGTTCTACTCATGACAAGTTAGGTAATTCTCAATATCTTTCTATAATAAAAAGCATCTATCTCACTGCTACAGAATAAACAATGAATTTTCTCATTCCATTTCCATTTACACTTTCCTTCAAATTTTCTCTTTAATTTTTGTGCATGTTGTCCGTGCAAGTGTCCTTAAATTGTGTTTATCATATAAATATTTTAGTCAGTCAGTCCAAACCAGTGACAGTTGTTCTTTCCGTCAGTTCAGCCATGTCCCTTTCCAATGCATGATTAACCAGTTGTGTCAGTACAACTTGTGTCCATGGTCAGTGCATGCGTACAAGTAACGTGTATAGGTGATATACTTCCAGCCGGCTTACATTTTAACATTATCAAACATTAAAAAATGATCATTGATGAGGATTAAAAAACAAAAGGCAAACATTAAAAAATGATCACGGATGAGGATTAAATAAATCAAACAGACTCAGTACTAAAAAATCATGAATCTAGCTAATAAATAAAAAAATCAAAACCCAATCTAGCTAATAAAAAAATCACAAAAAACATTAAATCGATCTCATTGGGTAAAAAAATAGTCATGCTTCAAGCCGGTTTACAAATGTCAGTCATGCTTCCAGCCGGTTTCTAATCCTGTTTTTGTACCCATGACATTCTTTCAACACTTCCCTGCACAAGTAAAATTAAATCTATGTCAGAGATTAAATAAATCAAACACTTCCAGCCAGTTTACAAATGTTAGTCATGCTTCCAGCTGGCTTAAAAAATGATCACTGATAAGCATTTAAAAAAAAAGGCAAACATTAAAAAATGATCATTGATGAGAATTAAATAAATCAAACAGACTCAGTACTAAAAAATCATGAATCTAGCTAATAACTAAAAAAATCAAAACCCAATCTAGCTAATAAAAAAATCATGAATCTAGCTAATAAATAAAAAAAATCAAAACCCAATCTAGCTAATAAAAAATAAAAACCCACTAAAAAATCCAAATGATCACTGATGAGAATTAAATAAATCAAACAGACTCAGTACTAAAAAATCATGAATCTAGCTAATAAATAAAAAAATCGAAACCCAATCTAGCTAATAAAAAAATCAAAACCCACTAAAAAATCATAAGATAAAAAATTATCCTTGATAATTAGAAGAAAGAAAAAATGTGTTCCCTACTGAAGAAGGAAAAAAAAGACATGCATGTCTCATCTAGCCAATAAATAAATCAAAACCTAGAAACAAATAAAAAATCACAAAAAACATTAAATCAATCTCATTGGGCAAAAAAATAGTCATGCTTCCAGCCGGTTTACAAATGTCAGTCATGCTTCCAGCCAGTTTCTGATCCTGTTTTTGTACTCAAGACATTCTTTTCCCATACCTGTTTGATTGGTTTTTCAACAGAGAGATTTAAATAAAGAGAGAAATCATGTTTTCCCTTTTCCTATATCTGTATAATTGGTTTTGCAGCAGTTTAATTGGTTTCAGCAGTGGTTTTACAGGGTGATAGGACGTCATGGAGGATTGAGGAAAACAATGCACCTTAAAAGGGTCTTTATGGCTCATTTGTGGTTTACTGCTAGCTTGTTTCGTATAGCTGATTTGGTGTTTTCAGAGGTACCTATTTACTTAGTGTGTTATTTCTTTGTTCTTCTTTCTTCTTTATAGAACAGTGCACTTTAAAATGATCTTTATGGCTTATTTTTGGTTTACTGCTAGCTGGTTGTGAGATCTAATTTGGTGATTTTTCCCAGAGGTACATATTTCCTTAGTGGGCTACTTCTTATTTCTTATTTCTTCTTTATGGGTTATTTTCGATTCTTGCTAGCTTTTCTTTCTTCTCTGTAGTGCTTATTCTTTTTCTGTTCTTTATCTGTGGGTTATTTTTCTTACCCTACTAGCTTTTCTTTCTTCTTTTTTCCATTGTTTACTGCAGTACTTATTGTTTTCTGTTGCTTTTTTCTTGAGCTTTTTTTCAGGTCTTGTTGGTTGGAGACTTTCAGAGTTCCACACATTTCTGGTTTTTATCTTTGTAAGTATATAGTGTGGTTTACTTTTTTGGTTTGGTTTGGTTCATGACGGTTCATGCTGTATATAAGAAGGTGCAAAAAAAAATGGGTTCTGTTTTCTGGCTTTGTTATGTTCTATGCTGTGCTTGGTTATGTTGTTATGTTCTAAAAAGATAAGAAACTCTACACTAAGGTTATTATTATTAACTCTTACAGTGTCTTATTTCTACTTGTGTGTTTTGCTGTATTTGTTTTCTTAATTCTTTTGATTTTTTTTATTATGTTCAGTGCTGCCTTTTTGGCTTGGTTATATTCAATGTTGTGCTTGGTTATGTTCTTATGTTCTAAGAAGATACCAAACTCTACACAGAGACTATTATAATTAACTCTTACAGTATTTTATTTCTACTTATGTGTTTTGTTGTATTTGTTTTTTTAAAACAATGGCATGCAAACCAAAAAATGCATGCGAACCAAAAAAGTAGAATAAAACCCATAATTCACATGCCACCAAAAAATTAAATCAGATCAATTGTGGTAAAAACCAATGCGTTTTTTTAAAACAATGACATGCAAACCAAAAAATGCATGCAAACCAAAAAAGTTAAATAAAACCCATAATTCACATGCCACCAAAAAAATAAATAAGATCAATTAAATCAAAAAATGAAATAGATTATAGGGAAAAAAAAAAACTTACCCAATTCTGTTCTAGGCCCCATCTCCCTCACATGCATTGTGGTAAAAACCAATGCGAAACAAGAAAAGAAACAAGCAAATCAAGTCAAGAAATAAAATAAAAAACAAGAAATAAAGAACAATAAAAATACCAACAAACAGGGAAATATATTTTCTCATGAATGTATAGATTATGGATAATAACAAAGACAAATATAAGTTTTACAATACTGCATTATAAAAAAGATTATATTTTCTAACTGATCTAAAAATTACATATGCAAAAAAGCAATAAGTCGAGGTCTTGCAAACTCAGAGAACTCAAAAAAATGCATGCAAACCAAAAAAATAAAATAAAACCCATAATTTTTTTAGAATGACAAGTCATGAGAAGTATTATTATAATATATGTTTCTTAATTCATATGCATCTAAATGTTTAAAAACTTTTTAAAAAACTGTAAACAAATGGAACAAGTTGGTTTCACATGCATTGGTACTTTATAAACAAATAACAAGACTATTTAATATATAAACAAATTGTTTTATAAAATAACAAATTGGTACTTTATAAAATAACAAGACTATTTAATTTCTAGCAAAATAACAACATATAACAGACCCAAATAAATAAATAAAACCTCATGTTTAAAAAAAACCTAAAACAGACCCTAATCCTTTGCCACATACTTACAGAACTAAAACACTACAAAAAAAAACATAGATGGATTATAAGTTCCAGATTTCTTTGCTATCTGCAAGTATTTCACCTCCATTAAAGATAGATTTCAGCATATTATACCATAAAACATCTCTAATAAAACTATCACACAATCTTTCCAACCATAATTACCCAGTTCAATTCTAACCCACATAATGCATGCTTAGATCAGGACCAAATCACAGTACAAAACCATAAAAGTGAATGATTCAATGGAACATTCCAATAACAGTAGAACAAAGCAATCTTAGTGCACACATTGAATTCTAATATCCAAGTATTAAACACGTACATCTTTTTTTTAAAACACCAGTTTTGCACAAACTCAATATAAATTTTAATACCCAAATCAACATAGATCTATATAAGATATACTCTAATACCCAATGCACAAAAAGAAAAAAAAAAATCAAAGTCAACAAATAGAGAACAAAAGAAACAGAGAGAGGAAAACATACCCAGGAATGAAGACGATGGCACAAGGATGTAACCCATAAACAAAAAACTCCTCAAATCGTTTACTGCTAGATTTGGGCAGAGCAATGGAAAATGATCCATGTTAAAGGAAAAAAAAAAGATTTTGGAAACTTAGGGCTTACCGAAATGCTTGCTCAAAGATCGGGAGAGAGAGAGAGAGGCTTACCGAAATGCCAGCGGTGAGATCATTGAGAGAGACGGCTGAGAAACTTTGGGTTTCATCGTCAGAGCGTGCACGAGAGAGAAAGTGAATGGGGGGGGGGGAAGTGGGTAGGGCATCAAAGAGCAGAGAGAGATAGAAGTGAAGAACGAATGAGAAATACGGCGGCTGGTTTCATCTGTTAGAGAAAGAGAGAGAGGAGACGGGAGACGAGAGCGCTAGGGTTTGTCTACTCGAAGGGAAGAGGGGTCGCCGGGGGGGGAGGGGGGGGCTTGCGGTGTGGGTGATACGAATGAGAGGGTGTATGGGGCTTAGGGTTATTATGAGCCTAAAACGACATCGTTTTGAAGAGTTGGGATTGGGCTTCACAAACCATATGGGCTAGGCCCTAACTCATACACACAGCAGCCCAAGTAAATCTCACCCAAAACACAATACACCAACCAAACGTAAAGGCCCAATCCGAAAGAGAAATTAAACATGTTGTGTTGTGATTTACTGGTAAAAAAACATCTTAACACAAAATACACAATAACTTTTACAATAGTAAAATAAAATAAGGAAAACCATAATAATAAAATAAATAAATAAATTGAAATTAAAGAGCCAATAATAATATAAAATGTTATTAGAAAATTGAAGTTTATATAATTATATATTATTGTGACAAAACATGAGAAGTGTAATAAAATTTCTTGTGTCCCCATTTAGTTTGGGATTAAGGAGAAAGTTTTGAATAAAATACTATAAACAAGTTTTAAAAGTGGTTTAAATATTTTTTCATCGTTTCAAAATGTTTGCAAAAATCATATTTGAACAAGTCTTTTTATATTTATTCTAAATATAAGTATAAAAAAGTTCAAACCATGCATTTAATATTTCTTCTTTATATATATATATATATATATATTTTAATCTTTGTCATTAATCCATTCTTCTTTTAGTGCATAATAAACGTTTTAGTCTTTCAACTCTCATTATTTTACTTCAGTGGTATTATTATGGCTTTTTGCAAAGAATGGTTTAATAAATATTTTAAACCATAAAACTTATTATTTAAATAAAAAACAAAGAAAAAACGTGTGATATTTACAACCAGCAAACGGCGAATGCAAAATATTTTCCAACCATCTCATGGCATGTTTTGATTAAAGAATTTTCCAACCATATCAAAAACATGTTTTGATATTAATTTTATGCTATATTTTTATCTCTAAAACCAAATTATAAATTAACTACAATTTGTTTTTTTTTATATTTTATTAATTTTCTGTATTTATTTTACATTTTTGTTAACTTCATTTTTTATATGCTACTTTTTTATTGCAATATTTACACATTTTATTTTTTGTAACTTACAGCCTTTCAAGATGCGGCCAATTTTCACATTAATCAAATATATTTCTCCAGCCATAAAAAATTGAAAAATCAAAATGATTGTCGCAGAAAAATCTCCTAAACGAACTGGACAACACTCACTAGTCAAATACCAAAATTTGACATTAATCGATCAAGATGTATAATATTTATTTTTACAATTTCTCTTTTGTTAAAAAAATTCAATTAAATGTTGAAATATTTATTTTTCTATAAATTAAATTCTCCTTATATCTAATTCTATTTTATTTTGAAAATTATTTCCTTTTTTTGAAAAAACATTTGTTTCAAAATCATTTAAAAAAATATATTATAAAAACTTCTCACTTAAATTTTTTCATATAATGCAGGGAAATCGTGTTCAAGCAACCATGTTTGGTAAAGATATCGATTCAAGAGACAATTCTCTACATATCTTCCAGTCGTATTACATCACAAATGCATTTGTTAAGCCATTAGATCCTTAGTTCAGAACGGAACCATACAAATTTCAATAGATTCTAAATTCCAAGACAATCATTGAAGAAGTACCAAACAATGATATGCATTTGGAACTGCCAAAGTACAATTTCATCTCTATTGATCAATTGGATCCCTACAAAAACTCAATTGCATAAATAGGTAAATTATGATTTGTTTTAAATTTTTTATTGCCAATTAATTAACAGTTTAAATCTTTTTAAGCAGATCTACTGACAGTTGCCATTCATATCAAGCCATCGAAAGAGATAACATTAACAAATGGACCAATTGCCATTCAAAAAATTTATGTCATAGATAAAAGGCAAGAGAATCTCTTAATTTTATGTTTCCAATATTCTTTTTCAATTTGACCTTAATAAATTTTCTATTAATTCTTTTGTTTCATGTGTTATAGCTTAAATCCAGTCAGCTTAATTGTGTGGGGGCGGTTTGTGAAAGATGAATGTCAAAACATTTCTGAAATAATTGAAACAAAATCAATCGTACTTGCAACAAAATTGAAAGTTCGTTCGTACAATGGTACCTTTAATGATTTTCATTGTTAAATATTTTATAAATAATATATTTTTGAAATAATAATGATCAATATTTATAATATAGGTTTGTCCTTGTCATCGCGACCAACGAGTGTCTTTACAATCAATCCTTTTATTTTTTAGGTAGAGCAATTACAAAAATGGTAATTAATATTTAAACAAATTTTCATTAATTTATTTTTTTTATCAATTCCTAACTTATATTTCCCTTTTATTCATAAATTAACAAACAAAAAATCAAATTGATATTTATTTATGTTAAATATTTTTTATGCGCACATATTCAATATTTAAATTATTTCTTTTTTTCCCTCTTACTAATTTACATTTTCTTTTTAAATTTTAAAGGCAACAATTAATGATGCAATACTTGATAAAATTATTACAAAATCATTGACATATTCACCTGCATCATTATCATCAATTGGTCTGTGAAAAATAACAAAAAATTGTGATGTTGCTGCATTAATGAAGAGTTTACAGCCAATGGAGGTAAAATACTTTTTTCTACTGCCAATTTCAAATTCTTGTTCATATATATTATCTAACATATTATTTGTTGTATGTTACAGAAAGCAAAATTTTGGATTAAAGCAAAAATAAACATTATCAACTTGCGCCAAATTTTTTTTTACATGTCTTGCATCAATTGTAATAAGGGAACTGGACATGACCATAATGAAAGTTTCATCTGTTATCACTGCAAACATCAAAGTGTTGCTCAACCACGGTATATATTTTCAAATTTTATCATCTAATAATTCATTCCAAAAATTTTTCATGTACTTCTTTTTGTCAATCTTAACAAAAAAGGATACTCTAATTATTTGTAGCTGTCGAACGTACGTTGAACTTGATGATGAGACAGGAAAATTAGCTGCAGTGATGTTTGGCGAAATTGCTGAGGAAGCATTGGGCTAATTAGCAATCGATTTCATGAATCACAATGGACAGGTAAATTTTTTCATTCCTACAGTTTTTACATTTAACATAAAAAAAAATATTCAAAAATAGTTTCAAAAATTTCCTATATTATACATAAAACATTTCAACTTTAAATTATAATAAAATACTAATTTTTTTTTTTTTTGTAAATTAGTTATTTACACATTTATTCATTCTCTAATCCCATTAAATATTTAACATATAGGAGCATTTACCATTTATAGAAACTGTTGCACTAAAAGTTTCAAAAAACAGTGGATGATTCAACTTGCTGCAGATCCAGAACTATTCAATCAGCAACAACACAAAAATTTCAATGTTCTCTCTATTGGCTCTGTGCAATATGGCCAAGAACTAGAATGATCATGAAAAAAAAAAAACAAAATTCTGTTTGTATTTCTGTATTTTTTTGTTCAAATTTGCTCTAAACAAATTTTTGTATAAGACAATCAAAAAACACAACTAAGCAAACATGCATCGGCCTCCACTAGCATACTGAAATGTGTGTGTGTTTTGGGGGGGGGGGGGGGGGGGGGGGGGGGGGGGGGGGGGGGGGGGGGGGGGGGGGGGGGGGGGGTTCAATGATCGAGTAATTAGAAAAATGAATAATAATCATGATAGAGTAATTTTGAACAATTTGCTCATCCTGATCAATTAATCCGCTAGCTCCGTCGTCCCTAAGTCAACTATACATATATATATATAGTACTAGCTTAACTAATACCTGACCAAATAAAAAAGCTTCAATTACCAGATACAGCCTGTAATTAACTCTCTCTCATCCATGGAAATATATAGCAACTAATTCAATTTATTCAACACAAGTTATTGAATTAATTTATTCAATTCTGAAGAGAGATAGACATATTATCTGGATCTTAATTTACAGCGTTCATGTTGTCCTTGTAGAATTTTCAAATGATGTAATTCTCATAAAGAAAATTTTAATTGAAGTTTATTGCATATTAAATGTAGTATCGTTCAATCTTCATGCATTTTTCTTACCGTTTATGTTTTTGTAAATAAAAATTTTTAAAAATTATTAGACTATATTTTTATTAATATAATTTTTATTTTGAGATTTAAAAAAATTAAATTATTTATTATATTTTATATATAAATTTTAAAAAATTATAATGATCAGATAAGAAGATTTGTATAATTAAAATAAGCCTAACAAAACTCAATTGTTGAGGCAATAGTCCATGGACCATAATTTGGGCTTTATTAATGAGCCTTGGGAACTGCTCTTTATGTTTTGGGCTGGGTCGGTTATTGCTTCCAACTAATCAAGCAAAACCTCATTAGCTGGGGCTTTTGATGCATGCAAATGCATTAAGGAGATTTTTTCAAATTTAAAATTCATTTGGTTATATAGATGAGATGAGATGTTTTAAATAATAATGAATAAACTATTATTATAATATAATTTTTTAATGTTAATTTTGTATTAAGATTTGAAAAAGTTAAATTGTTTATTATATTTTATATAAGGATTTGAAAAAATTGTAATAATGAGTTAAAATGATATGAGATGAAATTTTTAGTTTTATGTAACCAATCCGGGTTTAAAAATGTCGCAAGAAAATGTAGAGAAAATTGTCTTTCATATGAATTTAAAAATTTATTGACCCATAACGAATATGGGATTCATGAAAGAGACTGGTACACTTATATCATTTGTTAAAAACAAAACAAAATTTACAATGTCGAGCCCTTTGACATAGACATGAATTGCGTACATGACCATTAATATATATGTAAATTAAGTTGCATATTTAAGTACTGAAATATAAAGGAATATTGAGAATAAGTACCAATTTAAACCCACGTTTTGGAATGTAGAAACCGCACATCAATATTCTCCAAATCTAGTTTGACTCAATGGATGACTTAATAATAAATAAGAGTAATGTTATATATAGTCATTTTTACATATTTATTACGTATTTTATTAATGTGATTGGCTACATTAATTTCTTTTTAACATACAATTAATTGTATCAATAAAATATACAAAATAGTATGTAAAAATAAATGTAGGTATAACTTTTGAATAAATAAAGCATAACAAAATGGAAAATGCTGGGCATCCTGCTTGGGGATCCGAGCTTACCGTTCCTTGTTTTTTTTTTTTTTTGAGTTTTTTTTTCTTAGTAATTAAGAAATTATTATTTAATAATTTTATAATTTTTTTTATTTTTAAAAATATGTAAAAGTGTAAAAAAATGATGTAAAAAAAAACCAAAATACAAAAAAAAAAAAAATTTACCTAGTGGGAGCCCCAACGGCAGGCGTAGCAGCGTCCTAACAAAATGCTGTGGCAGTGCAACTGCCTGCAATATGGCAGCCAAGCAGTAGTCCCATCATATGTACTTTGGAATTATTCCTTACTTGGTCATATATAAATGGCACATGCTTGGAATGTTTAGTCTTATGAACACAGAACACTCCCATCAACCATCAAGTAGGGGACATAAAAAGGTGATTGGATTACCCTCAAGCTCTCAGCCTCTTCTTTTTAGGGGAATTGTTCTGTTCATGATGTCCATATGAGTTAGCTCGATCAGAAATGCCAATATTGATGAAATAGTGCTATAAATGGAGAATATATAATATATAGTAGGAATAACCTGAGGTACTGCTTGTTGGGATAGACAATGGGTACAGTCACTTAATGATTGATGCATGTAGCAACGACTGAGGAAATTGCTCTAACGAATTTAATTAATCTGGATTAGGACAGCCACATGCTTTTTGGTTTGGAAAAATTTATTTGTATCATTTTTATCATTATCCTCTCAACATCTCTTCATATAACATTAAATAATAAATTCATAAGTAAAATATAATAAATAATCTACAATTATTTAATATTACATAATAGAATGATGAGATGATTATAATAAAATGAATAATGAATAGCATTACTTTTTATTCTTCCTCTCCTTGGATTTATTGCTTTATTTAATTCTTTCTGTTTCATTATCTTCCTCAAGCTTAGAATATTGAAAATAGAGTGAATTTAGAAACCCTAAAAGCCTCCTTCCCCCGTCTCTCGCTCGTAAAAAATCAAGAGTTTTAGATCTGATTTTCACCGGATGGAGAGGAGGCATTGACTTCCTCCTCCTCCCTTTCCTTCCCTCCTTCCTCCATTTAACCACCTTGTGTATCAAAGTTTCTTTTGCTTAGTTTTATCTTGTTTTCTTTAAGGTTGAAAAAGACAGATCTACAGTTTTCTCCAACTCTCGAGAGACATACATGACACAAGCAGATTCATAGATCGGAAATCGTTCGAAGGAAAGTGGTAGTCTTGCAAAAATACTGCGTGTAGTTCTCACGCGCCACCCCTTCTAACTATTCTTTTCGACACACGCGCCAGGTTACCTGACTTGCCACCACCAGACCTTTCAAATCTGACATTTGTAGCTAAAAAGAGACAAGTGTGTTGCCTTCACGGGTTATCACATATTCCAAAGTCTACTAGAGTTGGTCCAAACTATAATTCGTCATTTTTTGCATCTATCTTACTACTTTCCTTTTTGGTTTCCTTATTGTTTATTAAAATAAAAAAATTTGTCTCTCAGACGTTTATCTGCAGAGGTTAAGTCTCATCTTTCTATGAAGGGTGAGGTTGACTCTCAATTTAGATAGATAATGTACATACGTACATACGTGCCACTACACTTGTTATCGTCAGAAATAATGCTTTTGGTTGCAAAATATTGGTCACAAATACCCTTTTTCTTATAGTGCGTTGTCTCTTCAAAGTTTATCTATAAAGAGTATGAGCAATAGTGAAGACCAGACCAGTTACAAAAGGAAATAGTGTACTGATGGAGTTCGAAATGTATTATTTTGGTTTATGATGTCATGTTTGATATGAGGATATTTCATAATGTATCTGATCATGGATGTAAGTTTATATGATGATGAATGAATGATGATGATTTTCCTTAAAAAAAAGGAATATCAAAATAGAGCAAATTAAATTCCTCCATAAATTAAAATGTATATATATATTTATATTTATATGGGCAAAAAAAAAAGAAAACTAGTATGTATATATACATACATATATATATGTATGTAGGGATTCATTGATATATATATATATATTCTTTCTTTACTAGTACTCTTAATTTATAAAAAAAAAAAAAAAATTCGCAACTTTTATATTTTTCATATCCGTGTATATATATACCTACTGAAAAACCAAAATGACCTTAATTCATTCCAGCCAAAAGAAAGACCCGCCAATTAATAACCAGAGGGTTAGGCCGGTTAGCGAAATTTACAAAGCATGGCTGTTTGTGCCAATGTAAGGTTACCTTATATATAATATGTGTCTTTATATATCTTACTTTCCAAATTCATGAAATTAAAGTATAAGGGCATGCATTCAGCGAGCTAGCAATCCCATTCGAAAGGCTGTAATTGTTCTTTCATTGTTTTTAAAAGGTCACGGCCTTAATTTTATGGTAATCATGTCCAACTAATTATATATATAAGATGTAGCAAGAAACAATGCCTCTTAATTATTAGTCTTATCCTTGTACTAATACCATGCATGTGGCAATTTATGTGCATGCTCGCTCTAATTCATCATGCATGCCTATCGGCTAGCTTGATCACATCAATTCTATCCTCTCGTTTTTCAATTAATTATAAATGCCCATCTGGTTGTAGCAATATGCATATTATTATTAAAAAAATTTGTACAATTTTCTTTCTTTCGATAAGCATAATTTTTATTTCGCCCCCAATCATTAATGCAAAGATTTCATCATGATGAGCATCAAATCTTGTTTGAATGCTTGCCATGATCATCATCGATCGATCTTCGATCTCTAATTAGCTGCACTTGTGTAAGAAAACTTCCTTGTATTTTCCTTTCATCTATTGTTCACCAATTAATCAGCATGCATGCATGCTGTAATTAATTATATGAGGCCGTACTCTCTAATCGTTTTGTTTTGTTTTTTCGATTTTTATTTATTGCTTTTGTCGAAAGTTACACTTCATGTATGAGAGAACTTCTAACATTCGAATTCCCTTTGAATTGCATTTATGTGAAAGCCTGATAAAGTTATGTACATCTATAGGAGAAAAATTAAAAGGCGCGATTACAAGTGGGAAATTAGGAACAACTCATCCGTACCTTCGAAATTTCAGCTCATGATTAGGACATAGAATAGGGTTCTCTATTAATACTAATTACCTATAATAATCTCAAATGAATTAGGGTAATTAGGCCGAAAAGGCCATAAAAAAAAAAAAAAACAAACAAACAAACTCTAAAATGCTTGTGGGGTCAATTATTTTCCACTCTAGAGCTAGCAAGGCATTGTCCTTGTCAAGGCATGATCTCGACAACCATGCGCCAGCAACCTTTAGGCTAAATTCCTTTGCAAACTGTCATTCATTTGTCTTCTTTTATATCGACTAAAATTTCATGAATTTGAGTACGACTTCTTACGTACTGATCTCAAGCTAACAAATTCTTCGAACATTTTGATCAATTGGTACACGTACGTACAGTAGAAGTTAAAAGAGAGTTTAAGCTAGGTTTAGAGATTAATTACGAAATAGAATTAAAGCCAATAAGAGATCATCGATCGATCGGCATGATAGCATATATAGTACTGCATTCATGATGCATTAATTTTCCCTGAGAAAAAACATATAGTAAGTAACTTAGAAATGGTGGACGTTCTTTTTCATAAACGCCACCCGCAGACGAACGTACAATTTGAATTCATGATCATGAACAAACCGTTAAAACAAAACACCTTGAACTGATATATATAGGACTGAAAAACACAGGTAAATTTTCTTTTTGTCATCATCCATGGGCTGAAAATTAACCATTAACCGAGGAATCAAGCTTTCCGCATAAGACACTAAACCACAGCATTTGATTAATCCAGGATTCCTTCGGCCGAGATTAAAAAATAAAAATGGGGTTGGAAAAAAGATTCGATCTGACAGATATGATTTATATATATATATATATATATATATATATATATATATATATATATAATAATAATAATAATACGATATAGATCAAAATGTAAATTATTAATAAATACCAATAATACTTTTATTAATTTTTATGTTACCGTTGATGATATGATAGCATTAACTCGCGGCCTAGAAGAGTAAGTACGTACGGGGCCGTTCAAAGATTCCATGCAAATAAATATCTTTTCTTATTACCCTATCAAATGCTAATTATTTTTTTTAAAGGAAATTCTCATAATTTATTCATCAATAAACTTATATCCATATATGCAAAGAAATTACCATATCAACCATTAATACCTCATAAATCAATTAATACATTTGAAACTCCACTAGTATACTATTTCTTTTTGTGACTAGTCTGCACTAGTATTGATATTCTATACAGATAAACTTCCAGGAGACAATACTCTATCTAAATAGAGCCTCAACATCACCCTTCATAGAAAGAGAAGACTGAACCTCTATAAATAAAGGTCTAAGAGACGAACTTTTTTTTTTTTTTAATTAAACAATAAGGAAAAAATAAGTAGTAAGATAGAGGCGAAAAATGATAGATTATAGTTTGTGTTGAGGCAAAAATAAGTTGATTGGCATATTCTTGTGAAAACCTGTGTAAAATAGTGTTGTAACAAGTGTTGAAGCGAAAGGATTGAAGTGCGCTGATCACTGGTCAAAACAGGTGTCACCGCTCGACATTCGCTCGACACATGGCTCGAGCGAACTCAAGCAGATTGCACCGCTCGACACTCGCTCGACAGGGCGCTCGAGCGAACTCAAGCAGATTGGACCGCTCGACCCTCGCTCGACACATGGCTCGAGCGAACTCAAGCAGATTGAACCGCTCGACCCTCGCTCGACACATGGTTCGAGCGAACTCAAGCAGATTGTACCGCTCGACCCTCGCTCGACACTTGGCTCGAGCGAACTCAGACAGATTTCGGCGCTCGACCTTCGCTCGACACTGCACTCGAGCGAATATTCCAGATGACTTAAAACCTAGGGTTTTCATGCGCCTCCTTTGAGTTGTACTATAAATAGAACAGCTTCTCTGCTGTTCTAGAAGCTGTTCTAAGTGTGGACAAACAGAGCAAAAACCCTAAGGGCCTCCAAGATATTTTAGAGCAACCTCTCCCCCACTTGGTTGATTCTCTCTTGGATAAACACATCTCTACCACACTACATTCAACATCAAACTTCAGTTGAGTCCATTGGAGTGGACAAGTTCGTTGGCCGGAAGAGTCCGGAGCTGCTGGTGATGCAGAGATCGAGAGGTTCTCATGGGAAGCTATAAAAAGGTCGGAGTTCCGACACTACATGCGTGTAGAGATCGAGTGGGTCGCTCGTGGTGTTGTAAGCCAAGTTTAGCTACTACAAAGGTTTTGTGAGTGTCTCTAAATTGGTTGTAACAAACTAAATTTTCTATAGTGGATTTGAGGTGGTGTCTTACACCCGAAGTGATTTTAGATTTTGAAGATGTTTTTCAAATGAGTTTCCACTATGTGAACAAAATCTTGTGTTGATTATTTGTGTTGTTTATTGCTTTGATTAATTGTTGTTTAACAATCTTTTTTTTTTAAAAAAAAGACCATAAAAATCGGATTACACCTATTCACCCCCCTCTAGGTGAAGTGTTGTGTAAAACCACTGCTTTTTCAATTGGTATCAGAGCGGGTTCACTCTGCTAGGATTTAGTTCCTGAGTGTGATCCTGCTGTAGTGATTTAAAATGGATAGGTCTCAATCACTCACATCTCCACCATATTTTGATGGAAACAACTACGCTTATTGGAAAGTTCGAATGAGAGCATTCTTAAAATCTGTGGATGAACGAGTGTGGTTTTCCATAACAAATGGTTGGACAGAACCAAAGGTTATTGTTGATGGAGTTCAAACTTCCAAAAGTGTAGAAAATTATTCCAGGGATGAAATAAGTGAATGTGGTTGGAATAGCAAAGGGCTGAATGCGATCTTCATGGCTGTGTCCCAAGAAGAGTTCAAACGGATATCAATGTGTCAAAATTGCAAAGAAGCTTGGGATATTCTTGAAATCACTCATGAAGGTACTAAGGCTGTAAAGAACTCTAAGCTTCAAATGTTGACCACTAGTTTTGAAGAATTGAAAATGAGGGATGATGAAATGTTTGATGTCTTCTATGCCAAACTAAATGATATCGTCAACTCTCGCTTTAATCTAGGGGACAGAATTCCTGAGAATAGAGTTGTGAGAAAAGTTCTCAGATCCCTTCCTGAGAGATTTCACCCTAAGGTCACGGCTATTAAAGAGGGCAAGGATGTGGATGCTATGAGAATTGAAGAGTTGGTAGGCTCCCTCCAAACCAATGAACATACTCTTCCCTTGGATAAGAAAAACAAGTCCATAGCCCTAAAAGCTATGAGAGAGGAGTTTGATGAATCTTCTGATGAACTTGCCATGAGTGACAAGGAAATAGCTTTTTATGCTAAAAAATTCAGGAAGATGTTTATTAAGAAAAACCCGGGACAGGAGAGGAGAAGGTTCAAAGGGTTTAACAGGGGTTCAAGTTCTGAAAACCGAGAAAAGAGAAATAAGCGAGATACTGGAGCTGACAAGGACAGTATTCAGTGCTATGAATGTCACGGTTTTGGTCACATTCGATTTGAGTGTGCAAATGACAAGAAAGCAAAAGAGCAAGCTAAGGTTGCTTCCTTGACTGAAAGTGAGTCTGAGTCAAGTGACTCACAAGAGAATTCTTCCATGAAGAAAAATCTCAATTACATGGCTTTCACTTCCTCTGTTGTAGGCAAAAGTCATAGTAATGAATCTAGGTTTGAAATTGAGAGCGTTTCTGAAAATGACTCTGTAAATGAAGATGAGTTGCAGGAAATCTATGAGAAATTGTATCAAGAATGTGTGAAATTGAGGAAACTCAATAAAGCACATATTGAGGAAATAGATTCATGCAAAAGAGAAAATGAAAAACTCAAAGACAAACTAGGAGAAGCCATTGGTCTAATGGATGAGTTACAAAAGAGGAATGTGACGTTGGAAGATAAAGTGACAACTCATGAAAGTGAGCTGACTTTGTTAAATACTAAGTTGCAGAAATTCTCTGTTGGAACAAATCAGCTTGACAAACTCCTAAGTTTAGGAAAATCCCCTGGTGATAAGAGTGGTCTAGGCTACTGTGAAGAGAATCCTGATGCTCCTTCAACCTCGAAAGTCTCCTATAAAAATGCAAGAAAAATAATGTTTGTTCCTGCAATGACTGAGAGTAGGAAGACTCATCCAGTTGGAAAGGGTAAGAAGCCTGTGCAAATGCAAAAATCTGCTCCACCTCCCAAAAGACAAAAAGCTCGCAACGCGAGCCCCATATGTCATCATTGCGGACAGATTGGCCATATTAGACCAAACTGCTTTAAATTAATGAGACACTTTGTGCATGCTCCTACTTTTGTTAATAGTAGAGCTGCTTATCCTTCTAGAAGGGATAAGAATCTCATTAATGGCTCTATGAATGTCTCAACTTTCTTGAGACGGAGAGTTCACAAAGCAAGCCCCATGTGTCATCATTGTGGTAAGATTGGTCACATCCGACCAAATTTTTTTGAGTTAAGGAGGCAAACTAAGAGAATTGCAAAGCCCTACTCAAGAAAAGGGGTACCAAGGAGGATCGTCAAAAAGGGAAAGACGCAAGCCACACATGGTTTTTGTGCTGTAGACTAATAGTCATGCATTACATGCATTTTTGTTTCTTTTTGTTGTTGATGTTTGTTTTGTGTTCTTGTTTATTCATTTTCTTGTGTCGTCCTTTTCGTGTCGTTGATTGCTGTCCATACATGCACTCCATGACTGTGCTATATAATGGTGGGGCTGTTAATTCTATAATCTAAGGGCATGCATCTTTTGAGATTTGTATCATATACTTATGGTTCACAAAGGTTTGGAACATAAGTATCTTGTGTAAGTTATGACTAGCATCACACACTTCACTCCTGGCTCAGTTAATTGACATTTCGCCACTTGTGAGTATTGAGGAGGCAATCAAAGGTGTTAGGAAGCTCTACTTGCACACAGAATTGACCACGGGCTAGATGACCTCATCATGATTCTCTTGTGTAAAAATATGGCACATCAAAAGGAAAAGAAAGAGTGATGTTGTTAAAATAAAAAAAAGATAAAAAAAAATGAAAAAAAAAAACAGAATAAGTTTTCTGTTTCTTGCATATGCTGCAACAAGTACTCAAACAGTAGGATTCAGGTCCTAGCAGCATTGGGTTTGACTTTTTGTGTCTTGGAAAGAGCTTCCCAAGCATTTATGATTTCTTGTTCAGCCCAACCCCGCTCACGCTTATCGGTTCAAATTTCTTGATTGAGCAAGGACCAGTTTAAACACGCATGTCTACATTACTTAAGATACTTTGTTTTTACCTGCGTGTTTTGTGAAAATATGATGCTTCTCTTCATTTGATATGTATTCTTGGGTTGAAAATTGACTTCCCTAGTGTTTGTCAAAGTCATGTGAGTCTTGTGAGTGGTGTGTGTTTCAAAACTGGGCAAAATTGCAAAATCTGGAGGTCTCGCTCGACACTCCGCTCGACTCCGCTCGAGCGAACTTCGCTCGACAGTTCGCTCGAGCGAATATCTGGTATAAAGCCAGCGCCGCTCGAGCTTCAGACGCACAGTTTTCTCTCAAACACATTCCGTGCGTTTTCTCTCAAATCTCTTCGATTTTCCACTTGTTTTCCTTCTGTAATCTTCTCAAAATCAAGGTAAAACTCTCAAACACATTCATGGTTTGTTGTTTTGGGGTTTTTTTTTCTTTGTTATTTACGTGGGTTTCGGATTGCTCCCTTTGGAGTGAAACCCTTGAAAAATCTCTTGTATTTTGGGTTGATTGAAACTCCTATGGAGTTCTGTTGTTGTGTGGTTGTATTTAGGAGGTTTTTGAACCTTCCATGGGGTGTTGGCCGAATTTCCCACTTGGATGCACTCCAAGTGTTTGATGAAATGCCTCAATGAGTTTTGTTTAATCATTTTCATCATGCATTGGCATAGCATTGTTCATATACCTATTTCATGCATATCCTAGTGTTGGGTCGTCATTTGTCTTGGAATTGCATTAGGTTTGAAGGTGTTTTATGTTAGAAAGGGCATGGATTGTGTATTGAGTTCAAAATTCCCAACCTTAACTTAGTTGGGATTACCAAAATGGTTTTTGTCTCTTTTTCATGAGCATGGTTGATTGGCATTGTTGGTTTGTCATGGTCAGCATGATTGGCATTGTCGTGTTAGCATGTTCATCACATGGTTAGTTGGTGAGTTTTATCATCCTCATGCATTTGGCATTTTAGACATGCATCCATCAAGGCGTCACATCACCTTTAGCCTTGTCTAACGTCACTGACTTTATCTACAGCCAAAAGCCATGTCGTCTCGACGTGTTCGTCCTCGCCAAAACCCTCCTGCACCTGCTCACGCTCAGTTCCATAGTGATGACTTGTAAAATTTCATGTTGCAGATTTACAACTTCGCTCGAGCGGAGGCTTTTTGCCGCTCGAGCGAACTCAGACAGATTCAAACGCTCGACTGCCTCTCGACAGTGAGCTCAACCGGGTTGCAGAAATACAAAGATCGCTCGAGCGGAGACATTGGCCGCTCGAGCGAAATCAGGCAGAGTTGAACGCTCGAGGTGCGCTCGACAAGTCGCTCGAGCGAAGTTAGGCAGAGTCGACCGCTCGATGTTCGCTTGACACTCCGTGTTTGAGCTGGAAAATTGCATGTTTTAGCTATTTAAAACCAATTTATTTCAACTGCTTCGTGACATTATTATTGGTTTTAGATGAAAAAATAATTAATAAGCATAAATTCGAGTTGTGATTTTTAATTGATTAATATCATGTTTATGCTTAATTTTATAACTATTTAATTAGATAATATTTCCTCACATATATAATATATTTTTAATAATCTATTTATTTCAAGTGTTATTTTTATTTCTTTATTTTCAGCTGAAATAAAATTCACATTGGATCCGACCAAAAGCGCATCCTAATTGAAAGGAATGAAGAGAAGGAAAAATAGCTTTCGGTGGACAAACACATGCGACACAAAGTAAACGAAATGAGGCTTCTTTCGCGGCAAACCAAAATGGAAATTGCATGCAAACGGAACCACGTTTCAACAAAAAAAAATAAAAAGAGCCGAAAAATAAGAAAAGAGAGAAAAGAGACGTGGGAGAGTTGGATTTTTCAGCTTGAGAGTTTGGACGTAGAAAGCCGTGCATGTTTCGGTGCTTGATTGATTTGGAAGAAGAGAGCACAACAAGTTTACATGCGAAAAGGGAGCTAAAACTCAACACTTGCACATAAGATGAAAGCAAGCCATGCACATGCAGGAAATAGACATACGACAGAAATACATGGAAGAAAAGTTGGACAGCAACCAACACAAGCAACATAAACTTGCAACTCAGCACATGCAGAATTCTCAAACATCAAGTGCAGCAGGAAAATAATGCAGGAAAATAGAAAGCACATGCAGAAAGAATCCGGACAGCAGCACAAGTAGAAACATGCAGACAGCAACTCAAAACAGCAACAGCTCATGCAAGGAAAACCAACTCACGGCTGGAACTCAAACCACTCAAACTTACAGCTCACAAGCACATGCATCAAAAAGAAACTAACGTGGACAACAACTCACGGATGCAGAGAACACTCATGCAGAAAACCAGTAAATGCATCACTCGGGCAACCAACACATGCAGCACTCAAACCTCAATGCAGAAAATGAAGTGTAAAGCAACCCACGGCAGAAGCATAAAACATGGAAAGCTTACTTCACATGCAGGAAATAAAAAAAGCCACTCAACACAACTCACGAATGCAGGGAGATGTAATGCAGAAAGTAACATACACAATGCAGGAAAACTCACGCACACATGCAGAACACTCATGCAGAAGGAAGTGCAGAAAACACATGCAGAAAAAGCAAAGCACAACCTGGAAATGAAACACTCACACGGCTGGAACTTGATCAAACCTCAATGCAGAAACACAACTCAGCAGAAACAGGAGGCACATGCAGAAAATAGAAACAAAATGCAGAAAAACATAATGAAAAAAAAGCAGCAGCAGAAAATGCAATACACGGCAGCAAACAACTCACACCATCACTCGGAAAGCTGCACACAGCTCACTCACATGCAGTTACATTCAGCACATGTGCAGAAGGAAAGCAACAAGCACATGCATGACACCAACTCACGCTGCTCTCATCACACATGCAGAAAGTGAAATGACAGAACACATGCAACCCACGGACAGCAACACACATGCAGAACACCTAAATGCATCACTCGGCACATGCAAAATATGAAGACAGCTCACTCATCACACGGGCAACACTTATAAAAACAGAGGGGACAGCAGGGGTACGGGGGGCTGAATGGGAGTCGGTCATAGAGAGGGAATTAGAGTGAGGGAAAGTGAAGAGAGTGCCGGCTGGAGTTTTTTTTTTTGGGTTAGAGTTGAGACGTAGGAGGTGGGAGAGAAATGGTTGGAGGTTGTATGTGGGATTTATTTTCTTGGTGGGAGAGAAATTAAATAGAGTTGAGACGTGTAGGGAAAGGAGGTGTGACTTGCTTTGGTAGAATATTAGGGGGAGAGAGTTTGGAGTTAAGAGAATCGGTTGGCTGGGGGTTTACGTGGGAAGTATGTGTGAGGATGTGAGGGAAATTGAAGAAGACGGTGCATGATTTTTCTGGGATTTATAAGATTAGTTGGTCGGCTTTTCAACTAGATTTTCGGATTTTATTGTTTCTAAGTTGTTTTCTAGTATTGATTGTGTTTTATTTTAGTTTTCTAATGAAGAATGTTTATTTAATTTTTATAGCACTTGTGATGAACATTGTTGGCTAAATTCATTGTTCATATACCTATTTCATGCATATCCTAGTGTTGGGTCGTCATTTGTCTTGGAATTGCATTAGGTTTGAAGGTGTTTTATGTTAGAAAGGGCATGGATTGTGTATTGAGTTCAAAATTCCCAACCTTAACTTAGTTGGGATTACCAAAATGGTTTTTGTCTCTTTTTCATGAGCATGGTTGATTGGCATTGTTGGTTTGTCATGGTCGGCATGATTGGCATTGTCGTGTTAGCATGTTCATCACATGGTTAGTTGGTGAGTTTTATCATCCTCATGCATTTGGCATTTTAGACATGCATCCATCAAGGCGTCACATCACCTTTAGCCTTGTCTAACGTCACTGACTTTATCTACAGCCAAAAGCCATGTCGTCTCGACGTGTTCGTCCTCGCCAAAACCCTCTGCACCTGCTCACGCTCAGTTCCATAGTGCACAAGCTCAGGAGCTGTATACTCAGAACTTCTCTCACGTACCCCTATTGTTGAGCGTGATGTCTCTCTTGGTGAGCTTTCTGAGACTATAATCCCTCACATCTTTGAGTCTCGCCAGTGGCAGGCCTTGACCACTGGTCATCCCACTCCTTCTGTGGAGATGGTTCGGGAGTTTTACTCCAACATACGGGGTATTTCCATTGATGACTCTTTTGACGTGAGTCTCCGGAACATTACCTTCCGGGTGACTCCGGGCATGATAGCAAACTTGCTGAATGCCCCTCGTGTGCCTTATCCTGACTATCCATATACACGGACATCTCCTCCTACTCCACAAGCTATTGCTAGCTGTCTATGTGGTGGGATCAGTCATTGGGAAGGGAAGAGCCCTCTCCAAACTATTCTTTTTACGCCCGACAATCTCATTCTGAGTAGGATTGTTCTTACAAATCTATATCCTACGGGTCATCAGAGTGACGTGGGTCTTGACCGCGCCATTCTTCTGTTTGCCTTGATCAATGATGTCCCTCTTGATCTAGGGTCTCTTCTCTGTCGGGTCATTATTGAGGCTTTTCAGTCCTCCAAGAAACGGACTGGCTTGCCGTTTGCATGTCTCATCACCCGAATCGCACTTTCCCAGTCGGTTGCCTTTCTACCACAAGAGCCTAGAATAGCTCTTAAGGCTCCCATAGGTCGTAGGACGGTGCAACTCAGTCGTGCTCACACCACCCCACATCCTATCCGTGTTGAGCATCCTCCCGCACCTTCCTCTCAGCCTTCGAGTTCTCGGCCTTCGAGCTCTCAGCCCTCCAGCTCTCGGCCATCCACTTCTCAGCCGTCTGGCTCGGCCCCCTCCCCTTCGGCACCCGGCTCGACCGAGCCCAGTATTCAGCAGGTTCTTGAGTATTTAGCACGCCTGGACGCCCGGTTTGATACTCTAGATGCTACCGTTCATGCCCGGTTTGATACTTTGGACGCCCGGTTGATAGCCTGCAGCAGCATGTGACCCAACGCTTCCATGACATTGAAGAGCTTCTTAATGAAGATGATGAAGATGGTGGCAGTCCTGCAGATGATTGAGACCCTTTGTCAGTTTGTGACAAAAAGGGGGAGTAGTACAGTACTGATTAAGGGGGAGATTGGGGGAGTTTTGGATACTAACTCAGGGGGAGTGTTAGTTGTTAGCAACACATTTGTTTTGGGAACAGCAGCCTTTGGTTTTTATCTTTTGGTTTTATATCTCATGTTTACTGCTGCTGTGTGTCTAATTGTTCTTGAACTTTTTTCTGATTAATTGTTTAATGAAATATTTTGTCTCTAAAGCCTGTACTTGTCATATCTATTCATGAATTGTGGTTTGTGATTTGCAAACAATTCTTTGTGCGATATGTTTAACCGTTTGCTAAGTATGTGCAGAAATATTTCATCGTGTTCAAGAATATGAATCTAGTGATGGGTGTGCTAGGATTAGGTCATATGTATAGGTTAGAGGTTTTGTCACAGAAATGCCAAAGGGGGAGATTGTTGAGGCAAAAATGAGTTGATTGGCATATTCTTGTGAAAACCTGTGTAAAATAGTGTTGTAACAAGTGTTGAAGCGAAAGGATTGAAGTGTGCTGATCACTGGTCAAAACAGGTGTCACCGCTCGACACTCGCTCGACACATGGCTCGAGCGAACTCAAGCAGATTGCACCGCTCGACACTCGCTCGACAGGGCGCTCGAGCGAACTCAAGCAGATTGGACCGCTCGACCCTCGCTCGACACATGGCTCGAGCGAACTCAAGCAGATTGACCGCTCGACCCTCGCTCGACACATGGCTCGAGCGAACTCAAGCAGATTGGACCGCTCGACCCTCGCTCGACACTTGGCTCGAGCGAACTCAAGCAGATTGTACCGCTCGACCCTCGCTCGACACTTGGCTCGAGCGAACTCAGACAGATTTCGGCGCTCGACCTTCGCTCGACACTGCGCTCGAGCGAATGTTCCAGATGACTTAAAACCTAGGGTTTTCATGCGCCTCCTTTGAGTTGTACTATAAATAGAACAGCTTCTCTGCTGTTCTAAGTGTGGAGAATCAGAGCAAAAACCCTAAGGGCCTCCAAGATATTTTAGAGCAACCTCTCCCCCACTTGGTTGATTCTCTCTTGGATAAACACATCTCCACCACACTACATTCAACATCAAACTTCAGTTGAGTCCATTGGAGTGGACAAGTTCGTTGGCCGGAAGAGTCCGGAGCTGCTGGTGATGCAGAGATCGAGAGGTTCTCGTGGGAAGCTATAGAAAGGTCGGAGTTCCGACACTACATGCGTGTAGAGATCGAGTGGGTCGCTCGTGGTGTTGCAAGCCAAGTTTAGCTACTACAAAGGTTTTGTGAGTGTCTCTAAATTGGTTGTAACAAACTAAATTTTCTATAGTGGATTTGAGGTGGTGTCTTACACCCGGAGTGGTTTTAGATTTTGAAGACGTTCTTCAAATGAGTTTCCACTCCGTGAACAAAATCTTGTGTTGATTATTTGTGTTGTTTATTGCTTTGATTAATTGTTGTTTAACAATCTTTTTAAAAAAAGACCATAAAAATCGGATTACACCTATTCACCCCCCCTCTAGGTGAAGTGTTGTGTAAAACCACTGCTTTTTCAGTTTGAACCATGCTTGTCTCTTTTTAGCTATAAAAGTCATATTTGAAAGATTTGATGGTGGCACGTGTTGTAAGAAAAGTTTCCAGAAGGGGTGGCACATGAGGACAACGTGTAGTTGTGAGCAATGCATAAGAATCACGCGCGGTGATTTTTGTAAAACCGCCACGATCCTCCAAACTATTTGTGGCCTGTGAGCCTTATTGTGTTGCGCGTGTCTCTCAAGAGTTGATTGAAAACTGTATATCTATCTTTTTCAACCTTAAAGGAAATAATTAAAAATAAATAAATAAACTAAGAAAAGAAAACTATCTGATAGACAAAGGGAATAAATAGATAAATAAGCTGTGAAGGAGAGCGAGAAGAAAGAGAGCCTCCATCTTCTCCTTCTCCTTGGGGGAGGCTTTTTACCAAATGTTAATAATTTGTTCACAGCCTCATGTGGCAGCAAACGCGGGCAACCTTTTATTCTATGTAGCTTTCTTTCTTTGTCTATTTTTTTTTTTTATGTACGTTGTTGTTTTTTTTTTTTCTTTTTTTTTGTTGTTGTTGTCTTATCTGTTTTGTATTGGCTGTTTTTTGTTTGCATTAATTATTCAGGATTTGATTTAATTTGGATTAAAAAAAAAAGGATTCGATTAATTGAAAAGGAAATGTAATTTTGTTTTGATATTCATATTAGTAATTAATTTTGAGTAACTCAATATAGGACTTGGAGGACAAAATTAGAGAAGCTGATCAAGGAAGAAGTGACAGCTTGGAAATTTTAAATACGGAGTTTCCAAGTTTAATGGATCGAGTAAATGAACTCAAATGTTGGCAATCATTTAGGCTACATTTAAGTAGTGATACGAATGATTTATGAATAATAGTAAAAAATAATGATAAAATATTAAATAATAATAAATAATAGTAAAAAAAAGGAATAATAGTAAGAAGTAATAAAAAATATGTGAAAAATAATGAAAAAATATTAAAAAGTAATAGAGTAATCTTAAGCTTAATATTTGCTGGCAAAGAAAAATCTTATTTATAAGTCGAATGTATTTACTGGTACATTACTAGTATATCTACAATTCTTTTACAACACATCATCAAACAATAAATGAAATCATGTCATTCCATTAAAAATAAATTTTAATATTACAAAACTATCCTCTATTTCATATAAAGTTTTAAAATAGTTATAGATTTATTACTTGAGTAATGTTACTGATCTTAATTCTCATCATCTCATGACGTGTCAGTAGATGATTGGAGAATATTTATTATATTTTACTTATGAACCTATCATCTAATATTACATCATAGGATGATAAGAAAATAGATGATAATTAGATTTTTTTCTTATCAATTTACGTACCCGCTTTAATATGCAAATACAATCTGAAGGGGGAAAGGGAGGAGGAGCTGGATTCGTGTCTCGGCCTGTTAGAAAAGGATACAGTTTCTTTTGTTTTGTACCGTCTTCTTTGGTGGCTAATTTGACTTCATCCGTATCCAATATATATGGGAATAATGGCAGATATATATATATATATATATATATATATATATATGTATATATGTATGTATGTATATGTATAGCGAATTTATGCCATTAAATTATTAAGCTACAGATGCTCATAAAAATATTCTCCAAAAATTTTGATGATAAATTATCAACAGCATATTTTAACTTTTCGAGACCCATATATTATTATATAAAGCCTTTTAATATTTTTAGATATGTCATTTATGTCTTCTTTTTCCTTTGGCGATTGAGACACGGTTAACATTCTAATCGAATATATATATATATATGTAAGGACAAACTTCTGTTGGCTTATTTGTTTGTCTTGGAGAGATTTGTATCTTTATAACGTTTTGGGGCTTTGGGTATGTCAGTTGATCGTTGTTGATGATCATTCCTATCCATTATGGGAATAAATAAAGGTCTAGCTACTGCTTTTATACAAATCATATTCATATCTTATACCTCAAGTTTTTCAGAATATAAGACAGAATTTCATGCTGTACATCCGAATTCAACACCGTTGTTGTTTATCCATCTCATCTGCATCTTCTCTTTTCCATTTTGCGTATATTTTGCGTGTGGCTTTTGCTTTATATAAAAAGAATGAAAACTGATTAGTTTTGGATGGTAGCCAGGATATCTGGGCAGAAATCAACCCTCCTTGCTATTCTTGTTGGGATAGCTGGGTTGTGCAGTGCTGGTCTTCTGCAGATGAACGCAAATAAAATAGATTGCCAAGAACCAATTAGTCAGAACTTCGGAGTAATCACCGATTGTAACTCTGAATTTACTAGTCTTTCTTCCCAATTATTTGGATTCAAGCAGCCTTGGCACTTGGGAACTTGTGCTCAGCCACAGACCATGGGGGGAGGATCCCAACAGCAATATATTAGGCCTGCTAGATCATCCAGCACCATTATGAGCCGTTTTGAATCCCCAGCTTCTGCTTTTTATGCAACCGAACGCTGCATGGGATTTCCACTGTATGATCGTCAAGTTGGTGATCCCTCTTTGTGCTCCCGATTTCCAAGGACTTATGATTCACAGTTCCCTTCTTTTCCATCTTCTGGGGAAGACTTATCCATTGATTCAGCATGTCAAGCTGATTCCAATTTTGATATGAGAAACACCTTGCAGGCAATGGTGAAATCTCAGTTTTCTGGTAATCAATACAATGGATCCTCAAGCATCAATTCGCCAGGATGTAAGCTTCTTCCACATGAACAAAATAAGTTTCTTGGTGATGACACCACCTACGGTGGGAAGAACCTCTTGCTTCCTTTGAAACGAAATCGGGACCATATGGTATGCACTTCCTAATTTCGAACTCATATACACTTTGCAATTCTTTTACGTGTAAACGCAACATTTCAAGTTTGGCATCTTTCCTAATGTATAGAAATCATCCTAATTATCGCTATATAATTTTGCAGGGTAATTATGATTCCTATAATTGCTTGTTCCCACAGCTGAGCTTCTCCTCCCCGCAAGAGAAGCAGTCTCCAAGACATTCCCCTGAAAATATCTCTGTTACTTCTGGCAACACTGCCTCACCCGGTGTAGTACTCTCAAATAAAACAAGAATAAGGTGGACTCGAGATCTTCACGAGAAGTTCGTTGGGTGTGTTAATTACCTGGGTGGTGCTGGGAGTAAGTAGTCTGATAATTGAGAAAAGCATCATTAAAATAAGGGAAAAAATTTCATGATTCTAACGAGTTCTCTAATGATTGACAATAGGGGCAACCCCAAAGGCAATACTGAATCTGATGGGCTCAGATGGATTGACCATTTTTCACGTGAAAAGTCATCTGCAGGTATTAAAACTTTTCTTAAAGTGCTGTGGAAGCTCGTAATCTTGCTTTAATGTCCCTTCCCGAAAAAGACTCATTATTTTTCTTTATCCCCTGTAGAAGTACCGAAATGCAAAATACATGCTAGAGTCGACAGGAGGTAATGGTTGTTACAATTCTATTTTTTTTCTTTTCTCAAGTGATTTATTACGCTTGATTCCTTTGCTCATCGCCGGCTGGACCCTTTATAATATAATCTTTGCGTTTTGTGTGGGAGTTTAAATGCAAAGGAAAGAGTCTCACTTTACTCTGTCATGAATTCTAATTTCTATATGAAGATTCCTTTCTTTTTAGCTATGATGATATCTGTTATTAGATCACAACCACCATGGTATTTCTAGTCATTCTTTTTATTCAAATCACCTTAGAGAGAGAGAAAAAAGAATAACCTTAGAGAGCAACTCTTATAGTTATAATGATATACCCTTCTAGTGGTAGTTCTTGCCCCTCTTTTTTTCTTCACAACAATTAGCGTCGCACTAGCCATCATAAAATAAGGGTGATTCGGCTTCACAAGTTTCATGTTAGTATGGTCAATTCCCTCAAAAGAACAGACCAACATCTTTCAAGCAAACTGAAAACACATTTAGAATCCACCAACTTATGTTTGTTTGGCTCTGCTGACTTCCATCAATCTGCTGTGCCTTCTCTCAATAATGTTACATTGAACATTTTAGCCGGTTTAGTAATAAATCTAATCGGAGTTAGCCCTTTCCTGTTGCAGGAAAGTCGGAGAAAAGAAATAGTATGGGCAATGTACCCCGGCTTGATGATAAAACGTAAAGTTCATGAATTTCTTGATATCTTATGGGCATTCTATTTACCTCTTCTTCTTTATTGCCGTGTATATAGAACCAAGTCTGACACAGCATGTGAACTCTTCACTGGCAGAGACTTGCAGATCAGAGAAGCACTGCACTTGCAGTTAGATGTCCAGAGGTGCGTTCATGGGCTCTTAACAATCTTCAAGAATGATGATTGTGCCAGTTAATTAGAAAATTTCATTGATAAAAATACTAGGAGATGCACTGCAAGTCTGCACCTTACATGAAGCACTTGCATTTGACACTCGGGTTTGCAACCCATTTATCATGGGGTTTGCAGGTATATTTAATTACCGAGCTATTAGACTTCACTTGCTCACTTTTCTGTGCCAGGTTCAGCGACATTTACAGCTACGAATTGAAGAACAAGGGAGGCAGCTCAAAATGATGTTTGATCAGCAACAGAAAACAAATAGTAGCCTCTTCCAGATTCACAACTTGAATACTTCCTTTGCTCAATCATCCGATGTTCAGGTTTCGATTTCTGAAGGTTCTTTAAATTCCCACCTCCCATCGAAGATAAGTTAGCTCCTCAAAGCAAGCCATACGATCTTCTGCACATACACAGTTCAGGTCTTAAGCAGTCCATGGGGTCCTTGGAAATTTTTGATCTTTTGCATATTGAAATTCATCAACTAGGCAGTCATGAGGTTCCTGCAAAGCTTGTTTCCTACAATAGATGCAGCAGCCTAATCAAGAAGAGCAGTGTGTTTGCGTTATCCTACATAGTGAACTCAGCGAATACTTACACAACGTGCATACAACTGAGTCTACTCATGCATAATGCCCTTCAGAAAAGCAATGCTCTGTATACATCATGCATCACTTGGGCATATACTCGGTGAAAAGCATTCATCTTGTAATGCTCCTTTATAGATTTTGTGTTAGCGAACGAATAATGTTTTCTTGTAACATGTCTGTTAATGTACTTTTGTGTTGGTCGAAAGTTAGTAGAGGGAACCCATTCGGAATTGGATCTAAACACTCCGTAATTCCTTTGAGCTCATTATGTAGCAAGTTTTCTTTTGTAACAGTTGGCCCTGCCTCCCCCTTCTTTTTTCTTCCTAACAGTACTGATTAATGGTAAAATAAAGAACAAATGGATCTATGTTTTTAATTATAAAAGTTCCAACATATTTTTGGGATAACGAAAGATTAGATCAACTCCTTCTTGAACAAATTTTTATCCCTTGGGTACCAATCTATACGATCATCACACCTCTGTAAACTAGCTAGTGAATGAAGTTATTCTGGCGGTTTTAAGTGAAGTTAAGACAATGTTTTACAGGCCTCATCAAGATTATGTAAACAGACAAGGAAGTTTGTTTGAAAAGGGCTAGAAAAAGACAACCCTCATACTTGTCGTTTTCTTCTTCTTTTTTTGTTTTTTTGACATAGCCAAACCATGAACACCAAGAAACATGCAATCATATTATCATTCTTTATTGCTTCAGATTGTCGTCATTCCTACACATTTTCATTATTAGTACGAATGCCGACATTCGTCGCCATAAATTCATTAATTGTTTTACTAAGAACACTCGATAGAAGTGTTTGGTTCCGTAAAATTATCATTCATTGGAGGAAAAAGGAAAAGAATACAACAAAGGAACAAAACCATTAATGAAAAGCACTTTCAATAGGAATGTAAATTGTATTGGGATCAAAGAGAGGGGTGTGAGAGTAAGAACAGCTTGCGGAGGTATCTGAGATTCTGACCCATCTGAATTCTTTAACCTGTTTTTGATTTATTCCATGATTAATCAGTTTTTTCATCTTTCTTATCTTAACTGTACCAGTGAAAAATTTTATAATTCTAATTATGTCCGGCCGAAGAAGAAAAGCTGCACCACAAAAAACATTTTAAAAAAAAGGAAGCAAAATTGACCAACACATTGGGATCTTGATTAGAAAAAAAAAATATTCAAGACCCATAAAGGTGGGTTTTTATCAAGGATGGAGGGAGGCGGACAGAGGGTCCATGAAATCAAAGAAAACCCACCCACCTTGCCCCCTAAAATAATATGCAAAAACCTTGGTTATGATGTGATTGTAGGATTATGGAACCTGGTTTTGAAAACTGTAAAGGCACCAGGTATATTGTTCGCTCCGCTGTGGCTCGAGCGAAACTCAGTTTGCTCAAGGTGTACATGAGTGCGAACTCATGGACTCGAGCGAAAGAAGAATCCTAGAGAGTTGAGATTGTGCAGTAAAACACTTGTAAATCTCCTCTGAAGAAAATCCCTTGCAAGTTTCGTGAGTGTAGACGATGCTGATACATTTGAAGATGCATTTGAGAGGCATCTGGGCATCCATTTGAAGACGTACCTGCACATGCATTTGGTAGCGGAAATCTCTCATGACTGACAAGCATTCCAATGAAGGAGTGCAATCATTTGAAGGATGCAACCGTTTGTAACATCCTAGTATGGCACACTTGGGTGGAGGGGGTGATTGTTGGAAACCCCCCAAGTGTGAAATGAGATTTGGGTTTGCAGCCACCCACCCATCCACCAAAAGTTTATGGCAGCAAATATTGACCAACAATTGCCTCTTGATCAAGCTGCACCGAAAGAAGCCTTCAAGTTGCTGTATTTTGTCCCCTATGGCTTCTCTTATAAAAGGAGGTGAATTGCTTAAGATTAAATAATCCTCACTACGGTGAGAGATCAGGCAGAGGGCTGAGGGCGAAATTTGGATTCTGGAAAAACTCAGAACAGAGTGCTATTTGAGAGATAGAGAGATTGTTTATGAGTGTTTATAATTTTGTACAAACATATTGAAAATATTGAATTTCCGCTTTAGTGAATGTAGGCAAGTTGCCGAACTACTTAAATATGGTATCTATTTATTGTGGGTGTAATTTCTGGGCGGCTTTAGGCACAACAGGTTAATTCCCCAAAACCAGAAACAAACCCTCCCCATCTGAAACAACCACTCATATCATACATAAGAAAAACAAAACCAACAGATGTAGACCACGAAATCCTCTTGCTAGTTTCTTTCTAATGACTAGCCATGATGCATTGGTTTCAACGGGGGTAATATCCTAAAAGAGAAACTCGGGAAGATCTCACCCTGTAGATTGCTAGACATTTTCCCCTCTTATTCTCTTGGTTGTCGTCTTGCAGCCTACAACTTGGTTTTACCTTTTTTTCATACTGATTAACGTTACATACAGTCGTAAAATGTGTAAATGACGTGCAATCGCTTTAAAAAATAATAAGGTCTATAATTAAAAAGTTAATTTTTTTTTATGTAAATTCTGTATTAATTTATTTTTTTCAAAAAAACTTCATAACACTTACGTAACCACAACTGCAAAAATCATTTCTCGGTAACTCAAACTTCATTTTCCTTAATTCAGTACAGCTTTAAGTGTCAAATTGTACTACGAGTAATATTTTCTTGTTTTGGTCGTGATGTACTATCATAAAGCGACAGTACAAACTGTACTACTACTGTCGATTTATGTTGTACAACTTATGCAATGAATGTGCCATGATGAATGTACAAGGGCCTAAAAAAAGACTATATTATCCGCATACGGAATATAGAAATCTTCAAGGTGATGGCATTTGAGTTATTTCTCTCTTGATTTTAGGGACAAAAAATTCAAAGGTACTTAAATAAACCGACATTCTCAAGAGAGAACAAGCTGGGAGTGCCTTGTGCTTTTAATGATATTCTTTGCCACACTTACTATGATAACACAATGACTGTACTGATTTTGGGCCTCCTGATAGATTCTGCTTTTCTTTAGGCAAGGAAGATGTCAACGAAAACTTACGTTTTTTGTTTTTTTAAAAAGTTACCTTTCATTAAAATTTGAGTCTTTTTCTCGTAATTTCTGAAACAACATCGCTTAAATAATTTAAAAGAGAGTGGCGACAATATTTAGAAACCGTATTTAGGTGTTATTTGAACCAAGATAAAGCAGCTACAGGCCTGGCTGCCCATTCATGCGGGTAACTATAAAAGTTATGTTTTGTTAGCTCTAAATGAACATGGTAGTTTCCAAGTACGAACTCAACAATACCATGGATGACGATTTTTCCCAACTATTTTGCACTGAATCTCCATTAAACCTGGGAATCTGCCCTCCAGCCATGATGGGAAGATCATCAGAACAGCATAAATTTGAGCCTGCTATATTATCTGGCATCATTTCTACTCATCCTCTGGAATCACCACCATCAGCCCTTCATGCAACCGAAAGTTACATGGGTTTTGATCAAAATGAGCATCGAGTCGGAAATTCTCCAGCTTTGTGCTCACAATTTCCCGCTTCTGATTTACATATCGTATTATGTAAATCTTCCGGGTATAACTTTTTCACTGCCGAGCGAGCTGGCTCCAACTTTGACTTCAGGGACACCTTGCAATCGCTTGTGAAATCTCAGTTGTGCATAGATCAATCCAACTCTTCTTCAGGGAAATCAAATAAAATTCCATGCAACGATATGAGCAAGCTTTCTCCCCATGACAAGAACATGCCGCTTGCTGATCAGAATATTACCTTAGTCAGGAGAGAACTTCCGGTTCCTTCTGATTCAAATCAGGGTCTTAATGTGATCTCTTACCTTCCATTCCTTTTTCTTTTCTTTCCTAATATGCATAACTACACGTCTATGTTCTGAGAATTGTTTGGATTTTGACTGTCATTTACAAACAGGTTTGCCACAGTTCATACACGCCAGCTCCCTCAAAAAAACGGCGAGTCAGATGGACTCAAGATCTTCACGAGAAGTTCGTTCAGAGCGTGAATGTCCTTGGTGGCGCTGAGAGTAAGTAATTTTGATATCACCTGTCGCGATTTAGAAAATATACCTGTGATTTATTGACTATTCATTCATTCATTTATCAAAAATCATAGAGGCAACACCTAAAGCAATACTGAAGCTGATGGACACAAATTTATTAACCATATTACAAGTGAAAAGTCATTTACAGGTATAACTTCTTCCTTAAGAACGTCTGCTATCATTTTGAATTATGTTTGTGATATGCTTCTGCAAGTCTTATATCTGATCATTTGTTCTTTTCCACCTCTTTCATTTTTGTATTACAGAACTATCGAACTGCAAAGTACATCCCGGCATCTTCACAGGGTATATCTCGTTCTTTTTTTTTTTTTTTTTTTGGGAAACGATGGTCTCTAAGTTTCATTCTTACCGGACGAATAATTTTCAGTTTTCCTAAGAAAATCGTATTATGAGGTCTTCATGGAAGTTTACAGAGTGTTAATATCCCAATTCGATCACACTTCACTGGTCCAACGGTCATTGCTTCTTGCATCTCTGTAGCAATTCGCGTAAAATACATGCTACTTATGCATTATACTCTTTTCTTTTAACTCAGTAGGAAAGGAAGATTGTGATGCGCAAACAGATTTTCCTAGGACGATAATAAGCGAAGACTGTCAAGCCGCCACCATGACAGCAAGTATCAAAGGGACAAACGGGATCATAATTACTTTCGTCTTGACATCTATTTTCCGGTTTACTTCAATCTATGCCAGAAGCCAGGGGCTTTCATTTTTCATCCCGATCATGACAAATGAATGCAAAACTTATTCTATTCATACGTAGCTTGTTTAATTTTAATTCCGACGAAGCTGAATAATATTAGGCCTAGATTTTCAGAGATCCGAGCGCAATCGAAAGAAGAACAAAGCCACAAAAGCACTTCATTGGTAGGAGTTGTTTGTCCAAAGAACGCTTTAATGATTCCATGGTTTATATGTTTTCGACAGAAACCATAACGGACCTGCATGGTACGAATGTCAGACTATGAAACAACATATATACATTGTTAATTAAATAGTTCCTACTCAATATGAGATTTCTCTTGGGTGACCACCAGAACTGTTCTTCAGCTTTGCGCTATACCTTGCAGGCTCTCTCTCTCTCTCTCAAATTTATCATCTCCACTTATTGCATGCCTTATATTTGAAGCTAAAACCACTCTCTCGCTCTCTCAAATTTATCATCTCCACTTGTTGCATGCCTTATATTTGAAGTAATAGGTTTTAGCTAATTAACCAGAAAGCTTTGTTATAGCTGTCTGTTTCTATTCCAGAAAAATCTGAGAGAAAAAGCAGTGCAAAGGGCATACCTGAGATCCCCATGCAAATGTAAAGTTTCTGAAGCACTTGTTAACCATACTCAGAGTCCAGATAAGATTCAAACTTGCTATAGATAATCATGAAGACTGCACTTGCCATCATTATTTCGATATGTTAATGTCATCAAAGAAGTTGGTCTTGTTAAATATCTGCATTCACCTATTACCTCTTTAGTTCAGTTAGTTTATCTGCACTAATCTCTGAGTCAAGAACTTCACTGTGTCCAGCAACAGCATGCAAATGAAGGAGGCATTACAACTGCAACTTGAAGTTGAGAGGCGTCTTCATGAACAATTAGAGGTGCAGCTAGCACGTTCTTATGATTGTTTCTACACTTCCTTTGTCAGATGGTTCTCTTGATCAATTTGATTCCAAAGTTCAAATTCTAATTAATTGAATCGAGTTTTTAACTTCTGCTTTTAATGAAAGTAGCCAATTAACTTCCTAATTAACCTCTTGATTTTAAACCGGTTTTAACATTCCTCATTAAAATGATATATCTACCATCGTTTACTTCTCCGGATCAGCTTCAGCAAAATTTACAGTCGCTGATTGAAGAAGAAAGTAGGCAGCTCAAGATGATGTTTGACCAGCACCAGAAAGGATACAAGAGCCCGTTCAAGACTCAGAACTCTCAAGTTTTGTTCCCAAATGGCCAACATACGTGAACAAGAGAAAGCTTCTTACAAAAGAGCAAGCAAGAAGAAGAAGCAGGTAATGGAGACATATTATTCGAAGAAGATCTCCGCTTGTTGCTTGACCCTCTCCCTAAGCCCTATTATATGTTTCTTTTATCCATATCCTAATCCCAATCACCCCTCCCCCTCTATTTTACGCTTTCCCTGATAATTCCTGTAGTTTTTGTTTTTCGGGTTTGTTTTCTAGTCCTGAAAAATGTAAAAGAAGATCGATTTCATGGTTCGGATTATTTGAATGATTCCATTGTGAAAGCAAGGTTGCATCCCCCTCCCCCCCCCCCCCCCCCCCCNTTTTCCTTCTTTTATTTTCTTGTTGCAAACTTTGCTTTCACAATGGAACCATTCACAGCTTTATTCAATCACACAAAATAAGATGAAAGCATTACAAGATAAATCATTGTGATTTGCATGTTTGGTACAACACAATGATTAATCATCCGAGGTCTATGTCGCATTTCATCGAGGGCTACTTGGCTGCATGGGGCGGGGGGGCGCTCTGCACTATCTAGGAAGTGAATGTTGTATCGCCAGAAACTTCTCCAATACTAAACTGAGCATCTTCAGGACTTGTTGCTCGTTCCTCTTCTTCTGCTCCTTGTTTTTTTCCTCTGGGGGTAAAAGGGCTGCGTAGCTTAGCGTTCGGCACATTAGTGCTTGTTCGGCTACAATAGAGAAACCATAACAAGCATCGCATAGATCCACTTCGGCTACAATATGACATTAGTGCCGCGAGGGTCAGGATTTCATGTCATAGATCTAATGAAAAAGATAAATACTTTCATATTATCGACCGTCATATTAAGGATGTGTTTGAGAATTTAGATATTTCATTACTATTTATAAACAATCAATTATTATTATTTTATTAATTATAAATAATTTAAGATATTCTTAACATTCAAATTTATATATGTCATACTTTTAGCATTATTTTATTTAAACAGTTAAGTTCTAAAATTATGTAAGATACTTCGCATAAATCAGTATGAATAAAAATAAAATATAAGATGAAAAATAATATTTTCAATATAAAAGAAAAAACTTGCACTATTTACTGTAAATTTGTCCCACGAAAATAAGAAATCATCACTATGACTTATGAGGAAAGTTAAAAGGATGACAGCGGTGAATGGTCTGCCCAAGATCCGGTGTGGCATACTGATCCTAAAAACCATTTTCCTGAATCTTTGAATGGAGAACGTCTAAAGTCAAGCTGCATGTGTGAATGTAATCCGTCTTTCAACGAAGTATATGGCTGTAGTCATGAATTTAGATCTAAGATTCAAGAAGTGAGTGAACACCAATTGGCAATAAACTCGTAGAATTAAGATCTTGAATTTAAACTGCAAGCTGTACTGCATGACATGTCCAAAATTAAAAATATCATAAATAATTTAATTTTTAAATTAATAATAATATTAAAAAAATTAATATTTTATTCAACTTTTAATTTTTATTTAAAATCATTTCTTATTATCTCACTATCTAAACTAAACCTTATCATTTGACATTTAAGATGTGATTTTGTAAAATTAAATAAAGAGATATCAAGATTTTATTGTGATGGGAAAAATAACTATTTTTTTTTCTTAAATAAATACATGAAATTGATCGTACGTATAATATTTATGATTATTTGTATAAATTTCTTGAGTAGTAATAAACTCGGTAAATGCCATAACGTCTATTTCATCTATATATCTTTTTAAAAGTTACTCAAGTTTAGTTAAGTAGTTTTAGATCCTCATAGATAAAGAAAAAATGGGTTGAGTTATCTATAAGAGTAATGTTAGGAATATGCAAACGCCATGCAATCGCTGAGTGGGGTCCACGATTAAAAACTTAATTTTTTTTTTTCATGTGGGTCTCATATTAATTCATTTTTTTCAAAGCGACTGTACATCGCTTGCACAACCACGACTACAAATATCATTTCTTTATCTATAATTATCATTTGCATAGCAATGCTTACACAAAATAAACGTAATATCGATGTCTTTTCAATAAATTAAAGACTAATTCAACGCAATCGATTAATAATATACAGAAAAAATACAATTAGAAGCAAACTTATATCTAGACATTTTTCTGATTGGTGTATCCATTTTAAATCTGATTTTACGCATGTCGGCCAAATAAGATTTTTAATAAGAATAAATCTGATTACAGAATAAAAAGAAAATAAAAAAGATACTGAGTTATATTTACAAGCATAATTAGGTTTGAATTGTGAGTTAAGATAAAATAAAATGAGATAAAAGTTTAAAATTAAATAAAATATTATTTTTGAAGATTATTATTATTTTAAAATTAAAAAAAATTAATTATTTATTATATTTTATATAAAATTTTTAATTGAGAGCCACTCAATCCAAACCGACAAATAATGAGTAGCTAAACTTAACGGGTAATTGTGTATTTGCTTTCAAAACTCCTCTTTTGAAAGAAGATTCCCCCCTCGTGAAAGTTCCACGTAAGTTCCTCCTCCTTATTTGCTCTCAAAAGTCTTTAGAGTCTTAGACAGCTTTCAAGTCAGGAATTGTCTTTTTCTTTTTTCTTTTTTAGCATATTTTCATGTAGAGTTTATGTATGTAATGTATGCCACCGACCATTGATAATAGACAACCACTGTTCCTTTAGCACGACATTCTTTAAATAAATAATAGAAAAACCATATAAAAATATATATATGGAATTAATAAATAAATAAACCTAGGCGACATCCCTCCATGATCTACCCTTGCAAATAGCACCTGACATGTTTATTTACAAATCATTTAAAATTTAAAGAGTTGTACAATTATGATTAATACGATAAGTAATTAAGTTAATATTTTTATAATTAAAATATGATACGCCAGTAATATTATATAACTGTTATATTAAGCAGTAGCAGAAATTTATAATATAAAAACATAAGAAATTTACGACGTAATATTTTAATTATAATTTATTTCGAGTATTCAAACAAAAATAAAATAAAAATTGGAGAGCAAAAAGATACGCTTGCTCCTTTTTTTCCACACGACGACGGCCACCATTTTTACTAATTTCCCAAAGGACCCCGACCCTTGAAACGAGAAAAATAGAAATAATAATCTATTTTAAGTTTTTAACTTGTCGACCATTTTCCTTCGTCTCTCCTTACTGATCTCAAACCCTGTATTATGGATATGAGCATCCTCTTCAAACCCTGTATGGATATGAGCATCCTCTCCAAGTCTCAATCTTTTGCGCGAACATTTTTCCAAAATTACATCTTTTGCTGATCTGGGTCTTCGACAGTTTTGGTGCAGACAACAGCTTCCACCGCTTTTTGGCCTCAGTTACTTCACTCTGAAAGCGTTCATAGGAACAAACCCGGTTGTTTCTCGCGATTTTAATGGCTTCCTGATTACCATAATCAGATTCTGAGAAATGGGGTTTTCCTTTTACACGCGTAACATCGATGTGTGTTTATGAGGTTAGCTTCATTTTTGTTCTCTCTCTCTCTCTCTCTCTCTCTCTGCTAGCCAGTAATATATGTTCTATCTCAAGTTTCTGCGTTCTGAGAAGATAAATTCCTTGTGTGGTCCGCTGAGAATTCGTAGAAAAAGTAAATAAATTATTCTTCTTTATTCATAGATATCTCGTTGTTTGAGAACTGAGAAATTGAAGAACTCAACTCCTCTTAAGAACAATCGGGGGCAGATTAGGCCACCATTTCATTTTCTGGAAACGGTATGTAAGATCCACTGCTTGGTTGTTTCCTTTACTCGGTTTTCTTGGCTACCAAATTCTGGATTATTATGCAACTGTTTTTCTTTGTTTTGTCAAAGTGAACTCGGCCCCAAAAACATGTAGCATCTCTCTGTTCGATCGTGAAATGGATTCCTTTTATCTAGTTGGATTTTGACTTAATTCGTTGTTTTATCAGTAGCTTTTTTTTATTTAATTCATATGGTCTGTTCAGTTGAATATGGTTTTTTAAAGAGCATGGCTTGGTTCGGGATCCTCTATTTCATCTTTCTTTTTAGCCTTTGATTTTCCTGTTCACGATATATTTGTTTCCGATGGTTACCCCTTGTATGGTGTGGATACTATTGATGCTTGAATTGGTTGCCCAAAAAGGAAAAATAGGAGGCCAACTAAAATTAGGAATATGAATATTGTTAAATAGGACACCGTAAGCATAACACAAAATGTATTTTAAAGATTTTCATCAATTTATTCCAAAACAATATGATCATAAAACAGTGAGTTTAAGCTTGTATTTATTTTAATTTTCATATGTTGTAATGATAGGATGTATGTTTTTTAGTTTTTCTGTATTCCCTTTTTTTAAAGCAAGGTTGAGGATATGTCCTCTTCCTTACAGATTGTTGGCTTTGGCTTGGGTTTTATGTCCCAACTGATGTCATTCTCAACTTCATTTCATTCTTGGCAGGATGTAAACTTATTTGAGTCCCTTTTGGCTTGTGGAATGGAGCATATGAATTTTTGTGTTATCTTTTAAAATTTGCAGTTAGTACAGTTTAACTTAGGCCTTTGAGTTTATCTACTTGACCTTGCAGAAATCTTCACAAGTTGATCAAAACTTTCTTTGGGAAGTTTGTTTATCATGGGTAGAGGTAGAGGAAAAGGGAAGAAGCAAACTTCTATTGCCACTCGTGAGGATCCTGAGAGTGGTGAAGAGGGAAAAATTCCAGCATTCAGGAGAAGAGGAAGGCCTCAAAAACCATTTAAGGATGAAGAAGAAGAAGAAGAAGAAGAAGAAGAAGAAGAAGTAGATAACACTGAAAAGACAAAGGAAGATGGTGAGGATGCTAAAGGTAATATTTCTAGAAACGATGTGAAAAATCAGGCTACCGTAGAGAACGGTCGGAAGAGGAAGAGATCTGGCCAGGTCAATGAAAATATAGATTCAGTTGGAGTGGAGAATGGCATTGGAACAAAATCAAGCCCTGACAATTTACTGAAGTCTGTCGGATTTCGACAAAATGGAAGTAGGAGAAAAAACAAGCCTCGACGGGCTGCTGAAGCTGGTTTTGAGTGCAAGTGAGCTTGGATCAGCTCTAATGATGGCTGTGTATTGTTACCCTCGGAGAGGTCACAATAGAGGGGGTGCCTTGTTAACCTACATATGGTTTCCTGTAATTCATTTGTTATGTGTTTTTCTTGTTTGTTTTAGTATCTGGGCTTCTATTCCTCCTTGTGAATGATTTTGATCGGGAGGTTTTTGAGCGGGTTTTACTTCCTGAATTTTGCATGAACCTAGTGCCTTTAAAAAAAGTTTTGCTACTTTACTACTATTTGCCTTCCATTATGAGTGACCAGAAGCTTCTATTACCCCCCACCAATGGATGTTTCTGTTGCTACATTACTCTGAGTTTGTACAACTACCTGGTTTCGACTTCGCTCTCTCTTTCTTTCCTTCCTCCACTGTTGGGCTTTATGGGAAATACAGCACAGAATTTGCGCAGCTTTGTATGACGAATGAGCACATTCAAGAAATCCGGTAAGTTAGTCGTAATATAAGAGTGCTCAGGTTTTCACTATATCTTAAATGCTGCAGCAGTGGAAATGAGTGCTTTCATGTGGGTTGGGGCTCAGAGAATTGAACTGAAGTGTTGGATCTGGAAAGTAAAGGATAAATTTTGTGGCTTAACACTGGCTAATTGAAGCACTGATCATAGATATGACTCTTGCAACGGATGGCTGTAACATAATATATGTTGCTGAGCCGCATATGGTAAATGAATCCCTTCTTACAACATGCAGCGAGATACGCGTTCAGGGTTGGACTCTTTTATGACATGGGTCCTCAAACAATTCAACAAATAAAGTGAGGTAAGTAATGAAGATTACACATTTCGCACTTACATAAAAAATGAAGATTACGTGTTTCTTTTTAATATTTTATTTGTCTTTTAAAATTTTCTTCTGCATTACTGTGCTGCCAATTTTGTTGTAATAGATGCATTTGCATTTTGAAGTGGTGGATGCATATCCTGCGACACATTGGATGCCATAGTGATCTCACAAATACCACAAAATATATGATTTCCCTTCCCTACATATGGAGGAAACATGTAGCAGACCTAACAAGTTGTTGATAAGTTTAATGGTTGGTGCAAATTGATTTTGGTTTATTTGGAACATTCTTTCTAGTCCTTCAATAAATATGCGGTTCTTGGTTTATTTTTATCCCAAGTCCTGACAATTTAGGGATGCGAATGTCTGGCAAATTTGAATGAAATGTTATGGATAACCTTCTTTGGAGTGATCATTCCAGCATAGTAGGATGCTGAGGAGAGCATGTTTGGATTGTCCTGCTTCTCAGGGTGATCAAGATCCTCTCCTTGGTTTATTCTATGTACGAGATCAATTAAAGCAACTGAACTGACTTGTACACATGATTGATGTGGTACTAACACTTCCTGGCTTCCATACTCGGGGAAGCGTTTTGTGTGGCTTTTTAATAAGTATGTTGGCATGGCATGTTGTCTAGTACTTTCTTGGTGTTCACGCTGCTTCTTCTTCTCCTCATTAACATACGATGTTGAGGTACAAGCAAAAAAAATGTTGATCGCATCGTGCTGAAGGATAGGTAGTTTAGATGGTTTGTTCGTCCACAATGGAGACCAGACCATTGGTTTTCCCAAGTTGAAGGTGAAATATTGCGAGGTTGTGAAGCCATAGAATTAGAATCAGCAGCCAACCCCAAGTGTTTGGGATCGTTGACGATGCATGTAAGACAAAGGGTTGTATCCTTCCACTTTCTTGATTGAATCGTTTGCTTTTATCAAGTTTAAATCTCGCATCAGTGGATGACGTGCACAGTTTCCTCATTCTTGATTCATTTTGTATGTTGTTGGGAAGATAGGACCATTGATTCGTTAGATGTGCAACTGGCTTTTTCATTAGCTCATGCACCGGATTAGGAGAATCAAGTACATTTCGTTTTATTTTATTAGGTCTTTGCGGCTTTTCTTCCTTCCATTGGAGTCTCGAGACTAGGTTGGACCTCTAAAGAAGAGACTAGGACCCAAATAGTGCTGCTTTAGTAGAGGAGAGTAGTAATTGGCTGTTTCATGATGGTTAGTTCACACTCTTAGGTTCTGTTTGGATGCTAAGAGTATAGTAGGTGATCTATAAATGGTAATAAAATAATTTGTAAATAGAAGTAAAATAGTAACGAATAGTTTGTAAATTGTAGTAATCTATAATATCTGAGAATGTTTATATTTTCAAGGAAGCTGCTAGAGATATAAAGGGATCTCACATACTGATGTGACACAATATTAGTGTGTCATGTGTCCATTTTTCTTAGCCGCTCTTTCCCCACTTTCCCTCTCTCTCTTCTTCCCCTGTGCACCCCCTCCCCTCAGCAGCAACCCCTCTTTCTTGTGCGCCCCCTCCCCTTAGCAGCGCCCACCACCACCACAGCTCGTCAATGGCCACCACTCGGCCGTTCCCCCATCACCCGCTCTCCCTCTTCCCCTCAATGCTCTCCCTTCTCATCTCCCTCCTCCCTTTCTCTTTCAACCTACAACCACAACATGTCACCATTGCCATCGGGGTTGCCCACAACCCATTGCCAACAAACTGCTGCCCATCCCTCTGTCTCTCTCTCTCTCCCTCTCTCTTCCAGCCGACAAATTGTGTAGGTCTCGGGTCGCCGTTACCCATCTCCCTCCTCTCTTTCTCGAGTTATCGTTACCCATCTCCCCTCTCACCACTGCCACAACTCATTGACAGCTGCCATGCCGGTCTTGCCCTGGCGTATTCTGCCCATCATGGAGACCATGGTCGCATGCAGGGAGGGGGCATGGGGAGAGGGCAAGGGTGGGCACGAGGGAGGGGAGGGGGAAAAAAAAAAAATTAGGGGATGTGGCACACTGGTACCGTGCCATATTAGTGTGTGAGATTTTTTATGTGGAATCATTTTATGTCTGAAATTTTCCTATTTCCAACATGCCCTTAGTGATTAGGAGGAGGCAACCAACCTTCCAATGATGGTTCAACCATGTTGGCGCTTGGTATATCCCTTGGCCACTTCCTTCCTAGAGAAAGTGAATGCCCGGAGAGGAACACAAAAACAAAACAGCCATGTCAGATTGTATCAAGAAGCCCAACCCTCAAATCCCAACAGGGTGTCTCATGACGCGAGAATAATATAGCCTAAAGGTTGTTTTGAGTTGCGTGATGTTCGGCTGGGCCGTTACTTCATCTCTTTGGGCTTGCGTGGATTGGAGTTTGCTGGGTCTAAGTCCTATTATGGCTCACTTTGCCAAATCTTAAATGTTCGCTAATGCAATCACCTTTCTAAAAAATATATATATATTTAAATACACAAATCACTACTGTTAATTGTTTAAAAAATTCTAAAAAATAAAAATAAAATAAAATATACAAACGGTCAAATTTAGGGGACAAACTAGTATTTTCTAAAAAAGTAATGCTACTCATTATTTTTATTTTATTTTATATTAATCAAACAAGTTCATAAGATGCGTTTTAAATAATTTTATACATCAATAAATTATATATTAAACATAACTCATTCCTACCAAACATGCACAAACACTTCCTTTTTTTGAGTAATGCCACATTTATACTGAAGAGAGCTCAATTCTTTTGGAAAAAATAAATAGTATTCTCTAAAAATAATTATTTTAAGTGGGTTTCAAAAAAAAAAAAAAATTTCAACAAACTTGCGTGAACTTATATATCAACAAATCATTTTTCTTCTTGTTGTGTTGGTAGGAGGTCAATATGTCTATATTGCATCTATTTTACGAGATTTTGGAAAATCTAACGTAGTTGTAGAATGGTATTGTGTGTAACAAGTTATGGTGCAGTTGTTGTACACGTTTTATGGGATGGTCTTGCCAACCAATTCCAAAGCTATTATGCTATTGGTCTAGATCGCGTAAATAAGTGATTCAGAACTTCTAGGAATGCACATGCTTTAGTCGTTGAACGCTTGGGCTTGGTGTTCGTCCCCATAAATACTAGTATTTATAGTAATCTATTTGAACCCATCCATTAGTCAAAATAGTCAAGCACAAGGAAAATACGAGGGAGGGTCACATCCTCCAATGGACCTCTAACCTACCCCGAACCCAATATCTTATACATATCGGGTAGTTTTAGAAATAGATATATAAATAATTTTAATTATATGATAGAATCAGAAACACCATATTATTTATATTTTAATTTTGTTGTCATTACACGCGTGCAAGAACTTGTGTAATGCTAACGAAATTCAAATGAATCAACATTTGTGAGTATTAAATCTCTACAAGTGATAGCCGCCGTCGTACGCAACAAACTTGCCCATATATCTCGACAATCTAATTTAGTGCTCTAAACGACAGCTTCGGTACGTTTGGTTTTTAATGTTGGGGGGGGGGGGGGGGGGGGGGGGGCGCAGACTTTGACATCAGAGCTGATGTATAATTAGAAACAAGTGCTCCACATCACAACCTTATTTCAGACCCATTAGTATTCTCTCTTTTCTCTCAACTGATATTGTAACAGCCCGCTAAAATTTAGTTTTATCTCCTCACCCTTCTCTTTTCTTTTCACGCATAGTAGACGGCAAGGCAATCCGTTTTGGTTTCTTTCCCGACAGCAGTCACAATCTCTCTCGTCTTTACCCTCATCTGGAATCACGCGTATAGATTATCTTTTCCGTAAATCACGTAATTTGTTCTTCACCGACAGCTGTAAAATCATGAACAATTTTATCCTAAGTGTTGTACCTCGATAGCGTTTTCCCGGATCTTATCCATCGAATTTCAAAGTATTAGATAATCTTGTTTTTAAAGTAGCACAATTATAATAATTTAATGAGCTTTGAAAATATTATAATTGTGGATAATTACTTAGATTAAATATTTTAGTTGTTTTAAGATATTAAGATGTTTAATTTTACGTTGAAAACTCTTATTTAAATTAATTGGTTTTATTATCTTCGATTAATTAACGGTACTTTATCATTTTATATAATGATGAGGAAATATTATTTTATAAATTTTAGTTTATAAAATAATATTCTACCTTAATTCATCGTGGTGTTTTATTTAAAGTGTTTTATTTAAAATAAAACATTTACGCGTTTTTAATCAGTGTTTTAATTCACCGTTGAATTATTTGAGGATCCCAAAACGTAGGATTGAAGTTTATTACCTAGGCTCCTACCCTTTTTCCTTCATTTTTCCTTTTTTCTTTTTTTTTCTTCTCTTTCCTCTCCTTCTCTCCATGGTCGACTTACACCCTTCCACCATAGCTGATCGGTTCTAGCTTCCTACCGGCGCCACCTCCGGCCGCCGTGCCTCACCTCCACCTCCGGCATGTCCCTCCCTCACCGGCGAACACATCTGCACCGGAGGTGTGCAACGCCGGCCACCAATTCTCTCTCTCTTCCCGTGCTCTTCCTTCTTGTCTCATTACCGTCGCCGCCCCTTTGACCGCCCGTTTCTCCGCCGTCCGGTGGAGGTGTCGTACACCACCCCCGCCATTCTCTTCCCCTTTCACCATAGTTCATACACACCAATTTTCAGAGCCATCGGACCAGCCGTTAGTCGCCGAGAGCCCCCGGAAGTTGCTGCCCCTGCCCTGTTTTCTCCCCTGTTGCCGATTTCTTTCTCCGCCCAGAACCGCCGCTCGCCGGCGGCGTGGACTACACCACCCACCCAGATTTCTTCCCCTCTCACCGGTGAACATCCCCTCCAAGTTTCACCTCCATCCGAGCCACGGTTAGCCGCCACTCTCGCCTCCAAACAAATGGGTTTTTAAGGCTTTTCACCATTTTGGACCACCATACACGGCCAAATCAGCCACCAAGCACCACCATTGGATTCACCACATCAAGGGCTTCCTCCCCATGTCTTTCTTTTTCCCAAACTCTCACTTTTTCTCATATGGGTTTCTCAAAACACCCGTTCGGTTGCACCACCGTGCGCCGCCGTACACGGCCACCCGTGGTGTTTCACCACCACCATCTTGTTCCTCTCATCCTCATGAACCTCTCCAAGAAATTTCATGGCCAACGGAGCTTCGTAGAGCTCACACTCTCCCGCACTCTCCAAGGCCAAAAATGGTTTCAAACGGCCGATCTGCCGCCGTTAGCCACCGTCCGACCACCACCTCGCCACCACAGCTCCACCACATGTTCCTCTACCTTTCCCTAGCTTTCCATGAAGTTCTATGGCTTTTCGCTACCTCGCGTCTCCTCCGCTCACCGTTCGGAGTTACTGTTCACGGCGTGATGCCGCCGTGCTCCGCCACCTTTGACCATCACAAGGCGACCGTGAGTCTTCCAAGACCACGCCTAGCCTTTCTCAAGCCCAAACTACCACTTTATGTGGTGGACAGACACCGTACCGCCACGTATGCTCCTCCGACGCATGTTCGTGACGAGCAGCGAGCGACGCACGGGTTATCCCGTCGATGGTATAACCCTCTATCTTTAGTTATTTATGTTTAACATAGTTGATTTGGTTGGCTGTAGACTGTGTAGTTAGTGTTTGTGGAGTTCGCTGCGTAGTTGTGAAACGAAGTGTGGTTGTGAAGTGTTAGGCTTGATTTTGTAGTTTTGTGGACTGTGCTGTGAAGTATAGGCGTGAGATGGATGCCGTAGATGTGATACGGCGGGTTGTGTGAAGAGAATACGCGTGTAGCGTATTCTGTGTAATGCAGCGACGCGCCGCGCGACGTGCGCTGTAGTGATGTGGGTCGTAGAAGGAAGGGAGTACGCATGTAGTGTACTCCGTGTGGTATGGCGATGCATCGTGTGATGTGCATCGTGTTGATGAGTGTTGTAGCGAAGGAAGTACGCGTAGCGCGTACTCCGTGTCGCGTAGCGATGCACCGTGAGACGTGTATCGCAGTGATGGGTTTTGTAGTGTGAATGGAAGAGAGTTCACGTGAGTGTACTCTGTACTAAGTCGTGATACACCGGATGGCGTGTCACGAAGGGTTGGATGGCGTAGCAGAGAAGTGTGGAGCGTATGGTGTAATGTTGGGAAACTGTATGACAGTGTCCCGAAGCAGTGATGATATGGATTATAGTCCGGGATGACTGGTGTCATCTTGTGGTTGACTATGGCTAAGAGTATATGGATTGAGAAATGAGTTGTTTGTTTGGTTGTTATTGATAATTTTAATGAACTTGTTTTAGTGCAAAGGCTTTCTGAAGTCAATTTATCTCTTCCGAGTATAGTGAAACCTCAAGTTGGCCGTGGTGTTGCAAGTGCTTACAATATGGCAATTGAGTTCAGAAGTGAAAATCTTAAGGACTTGAGTGTTCCTCTTCCAGCTGTTGTGCAGTTCCTCGTGTCTCGCGCTCTATTCTCATAGAACGCGACGATCGAGGTAAGTTAGCCTCTAACTTACTATCAGTTTATTGTGTATGTGTGATGGGTAAGAGAACTACAATTTATGTATGTATGTTATCGTATATGCCATGTCATGCTATGTCATTACATGTTTATCTGTTACGTATGATTTAATCTCTCATGAATAATTATCTGTTACATAATCTTTTCTGTCATACAATGATGTATGTTATAAGTATGCCATGTTAAGTATGCCATATGATACATGTATGCCATGAAATGTTTATGATTAAATCATATTATGCCATTTACAAGTATACGCCATGTTAGAAAAGTATATGATATTAAATAATATCACATGCATTAAGAAAGATAAGACATGTTATGTTATAATAATGCGTGGGGCCACAACAACTGTGGAGTACGTATTATATTTATGTTATTTATAATGCGTGGGGCCACAACAACTGTGGAGTACGTATTATATTTTATGTTATTTATAATGCGTGGGGCCACAACAACTGTGGAGTACGTATTATATTTTATGTTACTTATAATGCGTGGGGCCACAACAACTGTGGAGTACGTATTATATTTATGTTACTTATAATGCGTGGGGCCACAACAACTGTGGAGTACGTATTATATTTATGTTATGTTACTTATAATGCGTGGGGCCACAACAACTGTGGAGTACGTATTATATTTATGTTACTTATAATGCGTGGGGCCACAACAACTGTGGAGTACGTATTATATTTATGTTATGTTACTTATAATGCGTGGGGCCACAACAACTGTGGAGTACGTATTATATTTATGTTACTTATAATGCGTGGGGCCACAACAACTGTGGAGTACGTATTATATTTATGTTATGTTACTTATAATGCGTGGGGCCACAACAACTGTGGAGTACGTATTATATTTATGTTACTTATAATGCGTGGGGCCACAACAACTGTGGAGTACGTATTATATTTTATGTTACATGAAGTATGGGGCCACAACAACTGTGGAGCATACACTACATGAGACACAGCAATTGTGACATGTAGAATACGTGGGGCCACAACAACTGTGGAGTACGTATTATATTTTATGTTATGTGAATTCATGGGGCCACAACAACTGTGGAGCATGAAGTATGGGGCCACAACAACTGTGGAGCATACACTACATGAGACACAGCAATTGTGACATGTAGAATACGTGGGGCCACAACAACTGTGGAGTACGTATTATGTTTTATGTTACTTGAATACGTGGGGCCACAACAACTGTGGAGTACGTATTAATGCACGTTATTAATCAAGACAATTAAATAAGATTCCAAGTTTATGTTAAGTCAAGTTTCAGATCAAGTTCATGTTATGTTATGCTCACGTACATGTTATGTTCATGTTCATGTTATGTTCCAAGTTCATGTTCACATCATGTTATGTTCACGTTTATGATACGTTCAAGCTCACGTTCATGTTATGTTATGTTCATGTCCATGTTATGTTTCACGTTCATGTTATGTTGATTGTTCATGTTATGTTTTAAGCTTAAGTTCATGCCATGTTAAGTCAAGTTCAGTTCACGCTTAAGTTCTGGTTAAGTCATGCTATATGTCAAGTTATACTATGTTTATGTATGATTATAATTATGCATTTATGCTTTTACTGCCATGCATGCATTTTTAACCTGTGTGTGAGTTTTATGTTAACCTACTGAGATTTGTAATCAAATCTCACTGTGGTAGTCTCAACTACCATTCCCCCTGAATGGTAGATCTTGTTACAGGACCCAAAGGAGAATTGGAATCTAACCAACTGAATATGGTCGACTAGGCCACGGTGCGATGTTGATAATGGTATAGTATTTAACTTAGGTTAATACTTATACTTTTGGAGTTGTATCTCAAGTATTCTTTTGATCACAACCATTTTGGACTAGTGTGGGTGATCACGGCTATTTAATATGCCTCTATGTATGAAATATGTTTCAAGTATTTGGGATATTTTAGTTTGGTGCATAGTATTGCTAAAGAAAAAAATTATCCGCTGCGAATATTGCATAATGCTAGATGCATGTTAGGAACATTGCATCTTATATGTCATGAACGGGGGCAGGTAACCTTGTGTTGCATGTCTCGACGCTTCAAATGTCCGTTCAATCCCAAGCGGAATTTGGGGGCGTCACAGATATAGCAAAAACATGTTCTAATAAAATTAATTTTATTGCAATTAAAATTATCTTATCGTGATTTAAAAGTAACTCACAGAATACTCCATGAATTGCAAAATAATAAAGTTATTTCTATTTATAATAATTTTAATTATATTATTAATTAATTATTTTAAATTATAGGTCTAGATGTCACTTAAAAATAAAGAATTCAATTGTGTATCGCACATTTACGAAACACGAAGAATTTTAAATATTAATTGTGGAAATATGAGATTAAGGAAGTTGATTAACTTCTTAAGATTAAAAAATATTTAGGTGCGATTTTGATATTAAGATGAGATAAATGAAAGTCGTTATAATATTATTATTATTTTATGATTTAAAAAATTAAATTATTTATTATATTTTATATAAAAATTTTAAAAAATTATTATAATAAAATTATTATATTTAGGTGCGGTTTTGATAATTGTTATAAATTTATCTCAATTTATCTAATTTAATCGTTATATATTTTTTAAATTCGAATATAAAATATAATAAATAATTTATATTTTAAATAATAATAATATTAAAAAATAATATTTTATTTACTTTTTAAATTATATTTTAATTCATCTGAAACTCCAAACGAGCACCCGGCGATTTTTGTATTGAACTCGACCTCAAAAGAACCGTCCCTGGTAGTTCCCGTCCCAGCTCGTTGCTTCATAAATAATAAAAAACAAAAAGTAAAAAAGAAAAATAATAATAATAAAAAATTAGAGAGGAATCTATTAAGGAAGGCGATCGTGCCAGCAGGGCCACCAAGTCCCCAAAAACATGTCACATCCTTGCTTTAATATATATGTATATATATATTTAAAGTTTCCGAATTCCGAGGTGGTAAAGGTGGACTTCAAATTTACCCCTTTTTAACGTCATGTGACACTAGTTGTCATTTATTTGCATACAGAAATTACAATAAAAAATAAAAAATATTCTTATGCCCGAATTGATTATACAATATTAAAAATTCATTTTAATTTATTATTATAATTATTTTAAATTTATATATATAATATAATAAATAATTTTAAATTTTTAAATTTAAATAAAAAATTAATATTAAAATTTTATATTTTAATAATATTTTATTTATTATTATTTAAAATATTTAATCTCATATATGTAATCAATCACACTTTAAATTTTTTATAATATTCTATATAATAATATTTTTATAAAAATAACATATATTATTAAATGCATTGAATGGCATCGATACAATAATTAATGTTAGATGGCCTTTGTGTTTTTTTCTTTTCCATCTTTTAAGTAGGGTTGTAGGTTAGCCCCAGGCAGGCCTTTGGTCATGCTTACTTAATCCTGGTTATGTCATCAACAAGCTCTGGCGGCCTACCCTCTACCCCCTTTTTGCAAATTTTATATAATGATTATTGACAGTTTTTATTTTATTTTTCTCTTAAATATGACAATTTTCAAGCTTAAAATGATCCCAGCAAAATTAAATAAGCATGTACTACTGGTTGCCAAAATAAGAGAAAAGAGGCGAAATGACGAGACTCTACAGGTCTGTTTATCGATGGAGGAGGAGGCCCCAGCCAGCCCCTGAGGCCTGATGGATGCGAGGCCCTTTCTTTTCTTTGGGTTGCTCTATCTGTCTCAATAAGTGATGGAAGACAATTATTATAATTTTATTTATAAAATATTCTTATTTTAATTTAATATTTTATGATGAATTTAAATGAAAAAATAAATAATATTTTATTTAAATAATTGTATAAAAATTGTTTAATAATTATATCCATAAATTTTTTACTCGACACTTGGGACCTCCTTGTCTCATGTATAAAAGAGGGACTGCCAGTCAGGGTTCCAAAAAGGCTGTTGGGCTAACCAAAGTTCAATTCTCGTTTTTTTCTTTTTCTAAATAAATTTGAAAGTCCTTTTTTATTTAAACATCTTCAAATCAACAGAATATGGTAATGATAAGAATAAGAATAACATGTTTATTTATTTTGATTAATTGTATTCATATAAGCGTGGATTTGATTGAGTTTGATTATAATATGTCCATTTATGATTAAAGAAATAACATCATGATTTTCGAATAAGATACTCCAATGTGTATTCGGTCCAAAAAAAGTTCATGTCTATAAATTACGTGTTTAAGGAAAAGTGAAAAACATGTTTTGTTGTTAAGGATTTTAAAACTTGATAATATATGATTCGATTCTTTAAATAAAAAAATTTAAATTCGAAACCATCTACATTCTTATAGGGTTGTACAGAAACTAGCCTGGCCAATTGTCTCCGATGCAGACCGGCCGTCGGATTCAAGAATCGGCCAAAACCAGTGTAGAACTGGTTGGTAGCCGAGAGGATTTGAGGGAAAATTGATGTCGTCAGTTCAACACCGGTTTGAACCCTTGAAAAACTACTGAATTGGCCGATCATTTCTTCTTCTTTTTTTAAATATATGTATATTAAATGGTGCCATTTCACCATCGCTTTTCTTTTCTAAGTGGAAGTTTAAAACAAAATAACTATTTTAAATTAGATTCCGTTAACCCCCCCCCCCCCCCCCCCCCAAAATCTTCTTCTTCTTCTTCTTCCTATGTGTCGTCTTCTTCATCTGCAACTCTAAACCCTAAGACTTCTACTCTCACTTGACATAGACGCGGCATCCATCCTCCATCATAAAAGACGTTGACGGTAAACCGAAGAACCGAACCGCGCCTCGTCAAGACTGATAATATTGATTTTCTCTCCCCAATTGAGCGGTTTCGGCAGGTACTGAGCTCTTATGGCAGACGTCGATGAGGTCCCGATTTGGCGTCAAAACTATCGGTGTCACCCCTACCTTCTTATATTAAAAAAATAGGTTTAGTTTTATAAAAATATTAAATACAGTTATATAATGTCTAAATCCTTTAAAAATTGAGATCAATAATATTTAAATAAGTTTCTAAAATATATTTAAAAATAATAATATTGGAGAAATTGAACACAAATTATTTTCCCCTCCTTTTAAACTGAGAAGTTCAACTGCTAAATTTTTAAAATCAAGTAACTAGTAACTACTTTGATAGGTGCGTAGTTTTGCAAGTTCCGTTTTTCATTAAAAAATTCTACTCTCTTTATATTATATATGATTTTTTTTAATTAAATATGTGGTATAGAGATGATAATTATTTTTTTAATTTAATAAAATTAAAAATTAAATATAATACACAACGTAGGAATAATGAGGTGAAATAGACTAAAATAAAAATAACATCAGATACCAGCTTTTTTATATACTTTTAAGGAGAAATGGTATTTGTAATCTTATATGTACAAAGTCGCGTAATCTTAAAAAAAATGAATTAATACGGGTTCATATGAAAATAAAAACTAACTTTTTTAATTGTGAACCCTACTATTTTTTAAAATAATTACATAATATTTACACACTCTATAACTGTATGTAACATTATTCGAACACACAATCAACAAAGGAGCGGGTGGCTTTATTAGACATTTCATGTCATATGTAATCCCAATGGCAGATGTTCCCTTTTAACCTTTCTCAACATATTTCACTATTATTTATTGAAAAATGATAGGCTTCTCAATGGTTTTTATCGTTGTGTTTTTANACTATTTTAAATTAGATTCCGTTAACCCCCCCCCCCCCCCCCCCCCAAAATCTTCTTCTTCTTCTTCTTCCTATGTGTCGTCTTCTTCATCTGCAACTCTAAACCCTAAGACTTCTACTCTCACTTGACATAGACGCGGCATCCATCCTCCATCATAAAAGACGTTGACGGTAAACCGAAGAACCGAACCGCGCCTCGTCAAGACTGATAATATTGATTTTCTCTCCCCAATTGAGCGGTTTCGGCAGGTACTGAGCTCTTATGGCAGACGTCGATGAGGTCCCGATTTGGCGTCAAAACTATCGGTGTCACCCCTACCTTCTTATATTAAAAAAATAGGTTTAGTTTTATAAAAATATTAAATACAGTTATATAATGTCTAAATCCTTTAAAAATTGAGATCAATAATATTTAAATAAGTTTCTAAAATATATTTAAAAATAATAATATTGGAGAAATTGAACACAAATTATTTTCCCCTCCTTTTAAACTGAGAAGTTCAACTGCTAAATTTTTAAAATCAAGTAACTAGTAACTACTTTGATAGGTGCGTAGTTTTGCAAGTTCCGTTTTTCATTAAAAAATTCTACTCTCTTTATATTATATATGATTTTTTTTAATTAAATATGTGGTATAGAGATGATAATTATTTTTTTAATTTAATAAAATTAAAAATTAAATATAATACACAACGTAGGAATGATGAGGTGAAATAGACTAAAATAAAAATAACATCAGATACCAGCTTTTTTATATACTTTTAAGTAGAAATGGTATTTGTAATCTTATATGTACAAATGTCGCGTAATCTTAAAAAAAATGAATTAATACGGGTACATATGAAAATAAAAACTAACTTTTTTAATTGTGAACCCTACTATTTTTTAAAATAATTACATAATATTTACACACTCTATAACTGTATGTAACATTATTCGAACACACAATCAACAAAGGAGCGGGTGGCTTTATTAGACATTTCATGTCATATGTAATCCCAATGGCAGATGTTCCCTTTTAACCTTTCTCAACATATTTCACTATTATTTATTGGAAAATGCTAGGCTTCTCAATGGTTTTTATCGTTGTGTTTTTATTTATTTATTTTTTTTATTTTTTTTACTTAATAATTAAGTAAATATTTTTTAATAATATTTTAATTTTTTTAATTTTTTAAAATATTGAAATATATTAAAAAAATACATAAAAATAAAAAAATTCTATATCAAAAGCGGGAGCTCTAGCGGGAGCTCACAGCGTTGTGTAGCACCGCCCTTATTTATTACTTATTTATTATTTTATATATTATTTTATTATTATTTAATATTTATTATTACTTTTTAATTATTTTTTTATTTCTATTCATAATACACCTCAGTACTTCTTAACATCTAAACTCAAGCTTAGGGCTTATTATTACTTTTTAATTATTTTTCTATTTCTATTCATAATACACCTCAGTACTTCTTAACATCTAAACTCAAGCTTAGGGCACCCCTTAATAAACCCAGGCTTGCTGCATATAGAGAGAGAACAGAGGGAAAAAGATGTCTAAAAACGACAGCTCGAGCGATTGTTATAGAGCATAAAAGCAGAGCTTCGGCTCTAAAAGCTCCTCATCAAACCCAAAAGTACACTCCCCTTATTAGTTTCCCCTCTCTCTCTCTCTCTCTCTCTCTCTGGTGCTTTTTCCTCTCCACCATTTGAGTTCTGACGGTCCCTCAGTGTACCATACGATACAACTCAATTCATCCTCTGCTGGCATGGCCCAGTGTCAGGTCACTGCTTTGCTTTTCTAACTTTCCCCCTCCACCATCCCACTCTTCTTCACTCTCTTACTTCACCTCTGATTCTCTGAACAAATCGTATCTCTCTCTCTCTCTGTTCCCTCAACCGCAACGACCCGCCTATAATAGTTAGAAACAGTGTTTTTTTGCGGGGCTCGAAGTTGCAATGGATAGGCTTTAGAGAGTACGAATGGAAATGGATTCGAGCTCTCTGGCCGACTCGGGAGGTTCGTCGTCTGCTTCTCCACCCATCTCGTCCTCCGAATCTCTCAACGGCTTGAAATTCGGGCAGAAAATCTATTTTGAGGATGCGGGTCCTGGGGCTCCGATCAAACAGAGCGGTGCGACCGGGTCCTCGTCTTCCGGGTCTACCCCGCCGAAGAAGGTGAGGGGTGGTGGTGCGATGCAGGGGGTTCAGCCACCTCGGTGTCAAGTCGAAGGGTGTAAGGCAGATCTGAGCGACGTTAAGGCTTACTATTCCAGGCACAAAGTCTGTGGCATGCATTCGAAGTCACCTAAGGTCATTGTTGCTGGCCTCGAGCAGAGGTTTTGTCAGCAGTGCAGCAGGTTTAGTCATTTTTCTTTTTCATTGGCAACACTTCAGAAAAAAAATATTTCGAAGCATTGGCAATACTTAAATTTGATTCCAGATTTTTATTCGTTATTCTGCTTATGATCTTTTGTGGATTTCAGTTCCTGTTGCTTGTGGCTCTGGAATTTGTTTGGTTGTTTATTATTTGGTCTGATGTTGTGTTTCTGCATATATAGATGGCTATTTGGAGCTGTGCTTTGATTTTAAGTAATCTTGTTGGTCACTTTTGCGCCATTTTCCTTTGTACTTGGGGATTCTTGTTTGTTCTACAAGTTTTCAGCGAGATGGAATTTGGGTTTTTTTGGGTTAATTGTCTATCCGTTTTAAGTGTCGTTTCAATAGTTTGGGAGTTGATTCTCTGTATACGACTGGCATTGCCTTGATTTCTACTAAAAAAATTATTATAAAGAAAAAAAAAAAATTTTGGGGGTTGATGTGGGAAGGCGTTGTTGTTTCGTGACTGGACAGTTATGGTGGCTTATTATGAGGTGCCTCAAAATGTAAAGATAATATATATATATCTGTGTGTGTGTGTGTGTCGACGCATGATCATTTCCATCCCAACTTCGAGAATATGTCGTCTTCTGAGCATATCACTATCAAATACTTGGGTGTAATTAAACTGCGTTCAACAGACAACTGTACCTTGCTATATATTTCGGTGCATTGGAATGCGTAAATCTGTGAATTGATGTGCAAGTTGAAAAATCTAAACTAAGTTCTTTATTTAGAGCATTGTATTGTAGGATCATGAGCAACCCATATCTCATGTGGGGAACACGACTATATGAATTATGGGACCTGTTAATCAGAACTACTGTCGAGAAGTCATGAGAAGCTCAATGTTCTTGATTTTCTCTTCTTTGTTTGCTGTAGTTGGTAATTTAGAAATATGTGGTGACTTGAAATGGAATGGAGATTGATCTACGAGCGTCATCAAAGGAAGTTAATTAGTCATGTGAAGCTTAAAGTTCTTGAGTTTCTCTTCTTTGCTTGCTGTAGTTGGTAATTTAGAAATCGAAGCTGAGTTGAAATGGAATAGAGATTGATCTGTGAGCGTCATCAAAGGAAGTTAATTAGTCTTGAATCTGCTATTCTTTTAAATAATTTTCTTCTGAATGCATTCCAGCTTCATGCATCGGATGACGAAATTCTATTTCTTTCTTTCTTTTCTTGTATCGTAGTTAAAGCAAGACGTAGGGTTAACTTCACATGCTTGAAAGAGCCAGGTAGGCTAGCGGTTCTTTCAAGTGTGTGCATGTACCTAGTTAAATTTTTGCTCACACATCGTAGTCGGTGGCATTGTGTGGGGTGCACGACTGGAGGTTAGTGAATTGCAGACCTGTTTACACCCCCACCCACTAAAAGAAACAACTAAGGAGTAAGGAATCCTTCAAATTCTTGTATGATGAATATATGTTGCCTATAGGATGCCCTGACGAGTCCAGGGACACGAAGTGGATACAACCAAGTAATATGGCATGATATGATAGTCTCAGTTCAAGCTTTTATTCCCCTTTTTTTGGGGTATCTCATCAATTGAAATTTCTGACCTCACCCAATCGTACCTGGGATGTCTTTCGCATACTGAGATTGGGCTCCTTGTGCACTTTGAAGTCTGAGAGCTTGTCTCTGCATAGTCATGTGCATTGAACAGCTATAATGTGAGGTTACTCAACTTTTCCAGTTACTTCCCAGGGGAAATGAAGAGCATGCCACATCACAGGGGCAAGCAATTAGCCAACCTAACCTTTTTTAATATTTTAATGGCTCTATTTTATATTTTTATGCCTCATTTTCTTGTATCAAATTTCTACCACTAAAGGTTTGCTTTTTTTTTTTTTTACCAAATAATAGACAGGAATGCATTATATATCCAAACTAATAGCTACTGTATTAGTCTCTACCCAGATTTCATCAGCTTCCTGAATTTGACCAAGGAAAGAGAAGTTGTCGTAGGCGCCTTGCTGGGCATAATGAACGAAGGAGAAAGCCCCCACCTGGATCATCATTGTCCTTACGCTATGGCCGACTTTCCTCATCTATCTTCGGTTAGACGTTATTAGTAGAATATAATTTTTGAACTCCGACTTTGCTTTATAACTGCGGACAAATATGTGGTTTTCATTAATGCTTTACCCAGCTTAAAAACTTCAGGTTAATTGTTTGATTCTTGAAATGACAGGCAGCAGCGGTAGAGGAGGTTTTCTGATGGACTTCACTGCATATCCAAGGGTTACTGGGAGGGATGCATGGCTAACTACTAGATCGTCTGAGCAGGTACCTGGAAATCAAACTACCACTTTGCCTGGGAAGTCTCTTCCACATCCATGGCAAAGAGGCGCTGAAAATCCTCCATCTGACCTTTATCTGCAAGGTTTAGCAAGGGGGGTCTGTTATCCTGGTCCTGGAATTGGTCCAGGAGAATGCTTCACAGGAGTCTCTGACTCAAGCTGTGCTCTCTCTCTTCTGTCAAATCAAACATGGGTCTCCAGAAGCCAAGCATCAGGTCTTGGAGTGAAGGACTTGAACGCCGAAAGGGCACCTATGGCTCAACCAACAGCTCCTCATGGTACAGTTGTCAATCAGTTTTCAAGCAGCTCATGGGGTTTGAAGGGCAATGAGGCTGGTGGCAGTTCACATGAGATGCCCCCTGATACAGGTTTAAACCATATTTCTCAGCCTCTCAATGGTCAGTTTGCTGGTGAGCTTGAGCCCTCTCAACAGAGGAGGCAATACATGGAAATCGGGCACTCCAGGGCTTATGACTCCTCCCCTCAGCATTTGCACTGGTCACTTTGACTGCCCGATTTGTGATCTGGTTCGTATGGACACCTTATCGACTAAATACTTTTTGAATGTTTGGCAGATGATCATGTCTTTTTGTTGGGATAAACCCTATGTTACTCTTCGTCTGTGGTGTTTAAAATTGCTAAAACCGAGAAGCAAGGTGTTCAGTTTTCACTGCCTTGTTCGCTTCTTGCTACTTTACTTTTGGAATCATCTGATGATGTTTGGTGTTGTATGAACTATGAATGGCTTAAAATGGTGGAATTCATTGTGATACGGTCTGGTGCTGGCGAACTCCTTTTTAAAGTGTCATGAAACCCTTTGTACCTGGCCAGCACCTCTCCAACAGAGGATAAATATTTCAGTGATAGGATGTGATGGTTACATGTTTTCTGAATAACGATGCCCAACAACTGGGGATTGGAGTGAGAATAGACGAGCTGATAGACGAACTGATGCAAGATTGGTACTGTGGAGTTTGTTCCAAACGGAAAATTCTTACACGCCCAATCGAAATATCTCTTTGTGAAGTCAATGGTTCCATTGGCAAATTTTGGTAGATAAGTACACGTTAATCGTTCATGTTAAGTTAACGTTACGTTCCACTACTCAGAAGACGGCTGCTGAGTACTGACTATAATTGCGCGTATATTTTTCAAAATCAAGAAGATGATAACTTGCTAATAATTGGCACCTATAAAACTATAGGCTCACCATAATACATTAACATAACTTGTAACGAATGCTGAATAATATACTCTTTGGTACAAATGTTTTGGAACTTAAAACGCCTATATTGGTTTCATTGGAAACCTATATGAAATAGGAAGTTATATTAGAAACAACCTGTTTGACATCTCGTTCAATTGGGAGTGCAGAAAACTCAATTCCAGAGCAGCATTTGAAGTACGTCCGGTGGTCTGTTTGCACTACGTATTCACTCTAGGTGAGGTAAATATCATTTACCTCACCGGGGGGAATATCATTTAACATCCACAAGGACTTCAATCAGCTGGGATAGCAAAAGTAGACCAACATGAATTTATTAATTTCCTCAATATATAGATCAAGTTCGTCCACCTTTCTATACAATATCGTCATATTAGTTAGTGCCTGAGATCCTAAATACACGCACAACTGATCCATGAGAGAATTCAGCATATTCTTCAACTTTTTTACCTATGGTTCTCTATCCTTTAAATGATAGAATGGTGGAAGAATGGAAGAATTTTACACGGTATGCAGATCTAATCGTTGATGACAACCTTGGATAAAATCCCTCTTGAAAATCTTGTTTCCACTGCAGATCTCATCCTTGATGACAATCCTGGATAACATTGCGTCTTGGAACCTTGTTTTCACTGATCTCATCGTGCCATAGGGGAAGTAGGCTAGGAACTCCTGGTTCAGTGGTCGTCTTCATCAGTTCCAGGGCAGTTGGCCAACAGAGACTCCATTGATTCGTACTGGAAAGGTTTTTTTGGGAAAGAAGGTGGGGGTGGTTAGTATTTGGAGTTTAACATCATGAACTGGCAACCCAAAAAATCTTCAGCATGGCCTTTCAAGTACTACATAATTAAAGTCAACTTACCCGACATCCACAGAAGAGGCAGTACTGATGTTCATCTCTCAGTTTCATCAATATATCCAGCAAGTCCTGCATGTAGTATAGTGTGATCATCACCCACTACAGATTTACTAAGGTAACAAGTAATGAACTTAGAAGTTATAACTGATAAAGAGAGATAAAAAATGAAAATCTAGGCCATATTAAGATGACAGATAGCAAAACAATGTTCTTTTTAGTTGATGTAGTTTTCGTACCCAAACATTGTGAATGAGGTGATGCCAAGTTTCCAGTCAAATCCTAATCGTCGCCTAAATCAATCCATGAAAGAAGAGCCACAGCTGGCACCATATGATGTAACCAGTTTCCAAACCGCAATTCATGTTAATAACCAAGCCCACTGATAAAGAATGCAAGTAATAATTCATCAAGCCCATAAAAAAATAATAATAATAATTCATCAACATTTGGATCCATGGCAATCACTAAGACACTCCAATCTTCCACAATACAAGTCAGAATAACTATAAAAACATGATGTCAATTCCAATTATATCGCGCCAACCACTGCATTACATTCCCAGCCCTGGAACCAAGTTACTCTATAAGCTAAAAAAGAAATGCTCCACTAGTAACCAGTTTCCATGTACCAAAATTCAAAACTAGCTAAAGCAAAACTTCCAAATAAAAAAAAAAAAGAAAAAGAAAAAGAAAAAAAAAAAAAGAAAGAAAGAAAGAAGAAAAGAAAAGAAAAGAAAACAACAAACCTCTTCTGTTATCTCCTCCTCTTCATCTTCCTCCTGTTCACCCTCCTCCTCATCCTCATTCTTCTTAGGCTCCACAACTTCCTTATTCTCCAATTGATCAAGAGCAGCCTTTGCTTTTTTGAAATTAACTATGACTTTTCGAGTCCTCCACTGCGACTTCTGCCTACATCCAAACTCCACCATCAAAACCTCTTCCTTTCTCCTTTTCTTCTCAGTCACAATCTCCTCCTTTTTTCTCTTTTCTTTGTGGGGGTCCTCTCGGCCAATCCCAGCTCGTGATCGCCGAATCTCAAATCCCACTGGTTCAGCCCTGCCAGACTTTTCCTTACCTAGGGCCAAACCAGGAGTGTAGCCCATTTGCTTCAGAAGCTTAAATCCGATGTTGGATTGTGGGATTGGGGCCTCCACATTTGCTAAGGTCTGCTCATCCTCTTCTTGTTGCTTTTGTTCTCTTTCGAGTCTACGCCGTTCTTGCCAGCTTAGGGTTTTGGATTGCTTCTTGGAGGATTGAACAGGTTGGGTTCTATTGAAGGATATCTGAAAAAAACAAAGGGAAATAGTAAGTCTCTCTAGTGTAAAATATGGGAGGAGAATGTAAGGAATGATAAGAGAAAAAGAGTAAAGCAAAAACGGAATCAATCAAACACGACACAAAATTTACGTGGTTCAGAAATGTGCCTATGTCCACAGAAGCAAAGGATTTTATTTCAGATGATAGTCGAACACAATGCGGCTGACTAGCACTACAATGGCTGTACGGGAATAGTGCATATATATATAGTAAACCCTGATTAGCAGCCGTACAAGGGTTTAATACAATATATGGTAAACCATAATTAGTGGGTCGGGTCGGATTAAGAGAAAAACTGGTCAAAAAAATTATCATCTCAAACCTCCTTGAAAATTCACCCAAAAAAAAAAAAAGTCATCAAATCCTTGTTAGATCGGGTCATCAAACCGGGCCGGACACAACCAAAACCAGGCTCCACACAAAGAAACCCAACATAGAATAAAGAAAAAATAGAAAAATAGAGTTGTAACCACATATTTTCTCTACATTGAATTGCAAAAGAATAATTCAAGTCAGTGGAGATGAAACTCTGCTTTCATGAAACCAAGACCAAAAAAGATTTAACTTTAATTTCTTCAGTTTCTAAGGCAAGCACATGAGGTGCTAAAATTGAGAGCTTTAGGTCTCTTCTCGTAGGATTGAGATGCTGGGTGCTGGGGTTTTGGTTTTGAACATATTTGCGGAAAAAAAAAAGTCTAAAATCACGCCCCTGTTTGCTTATAGAACAACTATGGAAAAGAAAGTAATGACCAAAATTTCTGAGTTTGATCATCGATCATAGAGGGACCATTCTTTATAAATAGGCTATTCTATTGGTTGTTGACAAACTGAAGAAACCAACTTTAAATTTCGTTCGTTGTCATTTCATCAAACTGAAGATCTGGATAATAGAAGTCAATTTGTAGTGCAAAGCTCAATCCAACAGAAATATTCCATCTACACGCTACAAAACGATCATTCAGATCCCTGAACTAGGAGTAATGATTAATTAAATATGAAGTAACCTTGCAGTTAGTTTGGTTCTCGAGAAAGTGTAGGACAGAAGAAACTCAACTTTCAATTCTTCCTCCTCGTCAATGACATTAGCCCATAATTTCGAAAACCCATACTTGCTAAATCTCCCACCAAAAGATTACAACATCAACATTTAGTTTACCCTTCTTACCATCTCCCATTTTTCTTGGCACAGAACAGAGGGTGTACATCCTATAGTATAAGCTTCCCTCAAGGGGTAAATTAAATCCAAATCAACAAGCTCAAAAGTTTCACAGGAACCAGAAAAAATTACAAATAAAAAAGTACTCTTTTCCACATTATGATTGCTTTATGGTTTCTAATTTTCCTGGAGGGTGAACTGATAGGGTTTTGTCGTTGAGTAATTTGTGTAATATTGGGCAGCCATGCGCTATTTCGGCAAAAAAGTAAGTAAAAATTATAAGTTAGGCGTAATTAAAAGTACTAAAACCGTACCCTATTACATCATTTCTTGTTCTATAGTATTTTCTTTTTCTCTTGGGAAACCAAAGATGGCATAAAACCGACCTTTTGGGATAAAGGGTTCACAGAGCTGGAGTTTTCAAGAGGGAGGAAGCGAGAGAGGTCCCCCATATAATCTTCTTCTTCCATTTCCGCATCCGCTGCTGCTCCATTGGTTGTTCCGTTGTGGGTTGATTCAGCCATGTTTGAGTTTGAAGCTCGACAAGAGAGATGAGATAAAATCAACGGAAACGGAGTTCGGCTTTGGGGAAGAAAACCAGATGGTCCGATACTGGGCTTCATGAAGCTGTAGCGGCCCAATATACGGAGCCCAATGAGACATACCTTATATATGATCGTCACTCGTCGGCTTTCTGATGAGCCTCGGCCAGTGATCGGGAAGAGCCCAATATGCTTTTATAAATGAGCAATGGTCGTCAACCACGTAATGAGGGTGCATGATCTACATAATGGATTCGGGAGCATGGGATTACCACAGCACTAATTACGAGTAACGGAACTTGCCGAGGTGGACGCCAGGTCGTCAAATATTATCGTACTTGCTTCTCATAATGATATCACCGTCACCAACCCCATCGCGACGATTCTGACTTTGCTTAGTTTTGAAGACCGAAAAGAGTGGATTTTAGGAAACATTTGGTAAGCGGGATGAGATATAAAATTTTTAATAATTTTTTTTAAGTTTTATATAAATATAATAAATAATTTAATTTTTTTAAAATTTTTATTTAATTTTTTTTAAATATTAAAATAATAATAATATTAAAAAATAATATTTTAAATTTTTATCTAAAATTAAATTTTCTCATTTTACTATTCAAACCTATCCATAGTTAGTGGTGACTAGAATGTATTTAAAACCTTTGCTTGGTGAGAAAATGAAGCATAATTATATATTTTTTTGAAGGCAAGATACTTCAATGGCTTAATAAATACCCCAGCTCCAAGCATTTTACAAACATAAGAGGTTTTTCCCACTATGAAATTCTAATGAAATGAGGGGTAGGATTCCATGTAAGCAATTGGAAGCTACCCATTATGTAATGGAATGTGCACATCGATTATGATCTCGATGTATTTTGCAAATACTCCAACTATCAAAAGATTGAAGAAGCATTTTGATGTCTTTGATTATATGCTCAATAATACAATCCAAACATTGTTATGGATCTTCTACTTCTCTAAGGACCACTTGGGAGTCTCCCCCAATTGTAACCTTTTTAATCTTTGAGCCTATGCTTCCTTGATACATGTGTATAATGTTGTGGCCTCTCCTTGGTTAGGGTTCTGATTGGTGATGAAGCTGGTTATGACAAAAACCATAAACCCTTCTTTTGTTTTACAAACAGCAAATAGCGCTACCATTGTTCCTCACAACTATATCAAAAGTTAGCAAATAATGGTCTTTTGGTATTGCCTTCCAATTCCTAGGGTTGCTGATAAGTTTATTGCCCCCAGCGTTACAATGATTCTTAAAATTCTTTAAAACCCCTTGCACAAAGTTATCAAGATTAGGGCAAAAGGAAACATGCACAATTTTGTTTCTAAGGAACCATATGCAGTCCATAGAGAGGATAGCAAAGAGCTGAAAGTGGTGTTCTTGTAGAGGAAATTTTTAGAGAATTTGATGGATTAAGAATATATTCTATTCAGTTTGTTATTCCATTTAAGGTAAACTTTGAGATGTCTATAGGCCAAGGAGACTAACTCCACAATACTCTAGAAAATGTACATTTTAGGAATAGATGTGTAAGGCTCTCTTCCTCATCAGACTCACATTTAGGGCAGGTTTCTTGGCTATCACTTAGTGGAAGGCAATTTTTCTACATAGATCTTGTGTGAAGGATATTGTTTAGGACTTTTTCCACAAGGCAGGGGCTATTTTAGAAAATTGACTAATAGCTTTATGGGCATATTTCACTTGAGGTATTCAAGATCCAGACCACCTTATCCCTCCTGGAATGAAAGTTTTGCTAAGCTAAAGGGATTTTTTGAATCTCAGTCACTGTGCTAGGATGGAAGAGTCTGAAGTAAGAAAGAGGGTGTTCCATCTTCTGAATTCCTCTAAAGTCAGTTCTGCACCAAGCAAATATGGATAACGGGAGTGGAAGCATAATTAATTAAATATAAAGATCTTTATCCTCATAATTTTCGCTAGGAAAATATAGCCCCGAGTCGGATGTTTTTTGTCATCTGTTTGAAGCACAATCGCAAGTTTTTCACACTTTTCGTGCACACAATCACATTGAAGCACCCACTCAAAAATTCTAGGGATCTTAATTCCATATCCATAGTGAAAGAAAGAGTAGAATTATGAATGATTTTTTTNAGAGAGAGGCGCGGGGGGGGGGGGGGGGGTGGGGGGGGCGAGAGGGGGGGGCAAAATTATTCATCATCAAAATATCTCAGTTTTTAATATCGAAACGATCAAAGGAGTGCCAGTTGATCTATCCACTTCCTAACCGAAGGTTTCATTGTTGCCAAAAGCTAAACTTCTTAGTATTCAAGCCCCAAGGCCACTAGTCAAAAGGGTGTTGATCTCACCAATAATATTAACGGGCCTTCCTTCGAACATAGAGGACAGTGCACCCTCGCACAGCTTCTTCAACTCTCTGGTTTTTGAAAGAGCCGCTTCCTGAAATGAAAACACTTTTACTCAATATTTTGGACTGCTAGATCAATTACCAGTAACAAGGGGATGATAGAGGATTTGTTCCCCACTAATTGACATGCATGTATTTGAATATCTTTTTCTTCAAAATGAACCAAAGCCAGAAATGATGCAATTCTATAACGGCTAGATACGGCAGCTATTCTTAGAGTAATCAAAAAGGAATTGATGCATGAGAGTGATACAAACACCAATTAGCTTGACTCGATTTAAAAACTTTCAAATACATATTAGAACTCTAGTTTATTAGTAAAAGCCACACTGTTACCTTGAGCATTACACTATTCCTTGGACAAAATCCTCCCTTCAAGATCATTATATCTTCATGTTATATATTTCAAAACAAAATATGTGGGTTCTTGATATACAACCCCTGGCTTATGACTAATCTAGACAAGATCACGAATCACACCAAATACAAGATTTTTCTTCAATTTTATTTCCAATCAGAAAAGGTGTAAAAAGTTTAGGAAATGCAAAAGAACTTTTTTTTCCCGAATACAAGGCATAAAAAAAGCTTGTGCATATATACCGATTCAGGGTAAAGCGAGCTACTAAAACCAGATGACAAGCATTATTCACCGAATCAAATGAGAACTCACTTGCTTTGGCCAAGAAGAGGCTAATGAATTGTGCAGCTCCATGCGTTTGGTAGCCAAGTCTATCAATCCCTCTTTTAACTTGACTTCGCGATGCTTCTTTTCCTCTAATGTAGTTACTAGTCTGTCTAAAAATCTGAAATTCAAGCCAAAACCAGAGTTAATTAGCATCCAAAGTTTCGTAACATTCTAGAATTAAAGACATGACTACTTATAGTACGATCCCAATACACTGGTACGGCAAAAAGAGGAATAAAACTAATCAAAAAACTGCTACAGTCAATCCAAATCAGGATAGTAACTTTTTCTTTGCTGAATAAATCAGCATGGTAACTGATGAAATAGATAGCCAACAAAAGCAAGCAAAAAGTAAGTCTTTATAAAAAGGGGAACAAGAATTGGGGTGGGGGGAAGGCACTGACAGGATGTGTTAAGGCATCAAATCTTAATCCAATGATAGACCAAAAATTAACTTAATAACGCACCAATCACATCCCATAAGATAGTTCATTTAAGTACATTCTCCAGTACTTTTTCAGTTACACGCTAGTTTTTACACTTGTAAGTACATACAATAGATAACTAATAGTCAAATACTATATCCAGGCTTTCATATGAACAGAATAAATCCAAGGTAAAAGCTCAATCAACTTAAACCATTGCTTCTGCCTTTACTGTTGTGCAAACCAAGTGTAAGATAAGTTCAGTTGTGCAAGGGACAGTGAAGATTAAAATGTCTACTGACACCTTTTAGAGTTGAGGATCATGATCAAGTCCCTTGTTTTCCTATTCGTCAGCAAGGAAATAGCTGAGGAAAGATCCAATAGCATTGCCTCAATGGCATCAGGACTGTACTGCTGCAGCACATATGGAGCAACTGCCTGGACTTGATGTTGAAAGGACAAAGTCTCTTCGTTCTTTAACTCTGCCAATCTCTGATTTAGAAATGCTTTGATCTGAAAACATTAAATCAATATATAACATCTCCCGTTGAGCTATAATTTGCTTTGCTCATATTACAGCACCACCAAACTAATAAGTTCAATTAAAGCTGGATCACCATTTCCTATAGAAGTCAGAAACGCTAAAATTTTGGAAAAACAAAAAAGAGATATTGGATTCACGTGAGCCAGTCATTTATAAAAATAGGATAACCAGCAGACACCTCATACAGATCATCGAGAATCTTGTTCCTGTACTCTGTCTCTAAAAGCTTGCTCCTCTCTTCCTTCATTTGTGGTGTTTGAGATGAAAAAGTTGAAACAGATGTCTGGTTGTCCAGGCCTACATTTGGCAAGCTGACATCATCAATCACATCAACTTGAGGGGTCTCAACACTAACATCCCAAGATATCTCTGACACCGTAATTTCTGGGTGTAGACCACCTTCCTTCTTATCTAATAAGGTTTGATCAGATTCCACACCTTCATTTGGTGAAGAGTTCTGCGAAATATCACTGGCAGTAATAATCTCGTAAGGACCCAAACCATTGCCATTATCATCTGTTTCTTCCATGGTACCAATATCCCAATCAATCTGAGAACTGTCAACTGAAATATCCCAGTCAATATTATCTGCAGCAACATCCACATTCCCTCTCACAAGGTCTGAGCTTGATTGACTATCCACAGAGGTAATAATCTCAGAGCCCACATAAACATGCAAAGACGGTGGATGTTCACGTATGTCCCTCAAGTTAGGTAACACAATTGACAAAGATTTCTGCAAACAAATTTACAATCCCAATTAATTTAGAGGCAATCCATCTAGAAATCTTCATGAGACAGATAAAACCCAACTATTGCCTCACATCCTTTTCTGTGTGAGCATCTCTCACAAAGTTGGAGTAGTACTCCATAGCCTGTGATGTAGAATCACTATTTATAGCTTCCAAAATCCTGCTGAATGTGCTTGGAAGCGATTTTGCCGTCTCTAAAAGTTCTAATCTCACATCTTTTCCCTGAAAGATTTAGCAATTGTGAATTTTACTAGTAGTTGCAAGCAGGAACATACACCAAACCAAGTTTCAAAATATCAGTGAAGTGGCCCACTATAATAACCTGCAATCCAAGCTCTTGACAAGCCTCGACGTACTTCGTTGCTGAAAGAGCTGAACTTCTTTTTATATCAGCTTCCTTGCGCTCCAGCTCCGATAGTTGTTGCTGAATCTTTTGCACCTGTTTTTTCTGATATGGTCTTCATATTTGAAAAGTGATCAACACCACAAACCACAATGGAAAAAACAAACCTCTTACAAATATTTTTTAACAACCAAGAGGACTACTGCAAGAGCACACACTTACATTTCATAGTTTACATTTTGAACCATTATTTGAGCAGCCTCCCCAAGGTAGATATGATCCTTCTCAAAAGAACGCACAATCGCCTCCCAAGAACCCTGCCCAATTTAATGATGCATGTGACTACCTTATAAATAGTTTAAAACACACATATAAAGTTACACACATGTGTGCAGAGAGAGAGAGAGAGAGAGATGTCTTACAGCAGCACCTGATAGCCGACCAAATATATTCCGGCTTTCTGGAGTTGACTTTAATAGAATATCATATAGTTTTTTGGACTCCAAGTAACCAATCCCTGAAAGCAGCATGCTACTCATCATACAAACATAAAAAAATGGTAAGAATGACCAACTCGAAACACTAGCATCTGACTCCTTACACTTCTAATTGAAACTTTAAAAAAAAATAACAAAAAAATCCACATGTAAACTACATCAAACTTGAACTCTGAACCTTTACATTGCAGGTATATCTCAGGCAACGATTGTAGGACTAATGTTCAATATTTCCTGAAGATCCACGTAATGATAACTATGGTACCAAAGTAAATGTATTGACCAGAGAGTGCTATGTTCATATGGAATAAAAATTAATGAGCACATATAATTTACTCAAAGAAACAAAAATAATAGATAATTGGAAAAACGTGAACTATAAGTATTTGGACCACACCATAAGATGATGGACTGGTGCTTAGATTGTTATCTAGAATCTTGTTCTTATCGTTTTGAGTCTGCCGCACAAATCGTGTAGTCAACACAATTTGGCAAGAAATATGTCTGTTACTACATATTGAACTAATTGCATCCAATTTCTTCCCAGATCTTTTTTTCCATTCAAACAGAGGCTACTGGAGTCCGCTATTTCTCATAGCACTTCTTATTATGAGTTAAAAGCAAATATTTGTACAGCCTTTAGGGTCAGCTGAGGCGACCCTAACACAAAACAATACTTTATTCATATCCAGTTCCATAAACCAAGACAAAATAAACATTGAAAACTGATTCTTTAATTTCAATGTACCAAAAAAATTACAATTATTCCCGCAATTCCATTACCAAAATCGCACATAAAGTTCAGTGATTAACAACCTAATTAAAATAATAATAATAATTTAGCAGTTGTAATAGAAAAGGAAATAAAAATAGAAAAGCGAACCTTCGGCGTCGAGGGTTTGGATATAGGGATCGATATCCTTAGGAAGCCCCGAGAACTCCTTGGAAATCCGAGCCCTTATGGCCGCCAAGCGTTTTCGCCAATCAGCCGGAATTCGCTTCCGATCGACCAACCATTCTTCAAATTACAATGAAACTTATCAAATTTGAATCGAATATAACATCCAAACAACCAAAAAGAAAAGAGTGGCCCCAAAGAATGGAATTGGAGAGATAGTTTAGTGTGGGTGGGAGTGCATGCTAGGTCGTTACCTCCGAGACGAGAAAATGTGATGTCGATGGGCAGGTTCCGAATGTCATCGGGAGTCTGCATTTTCCGGGAAATTGTTTTCCACAGGAATTGATAGAATTGCTTTCAAGAGGGAGAGCCGAGATGGGTTTTTTCCTTCTTGATCGCTACTGCCTATTGTGACTCGTGAGGGTAATATAGTCAATTTACGGGGTTTTGTGAGGGTAATACCGTCAAGTGAGGACTACAGTGATGCGGTGCGAGGCTGCGAACTGCGAAGGAGTAACAGCTGAGCTCTGAGGGTTCTTTAAAATTTGTGAAGCAAATCCGCATTCTGTCAAATACTAAGAACAAAGAAAGGTACGATTCTTTTTCAAAAATAAAAAGAACGGTACGATTCTGTTTTCTTTACGAGGTTGTCCACAGATTAGCCACTGTAGCGGTGTACACCAAAATACACCCTACGTGGCTCTTTTTTTTTTTTTTTTCAATTAATCAAAACGTGCGTAAATGAAAACACTATGTTTGGTTTCGAAATTGTCCTGCGAAACCCATCCCCTGGACTGAACCACCGGCCCGAACCCATCCCCTCGACTGAACCACCGGCCAGAGCCTGCCGGCGACTCCGTCTGTCCCATCAGCGCGACCCGTCCGGTCAGCCTGGCCTGTCCCCGCGAGGCCTCCGTCCGGTGATTTGGTGATCCGAAACCTGCGATTTTCCAAACCCACTGAGTTTGTGCCTTCCAAACCAGCGACCAGCAACAAGGGACCAGCGACCAGCGACCAGCTTCGTAGGTAAATATTCTACCATTTTTTCCTTTCATAGATTTACAAGAGACAGAAGTAGGAGCTGAGCTGTAAATTGTTGTATTTTACTACATACATTTTATCTACATAGATTTACAAATTGTTGTATTTTTTCATTCCCTGATTTTATATTTCTTGATATCTCTACATGCATTTTGTTGTACGGGTTTGTAGATAACATGTTTATGAAGCAATGTTTCATGTATTTCACCTACTAGACATTGTCTTTTGGAACCCATGATTTCTGTTTTAACAGTGAGATCTCGAGTGATTATTGGCATTGATTTCTAATCATTTTTCACATTTTTATTACATGAGAGAAGTAACATTGTTTAGTGGCAAAATATAGGCATAATCATTTTATATTTTCTTTTGTGTATCGTATTTGATTGTAAAAATATCTTACTTACCCTGTTTGAGCATGGAATAAAAATAAATTTCCCTCGTCGCCGGCGTCATCCCCCCCCCCCCCCCCCCACAACCCCCGCCC